>CM024753.1:205828566-205919223 GCA_014218235.1 Colocasia esculenta
ACACATGTCCCGCCCAATAAAGGGGAGGACCTGTATGGACCAGAGAACAGCCAAAGACCCCACTCGCCATCAGCCCTCCACTGCTTGGGCTGAAGTATTTCATGTATAAATAAGCCTGTCAAGACAAGTCTTCGACCCAGGATCCAACCTATTCAGAAATTCATAGCCCTGTGAACCTTCAATTTTTATCAGATGAGGTCTGTACAATTTTTCATAAATCGGGCACTAAAATCTAGTTCGGTCTGTATGATCATACTGAGAATCGAAACTAAGCATGTATATTATCCATTTATCTCAAAACACGTCCGTTAACATAGAGTCTATGTATACGCAGTCCGCTTAAATGCCCATCCAGCACCCGTACTGGCGTCCCCGGAAAACCCCACCTAACTACTATCAACCTATTTAGTATTCTTCAAAATTCCTCTTTTAAACTTGGTCCGCGTACTTAGATTTCCAAGCACGAATTCCCGCGTGACGTGCATGAGAGAGATAGAGAGAGAGAGAGAGTTGAGGTGCAAAATGCTAATATAAGTGTGCATCAATCCAAAAATTCACATCTCCACCTCAACTTTTGACCAAGAAGATATTCATGAAAAACAAAGTTTACATGATTGCTTTGAAAAGTAAGGGGGAGAGAGAATCGATCAATGATGCTTGGTGTAAGTGGCCAATGGAACCACGCAGATAGAAGGTTACTCCTTGGAAGTAATAACCAGTAACCCAAGAGCACCAATGAGTATGTACTGCAAAAAAGATGGAGCCATCGTATCAACACAGTTCTTAAACCATCGAAATTCTCCTACTATATCCACAATTCTCTTCATGTCACCGTACCTTGATAATTGGTTTTTCTGTCATTATGATAGTGACCCAGCCAACATACGGTAGAAACCTGCAAGAAGGTCAGACAAAGAATTAAATTCTGAGAGAATAAACAGACCATGTCTGCCATTAGTATCTTCAAGGGATATCTACTTTTCCATTTCCTTGAACAATATTGAGTAGCATTGAAAAAAGAAAAAATTAATTAGAAGTCTCTGACTGTAATAGAGAGGTTTTTACTGTAATATGATTTAACGTATACTGTAATTAAAGATAACATTTACTGTAATGAGTTACAGCTCTATTAAAGACTAGAAAATAAACCAAATATCTATTAAGGATTTCTAATTAATTTGCCCATGAAAAAATGGGAAAACTGCACTAATCAGATTGCCACAGATTGGATGAAACAAGTACATGAATTGAGGCTAAATTGGATTGCGGATTTGATGAAACATGCATATGACTTGAGGCCACCTGATAATTCAAACTTGAATGTTAAACATCAAGTCCTTACCCTACGGCCCTCCCCATGATATGATGCTGCTGAAGCCAGAGCTGACCATGAGCATATAGAAGCCTGTCATCCCCAAAATTATTATCACCTGTGAATAAATGCATGGAAACCGGTTATGTACACAATGAGATGACCAGACATCATACGCACCTCTCCCATTATATACACAATCGTGCTGCTCTAAAGGGGGAACATACACAAACAGATGACCAGACATGCCAGCGTCATTTGCCAACAGAATCCAACATACTAAGACAGAATAGCAGGGAAAAAAGTATCTAACTTCAACTTGAATGTGCCACCTCGTACTCTTACTCAAGGTGCTCCTAACATTATGAATGTTCAAAAATCATGCCTGGAATCTTAACACCAAGGGAATTACTCCGTGCATCAATAGATTCAGAAGAAAATGGTGACATAAATTGGAGAATTCACAACTGCCAAAAAGATTAAATCAACAATTTTTTGGAGAGGTGTCTGGACCTGTTTGTTACCACATGGAACTTGTTGTTCAGCATCTAAATGGAAGCTGATCTCGCATTCTAGGAAGAAAATATAATCATTTCTAACAGATTATCAGAGCTAAATGACAGCAGATTGCTGTTTGAAAAAAGATTTGGTCGACATCTGGGAGGTGTAGATATAGTTACAATCATGGATGGCAAAGTCAGCCGACTCGGCGCGGAGTCGGCCGACTCTGAGTCGGGTCGGCCACTGGCGACCCGATTTTGGGGCGGAAACACCGACACGCCCATGGGGATGGGTGGAATCGGGGTGGGTCGGGCCGACTCGTCCCGACTCGACTCTGCCCTGGCCGCTTCAAATGGAAGCCGGAAGCCATTATTCGCGGATCAGCCTAGTCGGGCCAGATCCGCTTGGAGTCGCGTGCCTCCAAGCGGATCCGGCCGACTAGGCCGACTCGCGCGGATCCCTTCCTTAAGTAGTGCCACCTTTTCAGTCTCATGAGGTAGAGGAGGAGGTCAGAAATGTCAAATTGAGAAGGTATTTTATTTATTTCATGTTATCAACTTGTACATATAACTATTTTTCAATGTAGGAACGTTAATGATTATGTATTTAGTCTTGTTAACAGGATAAGATTTAAATTTCATTGTGTGTTATTTTCAATGAATGTGTTGTGTTTTCATAATTTTCTGTAAATTTTCCTGATTTTTCCCTGAAATTTTTTTCCATATTTTAACCATTTTTTAACCCTGGCCGACCCAGGGTCGGCCAGACTTCATGGAGTCGCCGGATCAGGGATCGACCCACCCGGGTCGGGGTCGGCTGGGTTCGACTCACCAACCGACCCAACTATGCCATCCTTGGGTTACAATGTCAATTACATCGCTCATTACGCAAGAAATGACATTTACCTGTCGTAAGGACATCAACCTCTCTTGTATCTTGACGCTCATGCCTGCACCACACATGAAATAACAGCAAGAAGGTTGGTTAAAAGTTTCACCAACTTAAGGTTAAAAATGATATAACCACAGAAATAATTCCACAGTGCAACTTAAGTTATATTCAGCAATGAGCATGGTTTCATTCTACAATGGTAAGAATTCAAAGAATATCCTAGAGATAACCCATAACATTCAACTGCGTGCCCTAAGCAAGGCTATACATGGATAACTTCATATATTAATTGCTAGTTAGACAATTGGTACTGATAGTGAAAGAAGATCTTGACCAACTATAAACAGATCATGAAAAATATTAAAAACTTAACTGGAGGAAAAAAATAATAACACCAACTGGTGAAGAATACAAATAAATAAAGCTGAAAAATCATGGGTTGCATTCTATTTTCATTCACTCACCCCATGTTTTAGGTTTTCCTTTTTCTGATTCTTGAGTGCAGAACCAGATGAACGATTATGGGAATTCCTTGGAAATCATGGCAGCATTGGCAATTGCTGCAAGTCATATTTTGAGGCTCCTATTCAGGACTTTAATGCACGTCAGTAGCCTTTATAATGGGAGGTCATCTAGATACTCTGGTAGCATTTGCAATGCTCCAAGTCATATTTTGAGGCTCCTATTCAGGACTTTAATGCAAATCAGTAGCCTTTATAATGGGAGGGTGCATCTAGATCCTCATTCAAATAAAAAACATCACCTTTCAGATTTCCTGACATACACAGGTGCAGGAATGTGCGCATTGATAAAAGATGCTCCCATAACCTATTCAAATTGAGCGTTTAAACCCCCTATGACCCTTTAAATCCTACCTCTCTTTTCCTTTTTCCCCTTCCTTTCCACTTGGAAGTGCAAACAATGTCTGGGCCCACAGCACTGTGGACGATCTCGCATAGCATCTCTGACATAGTCCTTCTCTCCCTCCTATAACTCGCTATGGGCTACTGCCATGAATCATCCATCCTCACCTCCTTGTGATGCAATGGAGGTAGATCCAGAGGCAGAACTTTGCCATTCCCAAGGAGATGCTTGTATCATCTTGGAGTCCCATCCACATCCACACAATACTCAACAAATGAAGGGATAAGCAAGATGCAGCCCTCTTGAGATGGACGGATGGTAATTTTCCTGGTGATCCAATGATCCCTAACAATCATTGCCTCTGATGCTAGCTTCCTCACCAGTTTTTAAAAAGTGATCAGTCCGAGTCAGATGACCCCCCCATTGACTAGTAAACTATTAGTCGTAAGGCAGATCCTCAAGTCCAAGTTGTGTTTATTTTTTTCAGGATTTTTTCACCATTTTTATGCATGACTTTTGTTCATTGTCAGTGTCCAAGTATGCCTGTCAATCTTAAGATATAAACATCACACAACAAGATCAATTGAATTAAAAAACAGATTAGAAGAAATACCTACAAATGGTAGAGGATCAGTGTTATATGCATTCTGAGCAGAATACAAGAGCTATGTTATCCGAGGCGAGAGGCGACTGAGGCGACCATAGGGTTTGCCTTGGCCTCAAATGCCTAGATGATTGAGGCATTTGAGGCGAAATTTTAATTTAAAAATAGAAAAAAATTATAATTCTGATATACGAAGTAGACTAGAATATATGTGACGAAACCTACAAATGGCTAAATTTATTCATTGAGTATGACACAACAATATAAAATCCATTCAATTCATGAGAAATTTAAACAAAAGCAAGCAGCAATCTGAAAATTCTATACAATTATACAATACGTATACATAGAATCTCAAATTCATGCACAATCGTCATCAATTGAAAACATAAATAACCAGCTAAATGTCTTAAAATGACACAAACTATTTAAAAGACTTAGAGTCATATCATAAATTAAAGACAACCATAGAAATAGTATTCATGAAAGTCAAACAACAGTAGAAATAGCACACAAAAGTTAATTAAAAGACATTTGTCTAATACAATGAGACATTTCCAATTTGCCTAACTATCTCCTCTTAATTTTCCTCATCACTATTGTAGGAGTCAGAATAATCTTCAATATTGGAAGCTCCTCCTCATTCTCCTCGTCCGACGTCTCCTCAATCTACTTCCTCACTTCGACGGACAACTTTTCCCTTCTCCAAACAATGCCTTTTAGATGCCAATCTTGTGCTTGGCCTTTCTAGCTCATTAAGTCCCAACATCTAACTAACCATGTGAGATCCGCATCTTCATGCACAAAGTCTTGTTTATTTTGAGGATAAGCAATCCATTCATTGCAGTCATCAATGTCATCCAACATGATAGGATCAAGATTGACTTTTTTAAACCACAAATAGCGATCTCAAAGCTGTTGATTGTATTGCACAAAGACAAGATCATTTAATTTTTTTTGCTCCAACCTATTTTCTTCTTTGTATACATCTATAAAAAATACCATACATATTAATTTATTGGCATAACACTAGAAAATCTAAGATACCCTTTTCATATGAACTAACCTGCTCAAATGTGCTCCAATTGCGTTCACAACTAGATGCATGTTTAACACGCGAGAATTTCTTCATATCTTTATCTTTTAGAAGAAAAAGATAAATTGTTGATGTTTATCTATTTTGCGGGCGTGCCAGTCTGTTAGAATCATGGTTTGGCGTGCTGGATCGAATCGGTCCGATTCGGCCGAATCGGATCGAATCAGGAGAAACTCAATTCGCCTGATTCCCATCGAATCGGACCGATTACCATCCGATTCCCATGCGAATCGGCCAGATTCAAGCGAATCGTGGCGGATCAGGAAAAACCCGATTCGCCCCGATTCCCCGATGCGTCGAACCTTGGTTAGAATAGACAAATTTCATTCATTTATCAGGCGATTTGGATGTCGTGTACTGGACATTTCCCCACTGACCGAAGTCGATGTTAATTTACATCGATGTGACCTCGAACACCTTTGATTCTCTGTCAAAGAACATCTTTTGTCTCTATTCGTTGTGACACTATTGATCTTGATGATCATCCTTCATGGATATACTCTTGTAAAGAATTTTGAAGTATTCATTGCTTATACACGTGTAATTTGAAATACAAATGGTCTTTCAAGACATTTACAAATGGTGCCGATTATATAATCGGTCTTCAAAATTATATTCCATTGGGATCGCCCTTTTTGGACTTGCTTTATGTCATGATCTGAACGTTGATTTGCATCTTCATCACGATCTAACACCACTGGATTTGAATATCATATCGTTCAGACCGTTGGCTTTGAATATCATCACGATCGGACAGTTAGATTTGAATATCATCACGATCAGATCGTTGGATTTGAATATCATCAAGATCAGATCGTTGGATCACCGAGATGATCACTGTCGACCCATTGTATTTGCTTTGTGGTCACCATCACCCTTTAACAATGATGAGATCATGAGACCTTTAAGTAGTCATGCCAAGTTTCAGCAAGTTTGCACCCCTTTTTGGATTTTGCTACAATCTTTCACCCTTTCTGGGAATTTTGCAGCCTTCCCATATCGGGATATTTCTGCGATTTTCCCAGTGATGAGGGGTAATTTCTGCAAGTTTCCCAATCATGAGGGTATTTCTGCAATTTTCCCAGGTACGGAGGTATTTCTGCAACTTTCCCAGTCATGAGGGTATTTCTGCTATTTTCCCAGTCATGGGGGTATTTCTGCAATTTTTCCAGTCATGGGGGTATTTCTGCAATTTTCCCTTAACATGGAAGTATTTCTGCAATTTTCCCTTGACATGGGGGTATTTCTGCAGTTTTTTCCACAAACAGGGATATTTCTGCAATTTTTCCGGCGTATTTCTGGAATTTCCCCTCAACATGAGCATTTCTACAATTTTCCCAGTCATGGGGGATATTTCTAGAGTTTCCCCTTGAACAGAGATTTTTCTGGAATTTTCCCTTAACAAGGCATTTCTGCAAATTCCCAGTCATGGGGGATATTTCTAGAGTTTCCCCTTGAACAGAGACTTTTCTGAAATTTTCCCTTAACAAGGGCATTTCTGCAAATTTCATTTGATCAGGATATTTCTGCAACTTTCCCTTGAACAAGGTATTTCTGCAATTTTTTTCTTGAACAGGGTATTTCTGGAATTTTTTTCTTGATCAGAGTATTTCTGCAATTTTCCCTTGAACAGGGTATTTCTGCAATTTTCCCTTGATCAGGTATTTCTGCAATTTTTCCTGAAACATGGGGGTATATTTTGCAATATTCCCTTGATCAGGAGAATGTTCGCATTTTCAGAATTATCCTTCATATTGTCGGGCAATTATAACTCGCGTAGCCGGTCCCAAGCCCACGGTGAGAAAGGAGGGTTTTTGTTGGTTTAGGTTGACAGCCGCAGTAAAAAAAAATGTCAAATCCTTACATGAATTCTGATCTAAATATTTGTGCTAATGCTAAGGCGTCCCCAGAAGCGACGCGTTTCATCGGAACCCAGATGGAATGATAAGTGAGCTAGGGCCAACTAGGGCGTTCCCCATAAGCGACGCGCCGCGATGACGCCCGATTGCGGTGTCAAATAGGCAAGGCCGCAAGGGTTCCCGTGTGGGGTTGGACGAACACGAAAGAAGTTAGTCCAAAAACATAAAATCCGTCTAGCTACTTGGAATATAGGAACTTTAACAGGTAAGGGTTTAGAGTTGGTCAAGCTAATGAGGACAGAAGGGTTAGCATAGCTTGTCTACAAGAAACTAGGTGCAAAGATATCTAAAGCTAAAGATATTGATGGTTATAAAATTTGGTATACAGGAACTAGTAACTCTAGAAATGGTGTGCCATAATAATAGATAAAGACTTAAAAAGAAAGTTGTAGAAGTTATAGATTGGGAGATAGACTTATCTTAATAAAACTTCTCGTAGTGGGTTACTTTGAATGTAGTTAGTGCATATGCTCCACAGTGGGTTTAGAAGAGAGCATTAAAAAGCAATTTGGGAGGTTATTGATAGATTGATCCAAATATTCCTAGTGAAGAGAAAAAATTTATTGGTGGGGATTTTAATGGTCATGTGGGTGAAAGTAATAGAGGATATGAGAGGATTCATGGAGGATTTGGTTTTGACGAGGAAAATGACATGGGTACTAGTGTTCTTGAGTTTGCTATAGCTTATGATCTAGTAATTGCTAACACATTCTTCAAGAAGAAAGATAAACACCTAATAACATACAAGAGTAGAACGCATAGGAGCCAAATTGATTATTTTCTTATTAGAAAGGCTGATAGAATTTTGTGTAAAGATTGCAAAGTTATTCATGGAGAGAGTTAGCTCCACAACATATGTCTAGTAATAGATATTCGTATTCCAAAATTTAAAAGAAAAACCATCATAAATAATTGTGCTAAATTAAGTGGTGGAATTTGAAAAGTAAAATTTTGGAAACATTTAAAATCATCGTAAAAAAAGTATTTGAATTTAGATCAAGAAGTAATATAATGTAGAATAATGTCACACATTGTATAAAGAATGTAGCAAATCAACTCTTAGGTAAATCTAAAGGTAAAAGGAATATAGAAAGAGAGATTTGGTGGTGGAATGAGGAAATTCAAAATACCATTAGAGCTAAAAGAGATTGTTTTAAGGCTTGGCAAACAAACAAGAATAATCAAATTTTTAGAACTATAAATTAACTAAAAAGAGGACTAAAAGAATAGTTAGTGAAGCTAAGTCCAAGGCGTTTGAAATTATAAATAATAATTAAGAACTCGAGAGGGAGAAAAAGATATATTTAAACTTGCTAAATTAAGAGAAAGAAGAGTAGAGATCTAGATCATGTTCGTTGCATTAAGGATGAAGATCAAAAGGTTTTAGTTAAGGATCTAGATGTTAAGAGAGAGGTATAACTATTTTCAAAATTACTTAATGAAAATTGCTTTAAGGATGTCTCTTTAGTAGAGAATCAAGAGTCAACAATATTTGATAAATATCAGTATTTTGAGGCGTATTAAGGGGTCAGAAGTGGGTGATGCTTTAAGAAAATGAAATTGGGCAAGGCCTTAGGACCGGATGGCATAGTGTGGAAGGGCTTAGGAGACATTGGTATTAAATGGTTAACTAAACTTTTCAATAAAATCTTGAAGGAACGAAGAATGCCAGAAGAATGGAGGAAAAGTGTTGTAGTTCCTTTCTATAAAAATAAATGGGATATTCAAAGCTATAACAATTATCGCGGAATTAAACTTATGAGTCACACTATGAAACTTTGGGAAAGAGTAATCGAGAATCGAATGCGATGCATGACTAGTGTATCAGAAAATCAATTTGGTTTTATGCCTAGTAGATCTATTACAGAAGCTATTTCTTATTGTGACAGTTAATGCAGAAGTATAGAGAGATGAGATGAGATTTACATATGGATTTTCTTGATTTGCAGAAGACGTATGATCGAGTACCGAGAGACTTAATTTGTGGCATTAACAAAGAAGGAGTCTCTCAAAGATATATTGACTTGATTCAGGATATGTACGAGGGTGCTACCACTAGTGTGAGAACTATTACTGGAGAGACTCTGGAATTCCCGGTCACTATAGGTTTGCATCAAGGTTCTGCCCTAAGTCCGTATCTCTTTGCTCTGGTTATAGATGAGGTAACAAACACTTGCATGATGATATCCCTTGGTGTATGCTATTTGCAGATAATATTGTCTTAATTGATGAGAGTATGATGGTTTAAATGTTAAGCTAGAAAGTTGGAGGCATGCTTTGGAGTTTAAAGGTTTTAAAATTAGTATGAATAAGTCTGAGTTTATGCACTGTAATTATAGTAACAAAATGGTGCTTCAAGGAGATATGGTTCAAATTGATGGTCAAGATATTTTTAAGAGTAGTACCTTTCGAAACTTGGGATCTATCATCCAGGATAATGGAGAGATTTATGACGATGTGGCACACATGATTAAGGCAGGCTGGCTAAAATGGAGAAGTGCATCAGGAGTCCTCTGCGATCGTCGTATACCAGTGAAACTTAAAGGAAAATTTATAGAACGGCAGTGAGGCTGCTTTATTATATGGCACCGAGTGTTAGGCAGTGCGAAAGGACACTTTAATAAATTATGTGTAGCAGAGATGAGGATGTTGAGATGGATGTGTGGTAACTAAGAAAGATAAGATTATGAATGAGCGCTTCCGTGAGGATTTGGGGATAGCTCCAATTGATAGAAAAATGAGAGAAAATAGACTTAGGTGATTTGGACACGTATACGGGGAAGGCCTAAAATGAGATGGTACGACGTTATAAAGAAGGACTTGGACTTCTTGAGTTAAACACGACTATAGCACTTGATAGAAATCTTTGGCGCATGTAGCCGACCCCAAATAATGGGATAAGGCTCTGATGATGATGATGATGATTGTCGGGCAATTATATCATAGTTCTGAATTTCTGGTCATTTTCTGGAAAGTTGTGCAATTACACATGATTGGGAGGTATGATTGCAATTTCTTCATTTCGTGCAGAGGCAGGTCCATCAAAAGTTAAAACATGTAAATGGACCAACAAACACTCTTGTCATTCTCCATTAGGAAGACTCCATAATTGCCCATGGTTTCCTTTGCACTTTGGACAGTTTTGCAAACTTCAAGGGATTTTTTTTATAAAAAACCCATGAACAGGTAAGAGGCCTGCGAGCTCTCTTCTTGTTCAAATGACAGAAGGCTCCAAAGCCTCCAAATCTTCAAGTGTCCAGTTGGGTTTCAGAACTCCCCAAACTTGGCACCTTTCAAAACTCTTCTCCGCTTCTTTCTTTGGCTTTGGTCTCCTTTTATAGGAGATTGGGTGAGGGGTGAACACCACCGGGCAAATATTTAATTTCTGTCTTTTTTTCTCCCCTCCCTCCTTTCTTTCTTTGGGTTGGACAGGAGGAAGGCCACCGGGTGGAGGTACCACTGGTGGGGACCCCCGGTGGTGTACACCGTCGGGTGGGTGAGGCCCACCAGGCCGGTGGTGTAACCACTGGTGGTGTACACCACCGGTGGGTGGGGCCCACATGCCAATGGTGTGCACCACCGGTTGGGACCCCCGGTGGTGTACACCCCCGGTGGTGGTGATGTTTTGGAATTTTGTGGGGGGTTTTTTGGGTTTCTGGGATTTCTGAAATTTTGATTTTTTCTGAGATTTGATATTTTTAGATTTTCTGGGTTTTGGGGTTTTCAGAAATTTCAGAAATGAGAATTTCAGGGATTTTCTGAGTTTCGGGGATTTCTGGATTTACAGAAAATATGATATTTTCTGAAAATATGGATTTCTGAAAATTTGAAATTTCGGGAATATGATATTTCTGCAAATCACAAATGGGCTATTTGAGGGATTTTAGGTTTTCACATATTTCTAAATATTGTAGAAATGAGGTATTAAACTTTGAAACTTCAGAAAATTAAATTTTTGGGATCTGAAAATTCCTGATATTTCAGAAAAATGGGTTTTGAGTTCTGAAAATTCAAGAAATTGGGTAATGGGAGCTTTCAGATTTTCTGGAAGTGTGAATATTTCAGGAATTTCTGGTTTTTGGATATTTCTAAAATTTTGGTTTTCAGAAATTTCGAAAATTCCCCGGGTGTTCCACGGCTATAGTTCATTCGCTTTAACATATATGCAGCGTCGTCAGCAATTTTGGACAACAGTTTGTTGTTGTAGTTTGGGCCGACGAACAACTCTATCATGCATCTTGCGCTGAGCCGTTGGTCTATATTTCTTGAATATTTTCAGTCTCAACAGTTCTCAGAAGATGACTCAGGAGAGCGCACATCACTTCAGAGAAGTGACATGGACCCGCTCCACCAAGTCAACCCTACGATTGAGTTTTATTGATATGGCTTTGCTTGGAGTTGACTTCAATTTTCTTTAGTCTGACTTTGCTCAGGATTTGATTTTGACGTCTTTCTTTCGAGACTTGCCTTCATAACTTTGCTCGGGGACTTGAGTTTGATATCCTCCTTCTGAATCTTGTCTTTCTGACTTTGTTCAGAATTTGATTTTGACGTCTTTCTTTCGAGACTTGCCTTTATAACTTTGCTCGGGGACTTGAGTTTGATATCCTCCTTCTGAATCTAGTCTTTCCGACTTTGTTCAGGATTTGATGGGAGATTCTGCCGATGAGACCCGTCTTTATGGCTTCACTCAACGGCTTGACTTGAGATTTTCCTCTTGAGGCTTGTCTTTCTGACTTTGCTCAGGATTGGATTGGAGTATTGACTGCTGAGAGTTGCCTTTCAGGCTTCGCTCAATGGCTTGATTTGGCGTTTGGTCGATGAGGCCTGCCTTTCTGGCTTTGCTCTTCGCCCTGATTCGATAACTCTCTCCTGAGACTTGCCTTTTTAACTTTGCTTGGGATTTGATTTGACATCTTCATCCTGAGTCTTACCTTTCTGGCTTTACTCAGGATTCGATGGGAGATTTTGCTAATGAGGTGTGCCTTTCTGGCTTTGCTCAACGGCTTGATTTCAACATCTTCTTTGATTCATCTTTTAGGCATGGCACAAAACTTGAATTTTTTCATGTCATTGTTGCTTGAGTGGCATACTCTCCCGAGTCGTCACAGCAAGTGCCTGTATTGGATGATTTCACAGTTTTCACAACTTCAAATTCAAATGACTCAACGTCCATAGATGTTTATCTTGAGATTGAGGCTCTACTCCATCTGAAACATCTTCCTTCTGCTCAAGTATTCGTCTCAGGCTCTTACTATATCTTTCTGAGTGAGGTAGAATCTATTTCACCAGAAATTTCTCCTCTCTTTTTTTTATTTGTTGGCAGTCCGAGTTGAAGTCAAGTAGAGTTGGTCGTTCAAACGGAGCATGCAAGCCAACACTAGAAATAGAATTCAATGGAATTGACAGTTCAAAAGGGACATTAAGTCAAAACCACAGTTTGAGATTCAAGTAGGTTGACAATCCAAAAAGAGACATGTAAGTCAACACTACAAGTGAAATTCAATGGAATTGACAGTCCGAAAGGGACATGGAGGTCAAAACCCAAATTCAAGATTCAAATAGGTTGACAGTCTAAAAGGAACATGCAAGTCAACACTACAAATGAAATTCAATGGAATTGACAGTCCGAAAGGGACATGGAGGTCAAAACCCAAATTCAAGATTCAAATAGGTTGAGAGCCCAAAAGGAACATGCCAGTCAACACTACAAATGAAATTCAATAGAATTGACAGTCCGAAAGGGACATGTAAGTCAAACCAAAATTCGATGTTCAAGTAGGTTGATAGACCAAAAGGAACATACAAGTCAACATTACAAATGAAATTCAATGGAATTGACAGTCTGAAAGAGACATGTAAGTCAAAACCAAAATTCGAGATTCAAGTAGGTTGACAGTCCAAAAAGAACATAAGTCAACACTACTTCTTTTTTCTTTTTCTTTTCCCTTTTTTTTTGATCTCTTTCCTAGCATTAGCGCCCTTTTAGGTTTTCACCAATACTAGCCCCCTCTAGCTTTTTCCGGCGCGTCTTGTCGGGATTTCACGCCGAGGGTTATCCATTTTTGCCCGAGGCACCTTTTCGGGTTTTCATCTCTGCAGATTTTGACTTTTTTGCCCTTAAGTACACCGCAAGTTGTAAACTCAAGTCCATCGGGGCATCTCTTTTTTAAGGCCCTCTATTCTTTTTCCTCTTTTTTTTTTGAGTGGAGTAGCCAAAAGTTTGGATTTTGGATTTGAAGTTTGGGAATTATTTCAGCTCGGCCAACCTTTGTGGCTTGGGGGTCGAGGTTTTTGGAATTTGGGTATTGCCCTGACCTATCTTTGTGATTTGTTGGTCAGGGGTTTTGGGGTTTAGCCTACCTTTGTGGTTTGCTGGCTAAGGAAGAGATTTGATTTTGGGTTAGTCTACCTTTGTGGTTTGTGGTTTGCTGGCTAAGAAAAGATTTTGGTTTTCGGACTTGACTTAGCCTACCTTTGTGGTTTGTGGGTTAAGAAAAGATTTTGGTTTTCGGACTTGACTTAGCCTACCTTGGTGGTTTGTTGGCTAAGAAAGGGATTTGATGTGAATTTAGCCTACCTTTTTGGTTTGCTGGCTAAGAAAGAGATTTGGTTTTCAGATTAGCCTACCATTGTGGTTTGCTGGCTAAGAAAACGATTTGATTTTCGGGTCAGCCTACCTTTGTGGTTTGCTGGCTAAGAAAGGAATTTGATTTGGACTTAGCCTACCTTTGTGGTTTGTTGGCTAAGGAAAGATTTGACTTGGACTTGGCCTATCTTTCTGGTGTACTGGCTAAGAAGTTGAGATTTGATTTGGACTTAGCCTATCTTTGTAGTTTGTTGGCTAAGGAAAGATTTGACTTGGGCTTAACCTACCTTTGTGGTGTACTGGCTAAGAAGTTGAATTTGATTTTTACTTGAATTTTGATCTGGCCGGCCATAAAGGCTTGTTGGCCAAGGATTTGAAAAGGATTTTATTTTTCATTCATTTTTTTTTCACATTACCAATTCCGGTGCCCTCGCGGGTTTTCACCGGAGCTGCCCCCTCTAGTTTTTTTACAACGTGCCCTTGCGGGTTTTCACGTTGAGGGGTTACCCACTTTTTGCCTGAGACGCCCTTTCAGGTTTTCACCTCAGCCGGATTTTCAACATTTTTACCCCCAAATACATGAGATACCACATATTTGAGTCCGTCGGGGCACCTCAATTTTAAGCCCTATTATTTTCTTTCTTTCTTTTTTTTTAATGGAGTAACCAGAGATTTGGGATTCTGGGTTTGGACTTGGCCTACCTTGGTGGTTTGTTGGCCAAAGATTGGGGTTTAACTTGGACTTAGCCTACCTTTATGTTTGCTGGCTAAGAAAGGTTCAGGTTTTGGGATTAACCTACCTTCGTGTTTGCTGGCTAAGAAAGGGATTTCATTCGGATCTAGCCTACCTTTGTGGTTTGCTGGCTAGGGAAGAGATTTCATTCGGATCTAGCCTATCTTTGTGGTTTGCTGGCTAGGGAAGGGATTTCATTCGGATCTAGCCTACCTTTGTGGTTTGTTGGCTAGGGAAAAGATTTCATTCGGATCTAGCCTACCTTTGTGATTTGCTGGCTAGGGAAGGGATTTCATTCGGATCTAGCCTACCTTTGTGGTTTGCTGACTAGGGAAGAGGCTTAGCCTACCTTTGTGGTTTACTGGCTAAGGATGAGTTCGATCTTCGATTTGAATTTGGACCTGGCCGGCCGTAAAGACTTGTTGGCCAAGGATTTAAGAAAGATTTTTTTTTCATTCATTTTTTTTATATTACCAACTTCAGCGCCCTTGCAGGTTTTTGCCAAGACTGGCCCCCTCTAATTTTTTTCCAACGCGTCCTTACGGGTTTTCACGTTGAGGGTTATCCATTTTTGCTTGAGGCGTCCTTACGGGTTTTCACCTCAGCCGGATTTTAGGTCTTTTTACCCTTAGCCACACTTGTGATGTGCATGGCTAAGTCCATTGAGGCACCTCTATTTTAAGCCCCATTTCTTCTTTTTTTTTCCTTTTTCAAAGACCTAGTATCTACATATTTGGAATGCGACTGTTTCTTGAGAGTTCGGCTAACTAGCTTTCATGGCTTGACAGCTGAGGATTCAGGGTTTGTGATATAACCCGACTTATCTTAATGGTTTTCTGGCCAAGATTTAGGATGCAAGTTTCCTGGACTTGACCTGTCTTTAAGGTTTGTTGGCCACAAGTTTGGGTTTTGCAGGGATTGGAGAATTCTTTGGCCTAACCCTACCTTTATGATTTGCTAGGTCGAGGTTCATAGTTTGAAGTTTCTGAGTTCTGATTGATTTTATGGTTCGATGCCCTTAGGTTAGAATTGAGAATTTCTGGACTCAGGATGATCTTTATGGTTCTGGATTGGGGAGAGGTTGCCATGGTGGGACAAGGATGAGCACATCAAAATGGGTTATATAGTGATTCCCTATTCGTTGGTCATTCATTCATTCACCTTTTTTTTCATATTGGAAATTGGTGTATCTTTAAGGGTTGGTGAGGGCGCTACTACCCCACGTTGCGACATCGATTTGTTGCCACAGTGGTTTTAGCCCCATCCTTTGTGGCACTATGTTGATCTTATTGCTGAAAGGACTCCTGCTTTTGGGTTGGGAGGGTTGAGGGACACCTCCCAATTATGGTTGCCATGTCGGACTCTCTTTTCGAGGAGTTTAGGTTGACGATGATTTTCGACGTCGCATCAACCCAATCAATTTCCTTCTGGTGCATTTAGAGCATAATATTAATTGCTTGCTCAATTGTTTCGAGCAGCAAGTATTGGAATTCGGCCATAAAGAGGCCAGGGTGTTGGAAGGCTGATTCTGCCAACAACTTCTTATTTGGCTCATCCCTTAACTTGTCCAGAACTTGTCTTTGGGGTGGTTTCTGGCCCCGCCTTCTTGGGTTTGCCCAGCATGCTTGTGATTGAGCAAGGTTTCTTGACCTTTTGTAAAGTTCGATTTGACATTCTCCTCCCGAGACTTGTCTTTCTGGATTTGTCCGACATTTAACTTGAGATCCTTCCTTTTGAGTCTGCTTTTCTGACTTTGCCCAGGACTTCATTTGAGGTTTCTTCCCCGGAAGGTACATCTTTGCTTGGCTCAGAATTTTGTTTGGCATACGTCCTGGAGCTGACCTTTTTTGGCTTAGTCCAGAATTTTAATTGACATTTTGTTTTCTGGAACTGATCTTTCTAACTTAGTGCAAGGCTTGACTTGACATTTGTTCTTAGAACCGGCCTTTTTGGCTTAGTCCAGAGCTTTGACTTTGACATTCAATTTTCCGGAGCTGGTCTTACTGACTTGGTCTAGAACTTGGATAGGCATTTGGTTGTTGGAACCGACCTTTTTGGCTTGGTCCAAAACTTGATTCAACATTTGGTTCTTAGATTCTTGCCTTTCTAGCTTGAGCCAAGACTTGATATTTCGCCTTCGGAGCTGGACTTTCTAACTTAGTCCAGAACTTGGATCGACATCTGGTTGTCTGTGGTTGGCCTTCATGGCTTGATCCAAAGACTGATTCATCATTTGGTTTCTAGAACTTGCCTTTCTATCTTGGTCCAGAAATTGATTTGTCGTTTGGCTTCTGGAGCTGGCCTTGGCTTGGTCCAGAGACTGAAGCATCATTTGGTTTCTGCAGCTTGTCTTTCTAGCTTGGTCCAGGGATTGAAGCATCACTTGGTTTTTGGAGCTTGCCTTTCTAGCTTGGTCCAGGGATTCGACTTGTCATTTACTTGCTGGAGTCGGCCTTCCTGGCTTGACCCAGAGCTTGATTCCATCTTTGGTTCTTGGATCTTGCCTTTTCGGCTTGGTCCAAAGCTTGTCTTGGCATTGGTTTTCAGAGCTAGCTTTTATGGCTTGGCTCAGAGCTTGATTCAACATTTGGTTCTTGAATCTTGCCTTTCTGGCTTGGTCCAAACTTGACTTGGCATCTAACATTTGCGCCTGGAACTGGCTTTCTTTTGGCTTGGTCCAGAGTTTGGATTAACATTTTGCTTTTAGAGCTCGCCTTTCTCAAACTTGGTCCTAAATTTGATTGATCATTTGTTGGTAAGAACTGGCCTTTTTGGCTTGGTCTGAAATTCTATCACGAGCATTGCTGACAAGGATTGTTTGCTTATCCCTTGGATTCAACTCGAGGTTTAACTTGGAGTGTCAGCAATTCTTCATTATAAGAGACTAGGTTTTGATTATATGGGAATTCCTCAAGGCTGCTTTGACTCGATATACTCTTAGCTGCTTTGTGAGGATTCTTTCTTGTTATTGGCTTTCTTGGACTTCCTCTAGTGTGTGGATTACATTGATTCATTGGCAGATCACGCTGGTCGATCAGTTTGGTTGCTCCCACTCATGAGGTTGTAGTGGGTCAACTTGGCCATTTCACATTATGATGAGGCAGTTTTGAATTGTCTTCTTCACCTTATCTTTGAAAATGTAGCAATCTTCGATAGTATGTCCCAACATCAATGGGCTCCTTTAACTTGCAGGCGTCTGCGACTTCTTTGGATTTGGCAGATATTTGGGCGATCTGCCGCTTCTGTGGTATTTGTAAGCCTGCGTGGGATGGTGCCCCCAGTCTGTCAAAGATTGAGACACATGCCATTGAGACCCATGCATGATTCCCCTCCTCCACTCGGATTGGTTCTGAGATTTAAGGTTTGAAGTTGGACTCCTAATACACGGCCTTTCCCTTTGGTCCTTGGGGACGTAGTGGGTTAGGGTTTTGGAGTGCAACTTGTTGCTAGTCAGACATCTTGGAGGGCTTGTCTGCCCAAGTTTTTCTATTACACAGGTCTCCTCCTTAAAGACTTGCATTTGGTTCAGCTTTAGAGGACACTCTTTTGTTGTATTGCCCCCAATCGTATAGACCTCTTTTTGAAGGTTGAAGTGTCTTCTCGCACTTGGCAAAGGAGTGCGAAACTGTTGGAGGTTGAAATTGTTGGAATATATGTCCCTTAGCATGGTTAGCTCGCCTCCACCGAGCTGGACGATCTTTGCCAGAATTGGAGATAGTTGCCGCGAGCATCTTGCCTTTATGGCTTTGTCGTCATCCTTTCTTTGCTAAGTTCGCCTTTATGGCTTTTCCTGGAGCTTTGTTTGAAGCCTTCTTCCTTGGACTTGCCTTCCTGGCTTTGCCAGGGACTGGGGTGAGAGCTCTTCACTTTGGACTTCTTCTTGGATTCTTACTTGTCAGAGCTTCTTGCTTGAGGTTTCGCCCAAGACTTTATTCTGAGCATTATCTGGTATTTTACCTCCGACTTTTCTTTGAGTTTTCATTCCCAGGTATGCCTTTTGACTTTTTGAGTTGGCATTTTACTTGGGTTGTTGTCTTGGAGACTTTCATTCTTCAAGAGTTTCTTTGACCCAATCACCCTCTTAGCTTGCCGCTGGGCTGGCCACTAGGTAGATTTCACTACACTAGATTGCTTGGGTTGTTCGGGCCTCGTCCTTGATGACCCCAATTTTGTTTCATACAAAGCTATTGCATATGAAAGCCCCATTGCTTGCGCTTCAAGACTTTGGCTTGCCACTATGACCCCTTTTCATCGTGAGACTTAGATGCCATCCTCCTTCATTTTCGCCTTGACTTAATGTAGGCGATGATAGGGTTGCCCCCTTTTGCTTAAAGTTGCAGGTTTTAGATTTCCACCGATGCACTGGCTTCGAGATACTGGCTTTCGTTTATTTTCGCCTTAACTTGATGTAATTGATAGAGTATGTTGTAGTGATTGCACAATAGGGACATGATAGTCCTGTGGCAGGATTGGTTGGCCTTCTTCAAACCACGTGTTCTTTTTTTTTTTTCCTGGCATGGATGAGCCGTTTTAGACTTGGATATAGCCGCAACAGGTTTTCTACCTTGGCGACGGTTCCCCCGCTAGCAAGAACAACCTCATGGATTTCATTGGCACTTAGCTTCGTGAAGATGCCTTCACTTTGATGTTTTGAGCCACCACAACCAAAGTTGGGGTGGTGTTGTGCCTTGATAGCAAGAGTGGCTTTGGACATGTGCCATGTTGACATTTAGGCTTCGGAAGGAAGCACTTAGCCTTGATGCCCTTGGCGAAGTTAACTGTTCAGCATATTTCTTCAGCCTTCCTTTCAAATTTTATTTTCTTTATTCTTCTCATGCTTCTTAGCCTTAACCAACTTGGTTAGAGGGGAGACTCCTGCCATTGCAGGCAATCAGAAAATTCCCCTAGAGTTGGAATTGTTGCATGAAGCTTTCTTCTCAAGAGGTTTAAGTTGAGAGCATTTCTTCGGGGTCATAGTAACTCAACTAATCTCCTCTTGTTGCAATTAAAAGGCGACATTGATTGTCTGCTGGGATTTTAAGTAGTTCGCCATATTGTTGTCTTCTTGCTGTCTTGCTTTCTGATTTGTCCGGAGCTTGACTTCAGAGATCCCATCTCCATTTTGCCTTTGTGGCTTTGCTCATAGATACACTCAGCATCTTTGTCTCCGACTTTACCTCTTTTTGGTTTTGCCCAAAATTTGTTGCGACATTTTGTTCTCGAGTATTGCCCTTTTGGCTTTGCTCGAGATTCAATCTGATATTTCTTTGTCGAGATTTACCTCCTTGGATTTTGCTTTTGAGCATCACCTTTTTCAAGGTAGGCATGAGGATTGTTGATGGTGATCATCTTACCAGATCTCAAGGTGATCGTCACCGAATTCTTGCTTTTGTGGCCTTTAGGTCGTTCTCGTTGAGCAAGGGTGACACCAGAGGAAATTGAATTAGCCGAGTAAACCCGACCTTAAGAAGCATGGGGCTTGATGCCCCCAGTTGTAGCAGTAGTGATATGCCCGCTGCCTTCAACATTAGGAAGCTTGTTGCCCCCGTGGGGGTGGGTTTGTGCCCCCGCTTATGGCAACATGTTTGATGCTTCTAGTGCGGGCTTTTGGCCCATTGTATCCTCCGGCTTGATGTCCCCATTGATGGGCTTCTTTTCCTTTGTAGCAACAGGCTTGATGCCCCTAGCAGCAGCAGTTTCAGCTGGAATGGTGTTGCCTCTTGCTAGCAGGAACAACTTCAAATGAGCTTTATGCCATCATTTCAGCTTCAAAGGAGATCCTTCCTTTTTTGATTCCCCAAACAGCAACTTCGGCTGCAGTGAGGATTTTTCCTTTTGGATTTCTTGTAAGAGTATCAAGGAGTCACAACCTTAGAGACAAGGCTATTCTTTGACAGAGATGAAAGGTAGGAAATGTCCCACTGGGTGTGCCAATTTGTTTAACACGCGAGAGTTTCTTCATCTTTATCTTTTAGAAGAAAAAGATAAATTGTTGATGTTTATCTATTTTGCGGGCGTGCTAGTCTGTTAGAACAAACAAATTTCATTCATTTATCAGACGATTTGGGTGTCGTGTACTAGACATTTCCCCACCGACCAAGTCGATGTTAATTTACATCGAGGTGACCTCGAACACCTTTGATTCTCTGTCAAAGAACTTTTGTCTCTATTCGTTGTGACACTATTGATCTTGATGATCATCCTTCATGGATATATACTCTTGCAAAGAATTTTGAAGTATTCATTGCTTATACATGTGTAATTTGAAATACAAATGGTCTTTCAAGACATTTACAAATGGTGCTGATTATATAATCGGACATCAAAATTATATTCCGTTGTGATCCCCTTTTTGGACTTACTTCTGTCATGATCTGATCGTTGATTTGCATCTTCATCAAGATCTGACCACTGGATTTGAATATCATATCGTTCAGACCGTTGGCTTTGAATATCATCACGATCGGACCGTTGGATTTGAATATCATCACGATCAGATCGTTGGATTTGAATATCATCAAGATCAAATCGTTGGATCACCGAGATGATAACTGTCAACCCATTGTATTTGCTTTGTGGTCACCATCACCCTTTAACAATGATGAGACCTTTAAATGGTCATGCCAAGTTTCTGCAAGTTTGTACCCCTTTTTGGAGTTTGCTGCAATCTTTCACCCTTTCTGGGAATTTCGCAGCCCTCCCATATCGGGGTATTTCTATGATTTTCCCAGTCGGGGATAATTTCTACAAGTTTCCCAATCACGAAGGTATTTCTGCAATTTTCCCAGGTACGGGGGTATTTCTGCAATTTTTCTTGACATGAGGATATTTCTACATTTTCCCAGTCATGGAGTATTTCTGCAATTTTCCCTTAACATGGAAGTATTTCTGCAATTTTCCCTTGACATGGGGGTATTTCTGCAGTTTTTTCCTCAAACAGGGATATTTCTGCAATTTTTCCGGCGTATTTCTGGAATTTCCCCTCAACATGGACATTTCTGCAATTTTCCCAGTCATAGGGGATATTTCTAGAGTTTCCCCTTGAACAGAGACTTTTCTAGAATTTTCCCTTAACAAGGGCATTTCAGCAAATTTCCCAATCATGGGGGATATTTGTAGAGTTTCCCCTTGAACAGAGACTTTTCTGAAATTTTCCCTTAACAGGGGCATTTCTGCAAATTTCCTTTGATCAGGGTATTTCTGCAACTTTCCCTTGAACAAGGTATTTCTGCAATTTTTTTGAACAGGGTATTTCTGCAATTTTTTCCTTGATCAGAGTATTTCTGCAATTTTCCCTTGATCAGGGTATTTCTGCAATTTTTCCTGAAACATGGGGGTATATTTGCAATATTTCCTTGATCAGGGGAATGTTCGCAATTTTCAGAATTATCCTTCATATTGTCGGGGAATTATATCATAGTTCTGAATTTCTGGTCATTTTCTGGAAAGTTGTGCAATTACACATGATTGGGAGGTATGATTGCAATTTCTTCATTTTATGCAGAGGCAGGTCCATCAAAAGTTCAAACATGTAAATGGACCAACAAACACTCTTGTCATTCTCCATTAGGAAGACTCCATAATTGCCCATGGTTTCCTTGCACTTTGGGCAGTTTTGCAAAACTTCGGGGGGTTCTTTTTAATAAAAGCCCATGAACAGGTAAGAGGCCTGCGAGCTCTCTTCTTGTTCAAATGACAACAGGCTCCAAAGCCTCCAAATCTTCAAGTGTCCAGTTGGGTTTCAGAACTCCCCAAACTTGGCACCTTTCAGAACTCTTCCCCGCTTCTTTCTTTGGCTTTGGTCTCCTTTTATAGGAGATTGGGTGAAGGGTGGACACCCCCGGGCATGGACACCATTGGGCATAGATACCACCGGACATGGACACCACCGGGCAAATATTTAATTTATGTCTTTTCTTCTCCCCTCCCTCCTTTCTTTCTTTGGGTTGGAGAGGAGGAAGACCACCGGGTGGAGGTACCACCGGTGGGGACCCCCGGTGGTGTACACCACCGGGTGGGTGGGGCCCACGTACACCACCGGTGGGTGGTCCCACAGCCAAATGGTGTGCACCACCGGGGTCCGTGGGTGGGGCCCACAGGCCGGTGGTGTACACCCCCGGTGGTGGTGACGTTTTGGAATTTTGTGGGGGTTTTTTGGGTTTCTGGGATTTCTGAAATTTTGATTTTTTTGGGATTTGATATTTTTAAATTTTCTGGGTTTTGGGTTTTCGGAAATTTCAGAAATGAGGAATTTCAGGGATTTTCTGAGTTTCGGGGATTTCTGGGATTTACAGAAAATATGATATTTTCTGAAAATATGGATTTCTGAAATTTTGAAATTTCTGGGAATATGATATTTCTGCAAATCACAAAAGGGCTATTTGAGGAATTTTAGGTTTTCACATATTTCTAAATATTGTAGAAATGAGGTATTAAACTTTGAAACTTCAGAAAATTGGATTTTTGGGTTCTGAAAATTCCTGATATTTCAGGAAAATGGGTTTTGAGTTCTAAAAATTCAAGAAATTGGGTAATGGGAGTTTTCAGATTTTCTGGAAGTGTGAATATTTCAGAAATTTCTGGTTTTTGGATATTTCTAGAATTTTGTTTTCAGATATTTCAAAATTCTGAAATTTCTGATAATCTTAGAAACTTGATGTCTTCAAGAATTTTGGAATTTCAAGGGCTGTTTTGACCTTTTTGCCCTTATCACATGGTCATGGTTTATACCATTTATGCCATAATTAGCAAATTTGTCTATGTATAATTTATTTATCACCAAAATATTCAAAAAATTTAATGAATATTTTTGGTGTCAACAATGCACTACAAGTTAAACTCAAGATCCGAATGGCCATCTTCTGCAAATGAGGAGTCTTGCTTCCATAGTCAACCCACCAATTAACTACATTACAAAAAATCATTGATAGAAGTATGAAAAAACTTTACTAACTAGGTTGGGCTGTAGCACGTTACCAACCGCAAGACTATAACAAGAGGCTAAAATTTTTGTGAAGAGTATACAACACCACTCCAAAAAGATGTCCTGAAGATTATTTCAGCTACCTTCTTCCCTTCATTTTTTTTTGCCCACCGGTTTCTACTTGATAGCCAATCAACAGATGTAAACATTCTTCTCAAACCATCCTTGCAATATAGCAAGCTCTGTAAATTCAAATAACTAGTAGCAAAATGCATCATAACTGCACGAGCAAGATTCCTTTGATTTGTAAACTTCCTCATCATTGCAGGCACCCTTGTATGTGCATAAATGAATGTTGTCATCATTTTTGCCTTTTGAATGGTAACTCTAATTACAGATAACTTAGAAATGTCCTATAACATCAAATCTAAACAATGAGTGAGCAGCACATGGTGTCCAAAATATATGTTTATGGGTTGCCATCAACATTTTTTCAACAGCCACATACGATGATTCATTGTTCATTTGTTCGTGACAACTTGAATGACATTTTTAGTACCAACCACCACCACAATTTTATGCAACAAATCAGCCAACAATTTGGCATCCTTAATTTCTTCAGAAGCATCCCCTGATCTCAAAAAATAGTCCCAGTAGGCGAATTAACAAGGAAGTTTATCAATGTCCTTCCCTTCCTATCTGTCCACGCATCAGACATGATGCTGCAACCATATTTAACCCAGCTTGCTTTTTGCGCATCTACTAATTCTTGGGTCTTCTTGATCTCTTTCTTCAACAAAGATTCATGAACTTCATGATAGCTAGGGCCCTTCAATCTTGGACCATATTGCGCTATTGCTTCCAACATAGTTTGAAAGGAAGGCAGACACATAGAATTGAATGAAATCCCTGCCTGATACATCCACCTAGCTATATATTGGATAGCCATTTCACAAGCTTCCTTGTCAAACTTCTTGTCCCTGATAGACTTCCCCTTATACTCTTCTGGGTTTAAAGTACAAAACTTGTCCATAGGACCCTTCATCCGTGGAGGTTTTGGAAAAAAATTTAACTTGGCTTACCTCAATCTCCATCGATGATTTCTTAGAAGCAGATCCTAATTGACCTACTAGATCATCTCTACTCTCTGCTTCTTTTAGCATGCATTTTTTTCTCAATTCTTGTTTGTTTAGCATTTTGCATGTGATCATGGATTTCCTCCTTGACAGCTAGTGGAATCTTCATACAAATTGTCACATTGTTGGATGTACCAGCTAAATGTTGCTTGAGTCTATGAATCCCACCTTTGTAATACTCCTAACAAAAATTGCACCTTACCAAATCTCTATTATTTGGGTCTACCATTGTCCCATATTTCCACCCAATATCTCTAACCCTCTCCTTTTGCAAAAACTTCACCTCATTTGACCCTTGGATCTGGTTGCTTGCATTTGAAGAACCTCCAGTGGGAGCAGCAGAGGAAGTGGGAGTGAGTGCAGATCCTGACATTCTTAAGAAAAACATAAACAAGAAAACTAAACAAATAAAAAAATTAGACATGGGACTTGTCTAAGGACTGTGTGTGTGCATTGTCTAAAGAGGGGGCCAAAGAACAAGGGGTGGAGAGCGTAGCCCCATGTCTAAGAGACACACGGGAACATAGAAAGTGGGTGGGGCAAGAACAAGGGATAGGGGAGAAAGTGGAGGAAAGGACAAGGGGCCAGGTGGGGTGGATGCATGGGTCTATGAGAGAGAGAGCACATAGTGAGAGGGTGTGAGAAGAAGAGTGTTCGGCCTCCCTATGACTGTGTGTGTGTGTGAGAGAGAGAGAGAGAGGAGCTTCATGAGATAGTGTTCATGACCCTAGCCATAGGCCGCCGCACGTTGGACTGCCAAGGTTGTTGCCGCCGCCATACACTGGGGTCATCGTCACCCCCTACGGGGTTTTCGCCGCCAAGGAGTTTCGCAGCACACAAAGGGGATGGAAGGATTTCAAAGGGGGGACCATTGTGTCCCCTTTTATCCTCCTCAAACCGGACTTGCCGGGAGGTCCTCTTGGACCGAGTGGACCAAGCTTTTGAGTGCCTCGAGCGCAGAGGCGAGCCGAGGCGGTCTTTTTGGTTAACCCGGAGTCAAATCGACCCCCTAAGAAAATCGAACCGAACTGAATTAGTTCAGTTTGGTTTAAACCAAAAATAACAAAAATGGCGGTTTTTAAGGTGACCACGAGGTTCAAACTAGCGACCTCCTTTGGAGGTCTGCGCACTAACCAACTGTGCTACAAGGTTGGCTGTGAAATTGTATATTATTAATTAATTTTATATCTATATTCGATTCATTTTGGTAACCGAACCAACCCGAACCAGTCGATTCGGTTCTTCGGATTGGACTAAAGTTTGAACAGTCCTACGAGGTGGGGTCAAGGTGATCGCAAGGCGACACAGGCGATGTAGGCGTTCGCCTAGGCGAACATCGCCCAAGTGAGGCGGCTTATGGTCGCCTAGTCTCGCCTGATCGCCAAGGCAAACACCTCAATCGCCTTCGATAACATAATAGATGCAAGACAATGAAGAACAAAAATTTGATTTACTAATACGAACTATTTCAAAAGTCATCATTTAACATGAGTTGATATTGCTGAAAAATATTATTTATTAATGTGAGTTCTAATCCTTGACATCCAAAATAAAACATCACAAAATAGAAAAATCAGACTCAGCAATGCCAATAAATGAGTAGAACTCATGAGTCTTGTCATATATGGAAGAGGAAGGGTCTCCTGCTGGCTTTACATAACATGGTGCAGATGCCTATTGGAGGAAGGAGTTGGCAAAAAGTGGTAACCCAAACTCAAGTTGTCAGGTGCCAAGGCACGCAAGGCATTTTTGGGGTCCTTGAGCACCCAAGTGCTTAGGCGGCCGCCTAGGCGGTACTTGCGTGCAAGGCGGTACCCAATGTGATATCTCCCTCATATAATTTAAATATCTAAAGATATATAATGTATGAATAATCAGAATGAAATTATGCAATAAAAGCGTCCGTATCATATTATAATCAAAATTAGACCATAATATTCACTAAACAATATAAAAAGAATAATACATTTAGATGATTCTTGAACAATTTGGATTTTTTTTTAACATTTAATGACTGACAACATTCACAATGTAATGATTGTAAACATTGTTGCAATATGGAGTCTGAGACCCTAAATTCTCTAATGTGTAGGTACACACACGCAGATCAACTTGTTAGGTCAGATCGCCCGAACTTTTAAATCACTATTCCTAGCCCAAATCTGCAGATGATTGAAGCAGCGCCCTTCTTTCCACATGAGGAATTCTGTAAGAATATCCTACTTCCATGATCCCATGGAATGCAACCACATGAGATTCTCGCGAGAATCTCGATCTCAGCCAGTCCCTGAGAAAAGAGGTAGAAACACCTAGGGAAAACCCTTGTGTGGTGGTCGTGCCCTTTGGTGCCAAAATTAAGGGAAGGGTCCCATTGTGGGTACCAATAATATTTAATTTAATTTTTTTTTATGCTTAAGCCATACAAAGAGAAAAATGAAAACCCACATCCCGAATCCTAATTCCCACACCCTCCGCCTCTCTTGCCCGCTGCGCAGCTCTCTTGACGGTGCAAGAGGGGGGGAGAAGAGAAAGAGGGGTAAGAGAAGGCCGGATGGGGACGGTGGCCACCGAGGGGCTTCACACCCTCTCCTATCCCAGGAGCCCTAAGGTTGTTGTCCTCCCATCCCAGGAGGAAGAGGATCCAAACATAAAAGCAGCGGTGTTCTCAACTTTTCATGTCATTTCATTTTTTTCCCTCTCTTCATTCCATCAGTTACATGATTATATATAAGCCCTCAAAACAAAGAGATGCTTCATATGAAAAGACTCTTAATAAAGACCCTATTTAAGACTCTTAGGAAACCCAAAGGATGTAGACTAACTATTTTAATGACTCTAGGAATTTGTAAAGAAAATTATAACCATTGGGTATTTAATGGGCCAACTAAAACATAATAGAAACTTTTGGTTTTGAAACTGTGGTCCTTCATTTCCCATCACCACCTTTGCTCTCCTGACAGCCATATTAGTTAGAATGAACAAAGTGATGGGTACCATTCATCTTTTTATCATAGGAATGTATTGACTTTCTTTTTATGTAATTTTGTTGTATGATATATGTGAACCTATGTGATCCATGGTTGAGAATGTATGCAATTATCTCTGTTCCTTAGAAAAAGATCTATTGTTGTCATCCATGTTTGTGCATATCTTTTTTTTTAATGCTATCCTGATCTCTCAAGATTTTATCAAGATCTCTCCGAGATCTCTTCTCTTTGACGCCCCCCCCCCCCCCTTCGGAGATGAACCCGAGATCTGATAGGGCAAATCTTGTAATCCGCTAGGGTCCTAGGGATCACCTTCAGCGGACACTTGAGGAAAGATAGCCCTTTTCCCCTTGATGACCACTGTGACAGAAAAGAAGGAATGAAACTCCCCATGGGCCACAGCTTTGTAAGACTTCACCATGTTATCAGGAAGAACAAATTTGTCCAAATGAAGTCATATTAACAACTAAAAACAATTTTATCAGAATGCAAAAGGAATATTGACACATTGATCAAGGTCACACGTAATGTTACATGAATCATATCCAATGAAAATATAAACCTAGAAACTGGAGAAATAATTCTGCATAAGGAAAAGTTAGGTAGACTGCAAAGTTACCTTAATCACCCGATGAACAATTGGAATCTCACGTCCCTGTGACCAAGAGAAAAGATAAGGTAGATCAGATGAATTGGTAAAGGACAAGCAAACAGTATATCTTGTTGGCAGTTAACTGCATGCTATTCACTTTTGTTTACTTATGAAGGAGGTTACGAAGGAGAACCCTTCCACTTTCAATGAAGACAAAAAAAAATATAGAGCCTATTCCTAAATACGATAAAATAAAACATATTGATTAATTCGTGAAATAATAGATAACTACTATACACAGAAAAGATATTCATATTTGCATTTTTATTTCATCCAATCAGATGAAATTTACCACATTACATAGTAACTCCCAAAAAGTGTCCCAAATAGCATCCTGTTGAGTAAATAGTACTGTTGCTTGTTTGAGAACATCCGGAAGGAGGAAGAAAATTCTCAGCAGCAAAAATTAGTGCATAAACTGAGCGCCAATCTTTCTGAAACTTGCTTGTCAAAAAAACACTTTTGAGCTTCCAAAGTCAAATTAGGGCACATAACAAATTAATGATCCTCGGATCCTACAACAAGGACATAATACCTAATGAAATATAAAACTGCTATCTACACAAAGTCATACATTGACATAGACTTCTGCTCAGTATTGCCAATCTCACTCTGGACATACTTCAAACAGTGGTGCCAAAATTATAATTCTTTTGCTGATGGTTTTTGAAGAAACACACAAGAATTTGTATGCATGAACATCTTTTCCTTCTGAAAGTGGATGATACCACATCTTCATGTAATAAAAGATACCACATCTTCCTTGAAATAAAAGATGCAGGCACACAACTATGAAAGAAAAGACGATTTTCCAATGTCATTCTATGTTATCCGAGGTGAGAGGCGACTGAGGCGACCATAGGGTCGCCTTAGCCCCAAATGCCTAGGTGATTGAGGCAAAATTTTAATTAAAAATAAAAAAATATAATTCTGATAGATATACTGGAATATATGTGAAGAAACCTACAAATGGCTACATTTATTCATTGAGTATGACACAACAATATAAAATCCATTCAATTCATGAGAAATTTAAACAAAAGCAAGCAGCAAATCGAAAAATTCTATACAATACGTATACATAGAAATTCTCAAATTCATGCACAATCAATCAAACATACACAAACGTACACTTACATTTGACTTGACTTGAAAAGTCAAGTGTACGTTTGACTTGAGTATACATTGACTTGACTTGAGAAATCAAGTGTACATTTGACTTATTTCACTGTACTTTAGATTTTTAATATTCCAAATTGTTCATTTGAATTATGAAATTGACTTGACTTGAGAAGTCAAGTGTATGTTGGACTTATTTCACTGGACTTTAAATTTTTAGTATTTCATGTGATTTATTTGAATTATGAATTTTTTAGTTAGACTAAATTATGAGGGATTAGAAAGTCAACATTTTGATGGGATCACCAAAATCATGATTTTCTTCTTAGATGGGAGAGTTGACTTTTTATTGATAAGGGATGATTTTTTTAATATTTGTATTGGATTCAAATGAAGGGTATTTTCTTATTTACATGTAATATCTTAAGTAAATAAAATTATAGGTATAAACATTTACTTAAATGATATTCAGGTAAATAAGGTATTTAAATTACAAGTACATAAATACGCCAAATGGGTCTCTTTCTGGGCAAAAATATAGGCTGGATAAGGGTAAAATGGGGCAGAATTGAGGCCTAGGGTCGCCTAGGCGAAATTGGCCAGGGTGAGGCGCTCTGAGGTCGCCTCGCCTCGCCTCAGCGCCTAGGCGACCGCCTCAACTGCCTTTGATAACATAGATGTCATTTAATGCTGCCCCACCAGAAACTAAAAGAAGAAGAAGTCATTCATAGAAAAGGCTGACAACACGAGATGAGCATGCAACAACACCAAGAACTCAAAATGAAGGAGTCTCACCTCTCTCTATAGAAAACAAAGAAACAAGTAACATAAGAAATATATGGTTTTGTAAATTAAAAATGATAGAAGAACTGCATTGACTACATTAAGTTTCATAAAGCTACTCCACTGAGAATGTAAGGAAACTTACATCAACATTAATACGACAATTTCCCCAGCACGAATAGGATCCTTACTCATGTGCAAGAATAGGATGTCTCCCTGACAATAAACATCCATTAAACACTTTAAATGAGTGTTACATGAAAACAAGCCAAAGTCTATCTCAACAGGGAATTATACACAATGATTTGGCTGAGTAGATTCTAATTCATCACTCAATCCACAACAATTTCACATTTTTAGATTGAAAATAGACTCAAGTTCTTCCCTTAGGGCATTAAACACGACTCACCCTCTTGAACCCAGGCTCCATACTCCCAGACAAAACAACCACGACAGGTGATTCACTGCCAGTGACGCACATCAAGCCTTTCCATATTATCAATGCTGAAGTGACGATCATGCCTGAAGAATCAAAAAAGCAAGATATTATTCACATGCACATGGACACTTCAGTGCATGCAACACCTTAATGAACATCCAGAAGCTCCAATAAAATTTCAAGTTTCCGGGCAAGAAGGTTGCTGAGAGTTCTTTACAAAGCTATTAATGAAAAGGCATTTCAAAAAACATGAACTGTGTAGGAGATGCCAAGATTTAGCTATAAATCTATAAATAAAACGACAATTCAAATAACAAGAAATGTAGGAGAGGGAAAAGATGGTGGAACCTAAAAACAAGGGTGATAGTTCATGACTTTAGTAAGAACCAGTAACATAGCTCTAAGCAACAGTTTCAAACTGAGACTAATGTTCCAAAAATGTATACACCGTCTGCAATATGTGAACAGATTGACAGAAAGCTAGGGGAGAATAATTAATCTTGAATTTATGGTGTGAAGGAAGCATACGGTGTTGTTAGAGACACTGATTGAAAAAATAATGGATACTAGTAAGGAAGATATGCATATGTGTGAGACTAATGAGGTGTTGATATATCAAAAAAAATTGAAAGAAAGTTACTAGATGTTTCCTTTTGTGTCAAACTTCAGTTCACGAAACTCCATGGAACCTTGATATATGCACACACTTTTCAGAAAAAGGAATAACATTTTAACAATCAGCAGCTTTCTTTTTGTGTAAATGGCCCCAGCAGTCAACACCTCGTCCACTAAAATACATTAATGGCACCTAGCCATGAAATTTCCGTTCATCAAACAGTCATGCGAACCAAATCCTTTGAAAGGTAACTTGGCATCATCTTCCTGTCATTGCCTACCCCAGTAATGTGAAACAACAGCAAACCGATTCAATATAGAATCCAACTGATTTCCTGTCACGAATGGGCGATGGAAACAGGAAAGTACAGAAAATATCACCCAGAAACGATCAAGAGCTACTCATATGGGAGAATCACTGGAAATCAAATGGCAACTTTGCGAGCAAGTCCCAATCATGGGATTCCTAATTCCCCTATCAGATCACCTTTAAACTAAAAAAATCATGGGGATTTTCTATTCCCTAACAAACACTGTTTAGATTAGAAACCCAGGCACAAAAGAAAAAAGGGACGAAAACTTTAGAAGAAAAAAGCTACAGTATAAACTGCACAAAAGGGCACGGGATTTTCTTTTATAATCATGCGGACCAAATGTCTAAAAAAGGTAAGTTACATCACCTCACTGTCATTGCCTACTCCAGTGATATGCCACAATAGCAAAACCCTACTACTATATGTAGAACCAAACAGATATCCCTTGTTAAGGATTTGCAATGGCAAATAAAGAAGACATCGCACAGAGGAATCACAGACCGCTCACACACGAGGAGTCTACGAAATCAACGACAATCCCACATGTTTCAAGAAAAAAGAGAGGAAAAGTACAGTTCAGATGTGAGGTCACTATCATGTCAAAGAAAAAAAAAAGACAAGTTTTTGAGGGGGGGGGGGGGAAGAACCCTCAAAATCCACCGGCAAAGAATTCACAGAGGGGAAACGACACAAGGGATCATCAGATCGAAAGAGGCGCACCAAGGCTGACGACCTGCGTGAGGACCTGCCTGATCTGAAGCGATTTGATGGATTCCATGCTCTCGCTGACCCAACCCATCCCTCTCTCTCACCCTCTCTCGACACCCCGCACCTTTTTTCGCGGAAGGCTCTGGCTACGGAGAAGGTGTGGGAGGAGCGTATGCAGGAGGCTATGGTAGGGGTGGTGGAGGCGGCGGTGGAGGGGGACAAGGTGGTGGCGGGGTCTCCGGATCCGGATCCGGAAGTGGATACGGTTCAGGCTCCGGGTACGGTGCTGGGGAAGCCAACGGTGGTGGGTACGGAAGAGGAGGTGGCGGTGGCGGAGGAAGCGGCGGAGGTGGCGGCGGTGGGCAGGGAAGTGGGAGCGGGTCTGGATATGGTCAAGGGGGTGGGTCCCGATACGGTGGTGGCGCGGCTAACGGCCGAGGGTACGGAAGCGGGGGAGGTGGTGGCGGCGGGGGAGGAGGTGGTGGAAGTGGAAACGGAAGCGGCTACGGCTATGGTTCTGGTGGTGGTTCTGGCTAGGGCGCTGGTGGCAATAACGGAGCATATGGAAGTGGTGGAGGTGGATCTGGTTCGGGGTCAGGCTATGGCTCGGGATACGGATCCGGTTATGACTCTGGGTACGGCGGTGGGGCTGGAGGGCGCCCGTGAAAGAAACTGTCCCAAGCTAATTAACCAGTTCATGCCCATCACTAGTTCTCACTTCTAAACAGTGTTGTCAACCAGTCTCAGCTCTCACTGACGGCTGCAAACGGGTCGGATTCGAATCGAAAACACAGATTTTGATTTCGATTTCGATAACCGAAATATGGTTTTGATTCTGATTCCGATAAAAGAGAAAGGTTTTGTGCACTTTCTCATTGTACTTTTTCATTGCACTTTGACCTTCTTATTGGCCAATGCACTAAAGGCACATTGTGCCAACCCAATGAAAAACAAGAAGTACATGAGAAAGTGCACTGAAAAAGTGCACAAAGCCTTTCTCCCGATAAAAATGGTTAGTTCCGATTCCGTTTCGATTCCGATAATATTATCGGAACCGAAATTCCGATAAAATAAGGTGTTTACCATAATTTTACCTTGAGTTTATGATAATTTATCAGAAAAATCGATACCAATACTGATTCCGATTATTTTTTTAATTCCGATTCCGATAAATTATTGAAATATCCGATACCGATAAACTATCGATATCATTTTCCGATTTCGAAATCGATATTTTTATCGGAATCGGGTCGAAATATCGAGTTTTGTTTACACCCCTAGCTCTCAGCTACTTCCATAGCAACTTTTACCGTTGTGGGAAGGAGGATTGATCCATATATCATGTAACAAAGAGGCGTTCGTAGCCTCATACTTCATTAGTGAGAAATAAAGTGCGATCGATTTATATATCTATGCTTGCTGAAGTAGAGGAAACCATATTTATGCTGTTTGTTCGTTCTGTCATATGGATGACAAAAGGTGTTCGTTATAATTAGGAACTGCTTCTTATAATTACTTGAACCCAACTCCTAATCATTTCCGCATACGAATTGGGGTGTGCACCGCTTTCCGATGCTTGTATATAGTTGAGAAATGCTACGCTCCCGGCTAGCCGGGAGCGCAGCATGCGCTGGAAGCGCCGCGCGGCCGCCGCGTGGAGGGGGGCGGGCCCCCCAGCATGATGTGACATTTTTTTTTTACAATTTGTGCACACAAATGATGTATTTGTGCACACAAATACATCATTTGTGTGCACAAATACATCATTTGTATGCAAAAAAAAAAAAAAAACGCATTTAATGCGCTGGGGCCCGCCCCCTCCACTCGACGGCCGCGCGGAGAGGCGCGGCGCTTCCAGTGCATGCTGCGCTCCGGCTAGCCGGGAGCGTAGCATTTCTCAAAGTTTACTTTGCTAAACTCTTGCTAGATTATAAAAAGAGTTCAGATCTTCTAAGTGTAAAAGAAGATTAGACTTCAGTAGTCACCAACAGATGTGTGACAAGTGTCTTAAGTCTTTTTTTTTCAAAATATTTTTTTAATCTGAAGATTAGTTCTTCAGGTAAAAATATACCATAGACACTTAAGTATAATTATAAGTATCAAAATACAACCATAAATTATTTAAAATATCAATATTAAAATACAACTATACATACTTGAATAGAACTTTATGCTTATGATTGTATGCTGATGTTATGGTTGTATTATGGTGTTATAGTTGTATTATGATGATTCACCATAATACACTCGTAAATAAAATGTTGTATTCAAATATTATAGTTGTATTTTAACCTGAAGAGCCAATTTTCAAGTAAAATATATTTTGTAAAGGAGACTTTAGGACACTTGGCATTCATCTATTGGTGATTGTTAGAGTCCAATCCTCCTTTGCACTTAGAAGACCTGGGCTCTTAGGAAAAACGTATGTACGTGGAGAGGTGGAAACAGTTGAAGGGCAAACAAAGACATTCACAGAACCTTCAACACGACCTCGTCCTCTGTTGATAAAACTTCATGTGTTTTAAAAAGAAATTCAGGTACTAATTAACTACAACATTGGGCAAACTGAATCCAAATTAACATATTAATTCAAACTTAATATCGAATGAAAACATTGAAATGTTAAAGAATAGGTGGGATCATGTTCAACCATATTTAACCCAGCTTGCTTTTTGCGCATCTACTAATTCTTGGGTCTTCTTGATCTCTTTCTTCAACAAAGATTCATGAACTTCATGATAGCTAGGGCCCTTCATCTTGGACCATATTGCGCTATTGCTTCCAACATAGTTTGAAAGGAAGGCAGACACATAGAATTGAATGAAATCCCTGCATGATACATCCCCTAGCTATATATGGATAGCCATTTCACAAGCTTCCTTGTCAAACTTCTTGTCCTGATAGACTTCCCCTTAGACTCTTTTGGTTTAAAGTACAAAACTTGTTCATAGGACCCTTCATCCGTGGAGGTTTTGGAAAAAAAATTAACTTGGCTTACCTCGATCTCCATCGATGATTTCTTAGAAGCAGATTCTGATTGACCTACTAGATCATCTCTACTCTCTGCTTCTTTTAGCATGCAATTTTTCTCAATTCTTGTTTGTTTAGCATTTTTGCATGTGATCATGGATTTCCTCCTTGACAGCTAGTGGAATCTTCATACAAATTGTCACATTGTTGGATGTACCAGCTAAATGTTGCTTGAGCCTATGAATCCCACCTTTGTAATTCTTCTAACAAAAATTGCACCTTACCAAATCTCTATTATTTGGGTCTACCATTGTCCCATATTTCCACCCAATATCTCTAACCCTCTCCTTTTGCAAAAACTTCACCTCATTTGACCCTTGGATCTGGTTACTTGCATTTGAAGAACCTCCAGTGGGAGCAGTAGAGGAAGTGGGAGTGAGTGTAGATCCTGACATTCTTAAGAAAAACATAAACAAGAAAACTAAACAAATAAAAAAAAATTAGACATGGGGACTTGTCTTAAGGACTGTGTGTGTGCATTGTCTAAAGAGGGGGCCAAAGAACAAGGGGTGGAGAGCGTAGCCCCTATGTCTGAGAGACACACGGGAACATAGAAAGTGGGTGGGGCAAGAACAAGGGATAGGGGAGAAAGTGGAGGAGAAGGACAAGGGGCCAGGTGGGGTGGATGCATGGGTCTATGAGAGAGAGAGAGAGCACATAGTGAGAGGGTGTGAGAAGAAGAGTGTTCGGCCTCCCTATGTCTGTGTGTGTGTGAGAGAGAGAGAGAGGAGCTCCATGAGATAGTGTTCATGACCCTAGCCATAGGCCGCCGCACGTTGGACTGCCAAGGTTGTTGCCGTCGTACACTGGGGTCATCGTCACCCCCTACTGGGTTTTCTCCACCAAGGTGAGACATCACGCTGGAGTTTCGCAGCAAGCAAAGGGGATGGAAGGATTTCAAAGGGGGGACCATTGTGTGCCCTTTTATCCTCCTCAAACTGGACCTGTTGGGAGGTCCTCTTGGATCGAGTGGATCAAGCTTTTGAGTGCCTCGAGCGCAGAGGCGAGCCGAGGTGGTCTTTTTGGTTAACCCGAAGTCAAATCGACCACCTAAGAAAATCGAACCGAACTAAATTAGTTCAGTTCGGTTTAAACCAAAAATAACAAAAATGGGGGTTTTTAAGGTGACCACGATGTTCAAACTAGCGACCTCCTTTGGAGGTCTGTGCACTAACCAACTGTGCTACAAGGTTGGCTGTGAAATTGTATATTATTAATTAATTTTATATCTATATTCGATTCATTTTGGTAACCAAACCAACCCGAACCAGTCGATTCGATTCTTCGGATTGGACTAAAGTTTGAACAGTCCTACGAGGTGGGGTCGAGGTGATCGCAAGGCGACACAGGCGATGTAGGCATTCGCCTAGGTGAACATCGCCCAAGCGAGGCGGCTTATGGTCGCCTCGTCTCGCCTGATCGCCAAGGCAAACGCCTCAATCGCCTTCGATAACATAATACAAGAGTGCAAGACAATGAAGAACAAAAATTTGATTTACTAATACGAACTATTTCAAAAGTCATCATTTAACAATGAGTTGATATTGCTGAAAAATATTATTTATTAATGTGAGTTCTAATCCTTGACATCCAAAATAAAACATCACAAAATAGACAAAATCAGACTCAGCAATGCCAATAAATGAGTAGAACTCATGAGTCTTGTTCATATATGGAAGAGGAAGGGTCTCCTGCTGGCTTTACATAACATGGTGCAGATGCCTATTGGAGGAAGGAGTTGGCAAAAAGGTGGTAACCCAAACTCAAAGTTGTCAAGGTGCCAAGGCACGCAAGGCATTTTTGGGGTCCTTGAGCACTTAAGTACTTAGGCGGCCGCCTAGGCGATACTTGCGTGCAAGGCGGTACCCAATGTGATATCTCCCTCATATATGAAATTTAATATCTAAAGATATATAATGTATGAATAATCAGAATGAAATTATGCAATAAAAGTGTTCGTATCATATTATAATCAAAATTAGACCATAATATTCACTAAACAATATAAAAAGAATAATACATTTAGATGATTCTTGAACAATTTGGATTTTTTTTAAACATTTAATGACTGACAACATTCACAATGTAATGATTGTGAACATTGTTGCAATATGGAGTCTGAGATAAGACAATTGACGTTGTTTTCCTAGGCTATGCTGAAAACAGCTATGCATACAGATTTTTTGTTATTAAATCAGAAATTCCTAGCATGCATAGATGTTAACACCATAGTCGAGCTTCGTGATGCTACGTTCTTCGAAAATGTCTTTCCTATGAAGACTGGTTTACCTGAATATCTGTCTTCTGAGACTGTAGCCTCTACATCTTATTCTATTCTAGAACATGTGGAAAGAGTGACAAATGTGGGGGCTGATGCATCCAGACTTTCTTCTGATTCCAGTGATCAAGAAGAAGTTGAACTAAGGAGAAGTAAGAGACAAAAGGTTGCTAAGGATTTTGGAAGTGAGTTTGTCACTTATTAGATCACTGGTGACCCCCCAACCTTCCGGGATGCCATGGCTTCATCCGAACAAGGCATTAGAAGGATGTCATTAAGAGTGAGATGGACTCCATTCTTGCTAATGGTACTTGGGAGTTAGTTGATCCTCCTCCTGATTCAAAGACCATTGGATGCAAATGGGTCCTCAAGAAGAAGCTTAAACCTGATGGAACCATTGAAAAGTATAAAGTCAGGTTGTTGCCAAGGTTTCAAACAATTAGAGGGAATAGACTATTTTGATACTTATTCCCCTGTCACTAGGATGACCACAATCTGAGTGCTTATAGCATTGACCTCTATATATAATCTGAAAGTCCATCACATGGATGTCAAGACTGCCTTTCTTAATGGTGATCTTGATGAAGAGATTTATATGGATCAGCCTGAAGGATTTGTGGCTCCAGGTAGTGAAAAGAAAGTTTGTAGACTTATTTAAGTCTCTGTATGGTTTGAATAAGCACCTAAACAGTGCACCAAAAATTTGATATAACTATCATATCTTTTGGCTTTATGGTCAATGAGTTCGATAAATGTGTTTATTACAAATTTAAGAGTGATGAATGTATAATTCTTTGTCTGTATGTAGATGATATATTGATGTTTGGCAACACTTTGGGAATAGTAAATGAGACTAAGTCATTCTTATATAGCAGTTTTGAAATGAAGGACACGGGTGAGGCAAATGTAATTCTGGGGCTGACTCTTACTAAATCAGTTGAAGGAATAGCAATTTCTCAATCTCACTATGTTGAGAAAATTTTAGAAAAATTTGGCTATGAGAATTGCAAGTCAGTCTGTACACCTTATGATCCTTCTAGAATCTTCTGCAAGAATAAGAGCGGTATTCTTGTGTCTCAATTACGATATTCTCAGATTATAGGAAAGCTTGATGTATCTAGCTAATTGTACCAGGCCTGACATTTCATATGCAGTGACCAAACTTAGTAGATTCACAAGCTGTCCTGACCAAACTCACTGGGATGGGCTAGATAGGGTTTTGAGGTACCTAAAAGCACTATTACCCTAGGCTTTCATTTTGGGAGATTCTCTGTTGTCCTTAAAGGATTTAGTGATGCAAGCTAGATAGCCAAAAACTCAGGGAGTAATGGTGTTTCAGGGTATATTTTTACTCTGGCAGGTGGTGTAGTCACCAGGAGGTATTCTAAACAGACCATCTTATCTCGGTCTACTTTTGAGGCTGAGTTGTGTGTTTTGTATACCACTGGTTGGAGGCTGAGTGGATTAGGGGTCTTCTTTCAGAACTTCCTCTAATGAGTAAGCCTGCTCCTGCGATCTCTGTGCATTGTGATAACATAACCATAATTGTAAAGGTCAAGAGTTCAAAGTACAACAAAAAAGAAAGGAGACACATCTAAATTAGATGAGATCTGCAAGGGATTTAGTGTCTCAGGGAGTGATCGCTGTAAATTTTATTGGTACCAATGACAATTTAGTTGATCCTCTGACTAAGGACTTGATAAAAAGAAAGTCCAGAAATTCAAGTTGGGGATGGGACTGAAACCCATCATTTATTCTCCCGCAGAGGCAACCCAACCTATCTGAGTGGAGATCCCACAAAGAAGGTTCAATGTGATACAACAATCTGCTGAGAGAATTGGAGGCACTTAGTACTTTGATACATTGTATCTGTGTCTATCCCTTGATAACCTGACCAAGTTCCTGATACTACTGTATAGGAAGAGTTTTATTACTTTGAATGAGTTCAAGCCTAGTAAGGCAAGATATTAGCAGTATATCCTTGGAGAAGCCCACCTAAATGAGTACTACTGTGGGGCCACAGTTAAGGGAAATGGGTTGTTCTTGAATGTACTTATATACAGGATAGGGTGCATGGCTTTTAAAATGCCAAGTTTATAAATTGATATAAAAAACCTTATATCATGTTGTTTTTTGACAAGTATCCTCACATCAAAGAATCAAGTTCAAGATTTAATTCACTTTGGTTCTGTAAGGGTAAAAGTTGAAAACTTAGGTGAATGTTCAAACCCGAAAGGTATCTTTTACTGGAAGCATAATATGTTTATCCTCTTATGTTTATTTCCCGTTATCAAACCTTGAGTTTGTGGGAGAATGATGGATATAAAGGGTGTTAAGGGGGCAATTTAAAAGAAAGGTAAAACTCAAGGTTGATAAAGTAAAAGGTACATCAAAAGTTGTGCTAGTTTGTCATTGTGTTTGGGGTCTTTAGTCTCACATGGATACCCCTAAAGAGTTAAGGACTTCATAACCAAAAGTCCATGAGACTATGCCTTATAGACAATGGTGGGGTTATGCTAGACCATATCACACACGTGCGCCGCCGGACTGGGCTGGGCTGGGCGTGTGCGCGCGTGTGATGATGTGGTCCAGCCGACTTGACTTTACTTCTTCTTTTTGCGTTTTGGGCCTTTCTTGAGGAGATTAGAGCTATTTTGAGCCCGTTCTTTGAACCGGCCCATTGTTTTGGTATGCGCGGGCGTTAAGCACTTGATATAGTGATTAGGTTTCCTAATCACGGTTCCCCAATACAGAAAGTGCTTTTTTGACTTCTGCCGTGAGGAACTGCTCACCGTCCGGTCACTCGCTCTCTTGCTCCCTTCCGACAACTGCACTGCTTCGCTCCGGCGTCCCCGACTGCGTCTCCGGCCTTCACCCTTGCGTTGTCCTCCGCCAGTGACTGGTGCATGTTCTCTGTTCCTAGTTTCCATTCTCTGTAGACGAGAATTAGATTTAGCATAGCATTGTTTACAAAATTAGGATAAGTGCGATTCTTATTTCGTGGTGGTAGTCGTATCCTGGGAGGAGATCGTCTTACCTGACACACTACTTCTATGGGGGTGATATCTTCTTTAAGGGGAGTCTCCTTAGAGTCGCTTCTACTGCTTCGTTTCTGCCTTATTTAAGCACGTTCATTACTTCAATCCGTCTCATGTATACTATTTTTTGGTGGTTGTCATTGGACGATTTCCATATGCCTATTTAATATAGTTCTGTGTGCGCATACTTGTATCCGAATATTGCCATGATTGTGCCCTATTCCACGTTATATTTACAACAACCACTACTATCTTATTCGTTATCTTATCCGGCTCAAACACAATTTGAGATGTTCAAGTATTATAATGATGTAGATTCTTTCAAAACTTGTGCTTGACACTGGATAATATAGTTGTCTAGATGTCGAACATAAAGTTTCACTCTTTAAAAAATGATGGTAGTTGAGTATCGATGGGTTTTTTTTTTAATTTTTTTAATGAACCACTTCATGTTTATATAAGTTATGAGTTTCTTCATTATACGACCTCAAATTTTGAATAATCAGGGTCGATAATTCCTTGGCTCTTTAGGTCTGGGGTTTTGATAAAGAATTACCAATTTGTTGTGCAAGTTCAGCCAAGTTCAGAGGGGCAGGAGAGGAGACGGGATAAAATGTTGACGGAAGTGGTTTAATAGTTTTCAATAGAGAATATATGCCCAGTGATATATATATATATATAAGCTAATTAATTAACAGTTTTTGACTGTAACAGATGATATTAACAGATAATGTTCTTATTGTAATAGAATTTAATGTATAGTATAATAAAAAATAACATTTACTGTAATGAATTATAATTCTGTCAGAAACTAAAAAATAAATTGAATATTTGATAGAGATTTTTAATTAATTTACCATATATAAATCATTTAATTTTGAAATAAAAGAGAATATTTTAAACGTGTCAATACTTTAAGTGTTGACAAGTGAGGATAGGTGTCAATCTGATATCCGGTTTTCACAAAAAAGTAAGACTCACGTTGTCACATGATAATGGACCTCACATTTATGTGAGAACAAATATCAAATAAATATGATATCATCTTTCATAATTTTTAAAAGAAAATGCGCTTTTCTCGTTTGAATGATCGGCAAAACCTTATTAACTCATCTCCAAACAGTAGATTTGAGGCACCCTCATCTACTTGGGTTGCAGATTCTCAGAGCCTTATATTTAGGATGACTCTCGTTGGGACGGGAGCATAATATTTTCCAATTTAAATATTTTTCTAGAAGAGTTATCCCAAAATTTAAACACCAAGCACATTGACATATCATCCGAGAATTAGATAATAGAATATATTTGGCATTAAGATAGTCAAAATTTTAAAGATATCTTTAAAATTTTGAAGATATTCTCATTCTATCTCCGATCCATTCTAATAACAAACATGATTTACTTATCTACATTAATTCAACATAATTTACTGTCTAAGCATGCATGAATTTTTTTAGGGGAAAAAAAACAAAGATGGAGAAGATAAATCTCTATCCCAACCCCCCACAACTAGCGCTAATGGCCGCCATCTCTACCTCAGCAAATTAACCTCCATGGACGGACGCACATGGAGTCCAGTGGGGTCCTCTGACCCCACTGGATCTCCACCCAATTCTATTTGTCTCATTAGATTTAAGTATACATTTTTTTTAATATTATGGTGATCCCACTGAAAATTTTAAAATATTAATGAGTGCACCACCAATGTTACAGTGACTCCACTGAACAAAATATCTAAATCCGCCACTGCTGAAACCCCCCACCAACTTGTGGTGGAGGAGGACAGCAGTCCCCTACACCTGACCTGCCATCTTTGCCACGCCAACCTCCCTCTGCCTGCGCGAGTTGGATGGCGGGGTTAGCTCTTCGTCACTTTTGGCCGGGTAGCATTTGTGTGGGGGCGCACACGGCAGACCCGTCGTGGACGCTGCCGCCATCCATTTGAGAACTCCGCCAGCAAGAGACAGCTCTGGGCTGTCCGCCGCACGCGAAGGTGATCGCAACACGTGTTGTTTTTTTTTTTTTAGAAGGGTATTGTTAGGCTGGAGAAAGACTTTTTGCACTTGTGAAAGTGCATAAAGTCCTAGTCATCATGCATTTCTCCCTTCCCATTGGTGGAGAAGAGAAGAGAAATCTAGTCATCATGATGATTTCCACCAATAGAAGGGAGAAGTGCATGATGACTAGGATTTTTTGCACTTTCACAAGTGCAGAAAGTCTTTCTCGTTAGACTGTCGTCTAGATAGAAGCCACTCTTGTTATAAGGCTCAGCGCTTATAATTTGTTGGATAAATTAATTAATAATTTATCGTAAGAGAAAATTTTGCAATAACAAAATTTAATATATATTATAACAGAAGATAATATTTATTGTAATAATTATAATTCTGTTAAAAATTAAAATAAATTAAATATTTGATAAGAATTTTTAATTAATTAATTTTATTTGTTAAAAAAATTACTACACTTACGAAAGTTTAATAAATAAGTTGCCACTTAATTAAACTTTTGACCCGCTATATGTCCATCTCACGTGATATTATGGACGGTGCCACATAGATTTTGAAGTCCAAGTTTTATTTTGAAGTCTATTTTAGAACTTGGAACGGTCTATAATGCCGAGTGTGGTGGATGAATGACCGGCTAAAAGTAGAACTAAATATAACTTTATTGTACTTCCATAAGTGTATTCAACTTTTTTTTTTTTGACGGTTTGAAGAACGATCACAGTAAAGGTGGACGAATACGTACTTAAGCATTGGTCTAGGGTTTGTGAATTTTGAAGCTTAGATTTTAGACGTAAACAAAAAAAGGTAAAATTAATGATAAGAAATTAGAAAAGTCGATCATGGTAACATTTAATATACACAAAGATTTTTGTCTTAGAGGTGTGGAGGTTATTTCTAGTCTCCTAAATCCGTAGGTCCATCGTGGCTCATCAAGACGTCTAGGTTTCGGTCATCAAGTCACGTGTCTTCGGATTCAGTCGAAAAATTTTCGAGCACGCTCTAGCCGCCAAAGATAGTCTCCGGACGCCGCACAACCTGTTCAAACAGGGCACAATCCACCAGGCGGACCACGAGCCCCTATTCGAGCCTCTCGCAACTCATCACCGAACAGCGTTGGCGGCACATCGAACACCGTGCAACGTCATCAAGTGCCGAACACCGCACAACGTGGCCAATATCCAAGCAGGCTCCTGCGCGGTGCCCCTCGGCCTGCTGTCCTAAGTGGTCCTTTGCCTCCCAACAGCAACTAATATGGCGGCACGACACGCGCCCCACGGTTAAGAGCATTAATCTTGAAGGATCCCAACATGCGCCTCAAAACGGATAACTTTCCGCCTAAGGACTCCAACCGTCGCATCCCTTCGATTATCATTGGAGGAGATTGCGTCCGGACCCTTCATCTCTCTTACCTATAAAAGGCACAAATAATTCTCATGTAAAGGTACGCAACATATCTCATACACACTCGCCCATGCGCGAACACACATCAGCGAATTTTCTTTTTCTGCCATCTTTACAGTCGGACCTGATTTAGACATCGGAGGGTTCCTCCCAGTTCTTCAACCAGACCCCTCTATCTTTTCTGAATTTTACAGGTCTTCGTCCGCACCGACGACAATCCATTCTCTCTTGTTAATGGAGACCCGTTCGGCTCAGACTTAAACAGAAAACACATCCAAAATATATTATCATCTAGAATGTTTTTACTAGCGTATCTGAAACAAGAAAAGAATGTCTTACCAGTTGATCATGAGAATTGTTTCTTCTTGGAGCTTTCAAAAAATGTTCTTTTTGTCGATCAATGAAAGGGTCCATCAGAAGAGGCTAAACAAGAGAATTAGAGAAGTCAAGCGTTTAGAGATTAAATTTCGCGGTTTCGATGTGGATATAAGCACTTTCCTCTACGTTGCCATGAGAAATATGATCTTCTATAGTTTGTTTGAAACATCATGCCCAAAAACAAAAACAAATTTGAAACAAAAAAATGAAGCACGGAATTTATTTTTCCAAGATATTCCACAGTTTTCTAATTTTATAACACCACTTTATATTCCTTTCAATGGAAATTTTATTTGACACTTGTCTGTGCCAGAGATAGTGAGCTCAGACCACACCATCAAGATATATTTTATTAGAGGACAACCTTGTACTTAAGTGACGCCATACGCTCCCCCCCATATAATTGGAGGTTGTGTATTTGAAATTTCGAATGTGAGGAAGAGTTGGTAAAATTTTAAAAGATATATACTCGTCTCAAATCATATATCTAAGGTTTAATGATGTAGATAGTGTAAGAAAAGATAATACACACAAAAGTGACCCCACAAAAGGATCATTGAGTGCCTCATCTTAAGTCTTTTAGTCAATTGTACAGATTTTTTGTCAGAAAAATACCAAATGAAAGTTAAAACCCTTCTACCAATATCAAGACCCTTCTGATCATATTGGATGAACCCCCAAGAGCTCGCACAGGTAAACAACATCACAATTCACATGTGTAGTCTACATGGGTATGTATACACCAACACACATCTTATATACATGCAAAAAACAAACACATTATTTAACAATTGGGACAGAAGTATTATCTAATAGAGAAAAAGTTTAGTACACTTAAGTTTTATATTTTGCATTTACATTTTTTACTTCTTATTAGATAGAGTATATGTTTTTTTTTATTCGTTAATAAAAAAGAGAAATATAAATACAAAGTACAAAATTCAAATACACTAAAATTTTCTCTACCCAATAATTGAGTTGAGTTTCTTTAACTGTGAGAAGCATTACACCATTTGAATGGTGAGTTAAGCCAGGTAAAATGTGGATCAAGATTCCCATGTCCTTCCAAGTCGTTGATTAAACAAACTTTTCATGGCTCAAAAAGATTTTGTCTAGAACTAACGAGGGTTATCATCCCATGTTTCCATCCCCAACACTTAGAAATAAATTCGGAAGCTTCCCATTCACGGAAGAGAAAAGTTTAACTGTACTTAGGAATTACACTTCCTCATATTTTCTTAATATTTATTGGATAGGCACAATGTAACTCTAATTCATTGGCTAATAAAAAAATCAAAATATATGAGAAAAATATAATTCTCTAATATAATAAAAATTTTAATTAATAATTTATAACTGTAACATATGAGATCTTTGTTGTAACAAGATTTAACATATATTGTAACAGAAGATAGTACTTATTGTAATAAATTATAACTCTATTAGAGACTAAAAAATAAGTCAAATATTTGATAGATATATCTAATTAATGAGAAAGACTTTCTGCACTTTCTGTAAGTGCAGAAAGTGCAGGACACATAGGTTCTATCCCATGTGACACTTATTTTTTTGGTGCCACATGAGATAGAGTCTATGTAACATCCTATATGACAGGTGCCACATGAGATGGAGCTGCGTGCAGAAAGTCTTTACCTTGTAATAAACTTTTGTCTCCATGGAACTTTGCATAGCATCAGCATGACGCAAGCTTAATGCTATTTTGCTGGGCCAACCCTCTGCCCACAGCCATACTGGAATGGGTTTTTAAGTGGGTTGTCACTTTCAGGTAGCTTTTTGTGGGTGCTCTTCACTGTGGGCATCCCCCTACTCCTATTTGAGATTCTTACCAGCATAAATGACTTTGGATAAACTAAATAGTCGCTTTATAGTTAACTCTTCATGTTGATTAAGATGAACTTGCTTGGAGGAGCAAGTTTATAAAGAACATTATAATAGAGTAACTACATACATACAAATATATGAGGCCTTGGGCAATCTTCCACCAACGACCCACTTTGATTAGGGGATATCCCCAAGATAACTCAATTTAACCCACTTTTAACTTACTTCTTGATCTGGTGTGATGGGTTAAATTTAGGTTCCGTGTTTTAAATGATTGTACTTACCTAAAAACCCCGCTTATCCCGAGATAATTCCTTTTAGATTTTCTTGAGATAATTCTAAGAAAAATTATTTAAGAGTTCTTGGTAGAGAAAAGACTTATATTTTTATCTTTGTGAGACAAAGTATTCCAAATAGTCTCGCCTTTCGGTGGACTTCAACAATATAATTTCTATCTTCTATTTTGATTCTTATTTTACTCTTTCATGAATACATATTTTATTTCTTATCATTATATGTGTATGATAATTATGTTCATATTTTAACTGATTTTTTCATTTATTTTAATTAATTTTTTTGTCTACTTTAATTGAATTCTACATCTACTTTAACATATCCTTTATATATTTTTTTTTTGTTCTTACACTTTAACCAAATTATTCTTCTACTTTAACTCAAGTAATGTATTATTTTAACACATTCATGCGTGCATTTTAGTAGAGAGGCTGCCATTCTCTTTAACTTCAACTTTTTATGCATCTTACAGTAAGACAAATTGTTTACTACTTTAATAGTATATAATTTTACTTTAACCTTTTATGTTACACAATATGTTATATATGTAACTATTGTAAAACTTTAAGAATAAGAATTCGAAGTCATTAAAGTATGTGTAATGATAAGTTAAAATGTATAGTACTTAAAATCACTGCATACATGACTTAAAGTCTAAATTCAAATGTGTTAAAGTAAGAGTTCAAAATTATTAAAGTATATGTAACAGTGAGTTAAAGTGTGTGAGACTTAAAGTCACTGTCGGCGTGACTTAAAGTCTAAGTTCAAAGGTATTAAAGTAAGAGTTGAAGACGTTAAAGTAAGAATTTAATGTCGTTTAACGTATATGTGACAGTTAGTTAAAATGTGTGAGACTTAAAATCACTATTAACATGATTTAAAGTCTTAGTTCTAAGGCGATAAGTAAGAGTTTCGAGTGTTGACATAAATTAAAGCCAAAGTTTGAAGACATTAAAATAAAATTTGAAGGTGTTAAAGTAAGAGTTCAAAGTCCTTAAGTATGTGTGATGATGAGTTAAAGTGTGTGAGATTTAAAGTCACAGTTGGCATGACTAAAAATCTAAGTTTGAAGGTGTCAAAATAAGAGTTCAATGTCGTTAAAGTATGTGTGACGGTTAGTTAAAATATGTGGAACTTAAAGTCACTGTTAACATGATTTAAAGTTTAAGTTTTAAGACAATAATAAGAGTTTGGAGTTGTTAAAGTATGTGTAATGCTGAGTTAAATTGTGTAAGACTTAAATAATTGTTGACGTAAATTAAAGTCTAAGTTTGAAGGTATTAAAGTAAGAGTTCAAGGTCGTTAAAATATGTGTGACAATGAGTTAAAGTGTATGAGACTTAAAACTACTGTTGGCATGACTTAAAGTTTAAGTTTGAAAGTGTTAAAATAAGTGTTCGAAGACGTTAAGTAAGAGTTTGAGGTCATTAAGTATGTGTGTGTCACATCCCGTCATTTAATATATCTATAAATGTCGGAACGTGAACGAACGAGAAATCAAGAGTAAACTTAACTAATTGTGCATAAATTTGCTTAGAGTCTTCATTAAATAACAAGTATTATTTGTCATTCGATAGGTGTTACAAGACTTTCGATTTACAATCTCAAAAGTAAAATGCCGCCAAGGTTGATATCTCCACACACAAATCCCGAAGTCCCACCTTCTAGAACTGTAATTACCTGAAAAATAGGATTTGGTGAGCTAACTAGCCCAGTAGAATTCAATTCCTTTAAATGAATAGGATTCAGATGTAAATACTCAAGGTAAGAACATGTATAGATTGCTAGCACTGGGAGTTCAAGACAATGAACAAATGAGCCAATTCGATAACACGTATGGAACAGAATAGTTTAGAAGCAAGATCAATAACTCAGGATAATACTTGAATTCAGAATCAGACATATTTCCACACACACAAGCATGATGTGATGACTAATCAACACGTAATGATGTATGCCAACATCCGAGTCCTCATCGACCCCGCGCGACCACTGACGAATTCTGCGCTCCCCCCAGGACTGAACCAGCCCTTTATTTGCCAGGCATATTTCTCAAACGAGTCCAAAGACTCACAACTTGTCATCAAAACACATTCATCCTTGCAATGGACTAAGGACACACAAAGATTTACTCATGATTCACACACAAGAACTTAGGACTCTGTTCCTTCATTGATTACAGAAGTTGATGATCTCACAAGGTCAATTATGCTTGGAACTTTTATAGATGATTCATGGTAAAGAGAAAAGAAACTTGATTGATTTTAGTAGATATTTAGGTGGTAGAAACATCTAGGAATGAGTAAGCAAGATCAATTGGGTGTAGTTTTAGTAAGGACTTGAGCAAGGTAAGTGCTGAAATCTGAAATCTGACAGTGCCTGTTCTCATTGAGTCCAAAGACCCACAAAATTGTCATCATATTCATTCTTGTAAAAGATTCAAGTGAGGGTACACAAGTACTTGAGATCTCTCATAGAACAAAGGTTTAGGGATTAATACCAATAATTCAAAAGGTTGTAGCCATTAGGGCTGTAAACGGATCGGATACGGAGCGGATATGACATTTCCGTTTCCGATCCGATTAGTTAATCGGATTATCCGTATTCGATTCGTTTAAGATTCGGATATGGAGCGGATATTTTAATCGAATAATATTTGGATACAGAGCAGATACGAATATTATCCGCTTCGGATTCATAAATTATAATAAAATTTTTAAGTGATCTAAAAATCTAAAAAAATTAAAAAATTGCAAATAATATCTAATTAAACATTAACGTTCATATGAACAAAATATAATCCTGGGAGGCCTGCGATGGGGAGGCGGGGAGAGGGATGAGGCGGCACTGGTGGGAGGGCGGGGAGGGGCGGCGCGCTGGGAGGGTGCCGGGGAGGCCTGCGATGGGGAGAGGGGTGGGGCAGCACCGGTGGGAGGGGGGGCATCCGGCAGGGGCGAGGGTGGCGGCGTCTGGTGGGAGGGCGGGGAGGGGGCGTGCCGCTGGGAGGGTGCCGGGGAGGCCTGCGATGGGGAGAGGGGTGGGGCAGCACCGTGGGAGGTGGGCATCCGGCAGGGGCGAGGGTTGCGGCGTCTGGTGGAGGGCGGGGAGGGGCGGCGCCGCTGGGAGGGTGCCGGGGAGGCCTGCGATGGGGAAGGGCAGCAGGGCGGCGTCTGTGGAAGGGCAGCAGGGTGGCGTCTGTGGAGGGCAGCAGGGCGGTGCCAGGGCGATGGCGTTAGGGAGGCGAGGGCGGCGCCGACGAGATCTACAGCGCCCCGAGCCCCGACGATGACGATGGGAGAACGGAGAGTGACTACTAGCAGGGAGAGAGATGAGGTGGCGCTGGTGGGAGGGCGGGGAGGGGCGGCGCCGGTGGAGACGGAGGGCGCCGGGGGCCTGCCATGGCAAGGGGCAGAGTCGCAGAGAGGCTAAGGCAATCGGGTTTGGATTTGGGGAAGGGGATTAGGGTTTTTTAGTGTAGGGTTATTATATATATATTTATATATATATATATATATTATATAATATATAAATCATTAGATCTATGATCCAATGATCAGAATTAATTCAGTTTCGGATCGGATCTTAAACGGAGCGGATCTCTTATTTCCGCGTCCGCCTCCGTTTATTATTCGGATAATATCCGTATCCGAATCCGCTCCGCCGGATATCTCTTAAACGAATACGGATATGCTTAATCGGATACGAATCCGAATCGGATCCGGATATTATCCGGATCCGTTTACAGCCCTAGTAGCCATGTAGGAAACATCAAACTCGGGGTGTTTAAGAACAATCCATAGCTAGATTTGGATGACAAAAGAATAATCCATCACAATGGTACATGTTGTGTTAACACAAGTCACTGTGGTTCAACACACTTTCATTATTTTCAGAAGGCATTGAATAGAAAATGAGTCAGTGGTGTCGACACAGTCCAAGGGTGTGTCGACACTAGTGCTGTTTTCCAGAAACAGTGAAGAACAAAAGAGTCTATGGTGTCGACACAGTCCATGGGTGTGTCGACACTAGTGCTGTTTTTTCCATAAAACAGTCAGAACAAGGAAATCTGTGGTGTTGACACAGTCCAGGGTGTGTCAACACTAGTTCTGTTTTCAGCAAACAGTCAAAAGGAAAGAAAAAGAGGAAGAAGAAGAAATCCCTCAACATGGGTGGTATGAAAAACTTATGAAAGGAAGATTAAGTATATGCAACCCTTCTAAGAGATTTTTCCTTGCATCTAATAAGAATTTCTTCACAAATATATTTTGGCTAAGACATGAGCATTAGATAAAGCATAGACACAATGGATAGAAAGACATATCTATTGATCTTTTTAGAACACAAATCAAGGTGTGGATATAGTACACACTCAAACTTAGGATTCTAAAAAAGAAGGAAAGAGGATAGAGAAAATCCTACAATATGGACACTCATTCCAGAAGTACTTAAGGATTCAAATCTGAAACTTGAAGATGCACACCCTTAAACAGGGATTAAACTCACTGTACTAAAGATGTTTGTGACTTCAAAATAAGACTCTAAACTAAGAATGGAAGAAGGAAGTGAAAGAGAGAACATGGAACATGGTTCACATGAATGATCAACAAGGAGACAAACTCAAGGGGAAATTACTGGAAGAGCAATTCCCTTAAAACTCTCTCTTCTTTTTCCATCAATCATTTATCGAAGTACACTCACTTGAGACTTTCATGGTCTCTCAATGAATCAACTCTAAGAAAGAGAAAGAACTGTCATAGTTTAGTCTACACTACACAGTGATATCCACATAAGTTCAGATTTAAACAAGTTATGATGGAAGAGAAGGAATGTATTGCCTCCCATGGCCAAACACTAATTTAACACGATGAAAGGTTTAATTCTTATCATGGAACTGTTTCTGAATCTGGAAAATAGCATACACATGGTGAAGAATCACTTCAAATTACTGAATTCGATTGAAATGTAGAAAGAAGAATGAAGAATAGGAAGAGAATCCTACATATCTTAAAAATGGTACTAAGGCATTCATGGAACTAAAACAAGAGCTTGAACATTAAACCGTAAGTTTGATGGCTAGTTCAAGTACAAGAGTCAGAGAAGAAGGAAAGAAGATTGAATCCTACCTAGCTTGAAGAAGATGGAGAATTAACCACAATAAGAGAAGAAGCAGCTGAAGCTTGCTGTGTAGCTACAACAACCTCCCAAATTTGCCTTACTGGCTTCACAGCTACACCCCACGGTAGAGCCTTGAGTGCACAGCAGCAATAGCTTCCTCACAAGCAGTTCCAGCGGCAAGGAGCAAGGAAACAAGAGCAGAACAAAGAGTGCAAGAACAAGAGAAAGAAACAGAGGTTTTGCGTTGGGAAAGTTTACAAGCTGGTTATGGAGTGAGTTTTATAACTCCAAGCTCATTCTATGCACAATGCCACGCCGGTTCCCAGGTGTTGGAAGTAAAACCCCACTTAACCACCCACAACCACCTAGCCCATGCATGCCCTGCAAGTTACACATGGTACTAACGTGTTACCATTCCCTCAAGTGTTCTGGCCTTCCAAAGGCCTCACACGTAAGTGCCCAGAAATCCCAGAAAAATAGTCACCGCAATTGGCTTAAAATTCAGCTGGCCCAATGATTCACATTTTTATATATTCAAACGGGGTCTGTTGTGTTAAAATTTCAACCATAGACTAATGTGATAGTTTTACAAATTATGGTGATTTTAGTTTGATTTTTAGATTTTATTTCACTAGGTGAAAATCACCCGAAAAATAGTTACGTCGGCTTAATCTCGAAATCCGCATATCAACAATCTGGATATTTACATTTCTGATATCACCATATTTTTCTGAAAATTATGGTGTTTTCAGATTTCAATTTCGTTATAGTTTTTCGGTGTCGTCCTGTCGAAGCACGCACCTCTATGTACAACACTGAGATAACGTTTATTAGCACTAATTAATCCAAAATTCTAATTATTTAAATCTAACGGTAATAATAATATGTAATAACCACATTATTCACATTTATCTAACAATTAAAATTTTGGGGCGTTACAGTCTGATTGTTAGTTAAATTGTGAGGGATTTAAAGTCTCTGTTAACATGACTTAAGTCTTAGTTGTAAGACTTTAAAGTAAGAGTTCGAAGTTGTTACAGCATGTGTGATGTTGAGTTAAAATGTGTGAGATTTAAAGTAACTATTGACATAAATTAAAGTCTAAGTTTGAAGATATTAAAGTAAGAGTTTGAATGTATTAAAATATGAGTTCAAGATCGTAAAGTATGTGTGACAGTAAGTTAAAATTTATGAGGCTTAAAGTCACTGTTAACAGCACTTAAAATTTAAGTTCCAATGTGTTAAAGTAAGAGTTTAAAGCTGTTAAATTATGTATGATAGTGAGTTAAAACATGTGAGATTTAAAGTAAGTGTTGATATGATTTAAAGTGTAACTTCAAATGCGTTAAAGTAAGTTGAAAGTTTTAAAGTAACAATTGCTCACAGTCAGAAAATAGAAAACGTTACTCAATGGTCGTCAATGCAGATCCCAACAATGTGGGGACTAGAAATTAACATTTTTAAAAATACCTAAACATTTTTACACAGGCATTTCTAACAAAGACCTACAGTTAAAATACTCTCATTGACAAGAACCTATAATTATTTTTCCCATAATTCTATCATGCTATTCAAAATGGGACCAAGTGGGCGAGTGACCCATGATGTGGTCAAGAACATTTGCTTCATTAGTAAGAAGAGGAAGAGTGGTGGACCAACATATGGAAAATAATTAACGCCCACATGGTTGGGGAGGGGGATTGGAGGGGGTATGCTACCTGCCCCTGCACTTAGATACAGAGGGTGGGCCACCATAGTTGCTTGCGAGCACTACTTTCTCCTTACACGTAGTCACGCTACAGGGGGCCCACCTCCTGTGTCTGTGTGCAAGGGGCGAGTAGTCTCTGAGCGGCCAAAAAGTGGTTCTCCTAACATATTTGTAAGAAAGAGAGAGACAAATACACATACTCGTTAATTAAAATCACAATTTTCAATTTAACTGAGGTTGTTTTTGTAATTTTTCTTACTTCACAGTATTAGAAAGACTAGATCTTGAATTTGTTGCTAATCGCTGGATTGTCTTGAGAATCTTGAATATGATGCTAACTACTGGATGGTCTTGAGATTTTAGGAAATTGGATAGTGATCCTCAGAGAGTAATAAGAGGATCTACAAAGAGAAATAAAGGAGCAAGGAGTCTTGAGATTAGGACCTTAGGAAAAACTCTTCGATATCTAAGTCAAATCTAGGAAAGAGCTAAAGTAGGGGGTGAGTGATTCAAGATCACTCCCCACAATAAGATGAAAAATCATATCTTTAGCTAAAAGATTTTCTCGAAGATTTATGTGGGTAGAGGTATGGCCATAGTTATAGGTTGATGTCTTCCTTATGTTAAATCTTGTCATATGAAGGATATAGCAGGTCTCTGTTGCCTATATGTAGACCATACCGCACTGAACATGCACTGGAGTGCCCTCAAGTCATCAATTTGTATGCCTGTCATACTCTGGCATTGACACCAAGGGCTTAGGGTGATGTGCATTGCACACTTCTGGAGTTATGGTGGGCTGTACCTCTGAGCATAGGCACAGAGTGGTGCTTGATGTACACATACGGCATTAGACTCCAATACTCCTCTTCCTAAGTCTGCATATCGATTTTATTAGGCAAGAGTGTCTGTTGTTTCACTTCCACTAAGCTAAGACTCTGACTTAAAAACCTGTTGGGCTAAGTACCATCCGAACTATAGGCTGTTGGGACAAGGTCTATCGAGCTAAGACTTGTTGGGACAGTGCATGAGTGTGGGCCAAGCTAACTGCTAGTTATAAGTGTCTTACAAGCCAACTTACATAGTGATGACACTTGTAATCTTGTACTAATTTCTTTTGGTAATAATATTAATGGTATTTGCTCACTCTATATTATATGCATATGATGATGTCTATATATTGTGATGTCCATGAGTCAGTGCAATGAGGATTGGGATCTTGATAATGATGCATATTCTCTTTAAACACAGATCCTAAATATTACTGGTCATAGGTTACTCGAGTAGGACATCAAGAAAATTGGACAGACCATTGTGCTGTATATCTGTCCATATAATGGAGATAGTTGGTCTTATAGTTACTTGTGTGGAAATACTAGGGGTATGATGCAAGTGCTCATTGGAAAATGAGTTCACTGAATGATCCGCTCTCAGAATGTTGTACGATATCTGATTGTCAGACATCGATTCCGTGGTCTCAATTGTGTAACTGGTCCTTGGACTTGAGACACTAAGAATGTCTTGTTTGAATACTTCATTCATTAATGCCAGATTTATAGCTTTGGAAGTTTCAGATCTAGTACAACTGATTATTGTGAATGGTAGCCAACCTTAGAAAGACAATCGTGTGTCAATAAAAGATCATCTACTCTCGGTATCATAAGAGGAATATCTTGTGTGTTCTTGCTTAGGCAAATCCTTGGCTAGGGTCAATCTGATAGAGAGAGAAAGAGTTTTCCGGTAGAATCTAATAAGAGTAAGAATCGAATGGATTATGTATAGGCTTGACAGTACTATGTCTTGTATATGGTCTGTGGGATATTAGATGGATAAGGGACTAAAGGTATACGGTAACTGAGGGTAGAAAGGTCCAATAGATTAGATCTCCCTGTACTGTCTGGGGACTATGGCGTAGTGGCATAGTACGTCCATAGTTGATGAGTTGAGTGAATTATTATGAATATAATACTTTACTAAGTCAGAAGAAATTTTGAGTCAGAAAAGTTCTGTCAGGTGCAACTCACTGCTAGCTCGATATTAAGCCTAAAAGGTCACACACATAAGGTGGATGATACAGCGATAAAAGAGGATTGGATAAGAGTTATCCAATATGACTTCTCTCATCTAGATAGTCATGCAGATGAAGTGTGGTAAATGACAACATATGCCGTCATCAAGAGTTGACGACGACATCGACTGTCACTGACACTTCGACTTTGACATGAGCCAATCGAAGTCTTGTTGATGATGAGATCATCTGTTCGTTAACTATTGTTAACTGCAAGATCGACTACCGTTAACTAGCATGTTAAAGGCGACATCTGTGACGCTGACACATGTTAATGTCAAGATCGATTGTCGTTAAGATGGTCTTAACGACACAATATCTCGTCATCAACACATGTATGGTTGCATGTACGTTTTGGCAGTACACAACATGGCATGCACACCCTACATGGCATGGGTGGCTATACCCTCTCTATCTAAGGGAGAGAGCTCTGAAATCACCTCATAGGCTAAGGTTTTGGAGCCCTCTCAACCTTCTTAAATTCTTTGTCTTCCTCTCCTCCCATCCCTTCTTGAAGTGAGTGAGTGAGAAGAGATCAAGAGGGTGACACCCTTTAATTTGTTCCCTCCTTGTTATTGGAGCTCTTCCTGTTGCTCGGCTGTTGTTGCACCTTGGAGGTGGATGAGGAGCGCCACGAAGTGATGGAGAGACGTCTCGACACGGAGGAATCGTTGTCGGTCGCCGTTATGTGAATACTGCTAAAGGAAGGTCACGTGAGCTCATTCGTCCGACAAACTAGGTTCTGCACGTCAAAAGATCTATGAGGTCCCATAAGTGAGAATGTCTCACCCTTGAATGTTTGTATGCGAGTCATACTCTTGGACATCATCTCCGTTCGATATATTCTTGTGAGAAATGTGATTATTTTGTTTTAAACTTCATTTCGCAACACATTAGATGTTTTTGCACGTTTTCCTATACTAACTTCATGTCCTAGCACATTTCGAGATGTTATCTTGGGAGTTACACTGTCGTCTTAGATTGTTCTCTTGGTGTCGGTGCCGAGACAAGCACCATTCCTTAGGATGGCGAATCAAGTGTTCATGATGTTTATGAGCGTAATGTTGTATTTTGGAGCCTAATATTTATATTTTGGAACTTAAGATTATATTTATATTTTAGAGTTTAATCACGAGCTACTAATTGTCATTACCAATCACCGGCTACCAATTATCGATCGTTGGTCATTAGTCGTTAGTCGTCAATCGCCGTCGCCTACCACCGTCCACTACTCTCCCCTATCTGATAGTCCACTTGACATCATACATGTTACCATATCAGTTATCACTGTCCAAGTGTAGTAAATATACTTAAACAAATGTATTAAACTTTTCTCTCACTTACTACGTATCCAAATGATTTGACAATTAGATGTGCGCACACATTCTTGCATCCATGATCCCAATTTTATACGACTTCCGCATATATTCATCAGTTCAATCCAAGGTTCGCCGTACCGTTCGGATCGACCGCACTGCATTCTCCGTGGACGGTACGTACCGTACCGTACCGCTGAGATACGGTGGAAAAATGGCTTATTTGATTTATTTTTTTAATTTTGTGATTTGGTTAATATTTAAAATGATCAAATTTCAAAAAGACTCTCCATCTAAACTTAAGATAGACTTTCCATCTCTTCTCATACATGTCCCCTTTCTCTCTCATATCCTCCAGATCTATCAGAGATATCACGTCTTCTACAGCCTAAAAAGAGGCTTATATGCTCATGATTCTTCATCAAAGTTGTTTTATTCTTTTTCAACATCATCTTCAAAGTGGAATCATCTCAATTGGTGATCTATGTCAAAAGTTATAGTATTATTCTTCACATTCTCTCATATATCATGATTTACATATATATAATTATCATACCTTCCACATCTCAAATGAGGATATCTCTTGAACTTCTTCTTCATGAAAGGTGTTCCCCACGACTTTCTCTATGAGTTCCAACTAAAATCACATCAAATGAATATCGTACTTAAAGATACAATGAATTATTCTTGACCTTCTCTCTCATATCGCGATCCAAAAATTAGCAATGAGTGCAGCCTCTCTACAACCTGAATGATGGTGATCTAATCTTTGGACTCTTCATGAAGTTGTTCATGATATGAGCAATGTATTTCATTAGATCAAAACTAAGAATTCAAAAATAGAAACAAAACTATAACGTCTTAAAATGTATAATAAAATATTAATATGACACTAAAAAAATCAACAGGACGACATTCGGTTCTAAAAATAAAGTCAAATTTGAAGTCATCATAATTACTAGAAAAATACTAATTCTAAAAATAAATATCATGAGTTATTGATGCATATATGTTGATATTAAGTCGACCAAATGATTTTTAAGATAATTTTTAGTTGACAAAAAATTAATTTAAAAAATTAAACTAAAATGACTATAATTTGTATCATCTCTTAATTAGTTTATGTTTGAAATTTTATCTCAATTAGACATCATTTAGACCCTTTAAGTGCACATAAAATTTGTCGCGGTACAACGAACCCTCTGTGCACTTCAACGGAACGATATTTGATTTCGAAAATAAAGTCAAATCTGAAGTTATCATAATTATTATAAAATGTATTGATTATAAAATATAAATATCATGAGTTATTGATGCATAGATCATAGATGTTGAGATTACTCGAGCTAATAATTTTTGGGACAGTTTTTACTTGACAAAAAATTAATTTAAAAAATTAAACTAAAATAATATAATTTGTATCATCTTTTCATTAGTTTATGTTTGAATTTCATCTCAATTAGACATCATTTAGACCTCTTAGTACACACAGAATTTGTCGCGGTACAGCGAACTCTCTGTGCACTTCAACAGAGTGATATTGGTTTCGAAAATAAAGTCAATTTGAAGTCATCATAATTACTAGAAAATGTATTGATTCTAAAAATATAAATATCATGAGTTATTGATGCATAGATGTCGAGATTAAGTCGACCTAATGATTTTTGGGACAGTTCTTATTTGACAAAAATAAAAAATTAAACTAAAATTATTATAATTTGTATCGTCCCTTAATTAGCTTATGTTTAAAATTTCATCTTAATTAGACACCATTTAGATCCTTAGATGTTGAGATTAAGTCGATCTAATATTTTTGAGACAATTTTTATTTGACGAAAGTTAATTTAAAAAATTAAACTAAAATTACTATAATTTTTATCATCTCTTAATTAACTTATATTTAAAATTTCATCTCAATTAGACATCATTTAGACCTCTTAAATATATCGGACGTGAGAGAGTAAGTAAAAAACAAAAAAACAAAAAAAGAGCTCGGACCGCGCCAAACCGGCCCGATCCGGTGCGTACCGACCGACCGGCTGTGGCGACCCGCCGCATCTCGCGACGGGTCACTCGGGTCGACCACGATGGTCGACCCAACGCCCGGCCACGCCAGTTTGGGCGGCACTGGCGAACCATGGTTCAATCATCGCCACCTTTGTGTATAAAAATGTCAATAATAATAACTAGTTCTTTTTTGATAAAATAATAATGTCTAGTTCGTCTTCTGCTTTTTCCATTTTTTTAAATTTTAATTGTAGCCTCGTGGTCTAATTAGCAAATAGATTTAAGTGTGCAAGAGATTTATTAAGATTTCTTTGAATGCGAAAATTCTCTTACCCCCGCCCTTCTTCCTCTTCTCACTCTTCTCCTCTCCCTACTCTTTTCACATATTAAATGACAAAGATAAAGTAATTTAATATTTTAAAAATAAATTAAATTTCATCTAATTTAAAATTTTCTACACAAAATTATACTAATTTAAAGTAAATTATTGACGTTATTTAACTGATAAAACTTCAGAGGTTCGAGTTACCCAAGTGGACCGACTTATCAAACTTATTTTATAAAAATATCATACATATTTAGGCTATCTAAAATCGTAAAATATTCTGATATTTTTGTAGATGAACCGACCACATTTAGAATGTACAAAATTTAAAAATAAATTAGTACGCAGCTACGCACCAGACCGTCAAGAGTTTAAGTTGAAGCTCGTACCTAAATGAGAAGAACAGCTGCAAACCCTGTTCCATTCGCTGTAGTTACATTAAAACAAGATAAGAAAGTATCAACGCAATTGACCTTATCTAAGAATCCAAACGTTTTGAACCAAGCATCAAGAAGATTCGGAGAAAGGTTGTTTTGTAATATTTTACATTATCTTATGGCACACCAATAATACCTTAGTCATTGGAGAATTTAATAATAGAAATGTCAAAAGAAGTACCCATATTATTGGTACCCAAATTCATACTTAATATCGAATATCATCCAACTTTATTTTTATTAAAGGAGCATATTAACGTGTGGCATCCATCTATCTTTATAGAGAGGAGATCCTCTCGGCCCCCTCGTGGGAGAGGGGTTCGGTCAATACATAGATCGAGTACCCCCTCCTGCGAAGGGCCGAGAGGATCTCCACTCATCTTTATATAATGGTGAGACTCTCATCACGTGAATTAAGTCGCTCTTTATTTAAATTATTTACCTTGACAATTGAGTTCATTGTAGGATGAGAACAATTTATTATCTGTCTTTTATTCCTCACCTCTACTGCTCTCCGAGTATAAAAAGACGGACTCAAATCATCTAATAATATTTAATATATATTGTGAGATCTATTTTCTTATATCTAGGATAAATAAGTGGGACGGATAGCAATATTTTTTTCAACAATGGCCCTCTCATATTCTTTATTTTAGAATTATCACAGTTTTGAACAATTAATCAATCGGCACCAAACAAACACAAGGATTTGAACAGATTTTGGGAAAAGAAACTAAACCTCAGTGCATATTTGCAGATAAACCCCTGACGTTTCGTTTTTTTGGTTCGCACAGACTTTTGTCCCCTGCCACGGATAGAAGAGAATATTCCGGAAATAAATGCCGCATCTCGGATCTTTTCCTTCTTGCGCTTTTCTATCTAAAAGGTGAGCAGTTTTATCCCCTCCCCTCCCATCCCTTCTTCCCTTCCCAAGTGCTCTGCCAAAACTCTATAATATGATCAAGTTACCCAAGGCAGGTGTCTAGGTGTTGATGTGGGATTAGATAACATTAGGAACTAATTAATGAATTATTTTTATTTTTTTGATAAATATGTTGGCTGATTGATATCATTTCTTTAACCATAGAAAATGCCCGTCCACAATAGGAGTGTCAATTGGATTGGGCCGGCCCGGAGGTCCGGAAGTCCAGTCTGGTTTTAACCAGGCTTGGGCCGAAAAAATGAGCCCGTTAAAATTTTAGGTCTGCCCCGAAAAAAATAGGGTCGGGTTTGGATTTTGTGAGGCTCAGCCCGATCGACTCGTCAGCCCGAAAAATATAAATAATAATTTATATTAAATATAAATTTTATATTTAAAAAATTATATATATTTTTTCTACAATAAATCTACTAAAAATATAATCTTTTACAAGTTAAATGTTAATATAGATATAAGTAAAATATATATTATTTTTTATAGATATATTATAGTAGATATATTAAAATTATATATTATATAAATAAAAATAATATTTTCTTATTTTTTCGGGCCGGGCCGAGTTTTTTCAAATTTTTTCTGGGCCGGGCCGAGCCACCCATACCGACCTACCCTTGGGCCTAGTCCGGACCCGAACTGACTTTTAAAAAACCGAGTCTGGGTCGGGCCTAGCAAGGTCCGGTCCAGACCTGGTTCATTGACACCCCCTAATTCACAAGTTTTTCTCAATTTATTGGAATTTATGATTTCCACCATAAAAAAAATTAGTGTTTGAGTTGGACTATTTGTATATTGATTAATCATAAGAGATCTGTGTTTGTCGCCCATGAAACATGAACTCCTACGTCTTTCTCTTTGGGCAACTCAAAATTTAGTCAAAAAGATCATGTGGAAAATAATAAATACATAATTATGTCGTCATAAAAGCCTTGGCACCATTGGATATTTGGATGCCACCACATAGTACAGTGCTACACACCAAGGTGCCGTGGACTCGCCTGGGTAACAGACCTGACCCCAAGCGTGACACCCGGGGGGGAGCTGTGGGTCTAATGTGGGGTCCCCGTGCTATGCAGGTGCCCGCAATGACGTCATATCCACCCAATTAGGCTCAATGCTCGCCCTTCGGTGCGTCGAGGAGGGGGCTCGATCGAAACGCCACGCGCGGGCCAGGACCGGACCGTCGATATTCAACTTCCCAGGGACTAAACCAAACTTTTCCCTCAATATCTCCGGATAAAACGCCTTTAAAAAAAATAACCCGGAAACCTTTCTCTCTCTCTCTCTCCTCCTCTTCTTCTTCTTCTCCGCGTCGCTTCCTCTCGCTCACAAATTCCACCACTTTTGCTCTCTCTGTGTTGCGGGGGGGAAAAGAAAGAGACGAGAGAAACCGAAGAGGGAAAAAGGAAGAAGTAGGAGAAGAAATAGGGCAAAAAAAGTTAAAAAAAGTGGGAAGAAGGGGAGAAGTAACGGAAGCCGGAACGAACAGTCGTCTCCTCCTCCACCTCCCCCCCACCCTCTTCCCTCTTCTTGTTCAGATCCAAAAAGGGGGGCGCAACCCCGGACCAAAAACCCTAATCCAGTCCCCTCTCTTATCTCCAATTCCGATCTTCGAGGCGCGGTTGGGTTTCCTTTCCTCCGCCGCCGTCTCGGCGCTCTCTTCCCTTTTCCCCGTTGATCACTCCGCCGGCGCCCCATTCCCGTTTCCGGCAACCTTCCCGGAGATGGTGGGCTCCGTGTCGTCGTCTTCGGCCCGCGGCCATGGCGTTGATCGGTTCTACAACCCCCCGGCGTTGAGGCGGCAGCTCCAGCTCTTACAGCAGCAGCAGCAGAAGGTGCAGAGGGCGGCAAAAACGAGGCAGAGGGCGTCGGCGGGGCCAGAATCGGAAGCGCGCGAGGTGGAGAACAGAGTCGACTCGGATGATTCGTCCTCGAAGCCGTCAATGTCGGCCTCTCCGTCGCCTCCGCAGACGCCGCCGGCGCCGGCCGGGAACTTGGATCGCTTCCTCCAGTCCACGACCCCCGTCGTCCCTGCGCAGTACTTTCCGAAGGTCTGAATTCGGGCTCTGGCTTCGTTATTTTCTCGTTCACTGGTTTTGCATTTGTGGCTTCCTCGTGAACTGAGATTGTGCGGCAGGTGAGCATGAGGGGCAGGAGAAATGGCGAGACGCTGGAAGCGCACCCGTTCTTCACTCTTGGAGATCTTTGGGAGTCCTTCAAGGAGTGGAGCGCCTATGGCGCCGGGGTGCCTCTGGTTCTGAATGGAAGTGACAGTGTTATTCAGTACTATGTTCCATATCTTTCTGGCATTCAGCTGTATGTTGAGTCATCGAGACTTCGGTTGAGATCGAGGTGTGTTTCTAACTTTGTGTGTCCGCTGTTTCTTCTTCTTTGCTTTTGTAGCTGGCTCGAAATGCCACTATGAGTTAAATGCTGAAAGGAGTATGCGCTTGTTTATGCTATCCACCATAAGATTATATGTTATAGTTTGGCTGTATGGAGGATTGAGAGGTTATCCATTCATATCTAAATTGTCTATATCAGGAGCACTGGAAGTGGAGGTTTTCTATCAGTAGGAACATATTATTATTATTTCAGCGATGCATTTCCTTGAAAGTTAGTATAGTAGCATTTAACATCTTGATTTTTCTGGCTTTTGGCAATCTTGTCAATAAGCTATTTCTTTGTTATGTAATTATTATTTTTCCATACTTCAAGCGAATGACAGCATATTGAGGGAAAAGAGTGTAATAAATTGGAAATGAAAAGCAGATGAAGCAAAGGCTTGGGCCACACGTAGGGTTGTAATGGGCATTAGACTAGCTGCACATTTTCTTGGATGATTAGTGTACTAGCATTTAAGATCTTGATCCTTCTGGTTTTTTTTTGACAATCTTGACAACATTTATTTCTCTGTTATATTAACATTTTATTGGCATATTTAAAGTGAATGACAACATATTGTGGGAAAGGAGTATAGATTGAAAATTAAAAGCAGATGGAGTCACTTTTGGCATACAAGGTCCACAGAGGCCCACACTGAGTCTTTATTAGGTCAATGGTACAGTGCGCTCTTGATAGTTGTCTCATTATGCCTGAGCTGTGAGGGCTCTCAGCCACATGGATAGTTCAAGTCCTCATCAGAGCCTGACGTAGAGACGTGGATCATCCAAGACACATTTGCATCGTGTACTATCTGTATGGGAGTTTGAAACCAAACTTATCCTTGAGATCATAAATTCAGGTGAGATCCACTGTGGATCCTACTCTATTCACTCATGAGATCCAGGCAGTCGGGGGGGGGGGGGGGGACCATGGATTCTCTGTTCTCTAGAACTTATACACCCTTATCAGTGTATGGGCAACTGTATCTCGAGCAGAGGTTTAAGTAAAGGCTTGTTCCACTTAACATGCAGGGCCGTAAGCCTGTAAATGGGTATGATTGTAATGACGCAATTCCTTGGGTGTTTGTGCAATAGCATTTGATATGTTGATCTTCTGGTTTTTGGCAAATCTGACGATAAGTTATTTCTTAGTTATGTAAACATTTAATTACTAAATTCAAAGTGAATGAGGCTATAAACTCGCCAAAGTTGGAATGGAAATGACATCTTCCACTTTGGTTTCGTATAAAATTATCGAAGATGGAAATGGAAATGGGAGTCATGCTACTGCACCAGTTTCCGCTTCCAAATAAAAAATGGAAAACAAAAATGAAAGTTTCTACCTCCATAGTCCCTATAGTATTCAGTAATTTCTAGATCACTATTTTATCCACTTTCACAGTTGGATCAACATTATTCTAAGAAATTGAAAGTAAAAGGTACAAGGCCACAAATTGTATAAATCCTTTGGATCCATTCATCACGATATAAATTTTGAACTGTGAACTTAGATAATTCCTTGGTTTACCAGTCTTCATAACCATTCGATATGAGATAGACCTCATCCAATGATCTAAAAGTCACCTATTTATAGATGGGCGAAGCTATCTGAGCATGGAATCTGAGGATCAAGTGCTTCACTATGCTCAAAAAATGGATGCCTGCCCTTCGACTTGATTGAGTTCCTGAAATCCTATTGAGATGTTTTCACGGTCGTCTGAATATGCCAGGAATTGGACACAAGGATCTCCCCGTTATTCCCACCTGTCAAGTCAGTTAAGCAGAAACTCCACTCAACTGGTATATTAACAACACATGATCCATTCATGAATGTCTAGAAAAGGATTCAATTTAACCCATTGGCTATTGATAGGATTGCAATCATCCTGTGCTGCATGGGATCATGGGATGCTTTGGCAGCAGGATGAAGGTGTAGAACGTGCAGAGAATGGCAGGTAAAGTCAATGAATCAGTGTCATAAGCAAAAGGAAAGGAGTGAGGACTCTAGCTCTTGATCTCCTGAATCGTTATCAGTCATTTCAGCGCAGTCAGTAGATAAGCACAGAGGCAAGCCTATCTGGACTCCATGATTTTTTGCTTTGAAAGTTTGTTTTGGAGATGAATAACTCGACCTAATTACTGTGGGAGATATCTCCTTGCTTTCACTACAAAAAGTACAAGAAATCCTGTTGGTCAGCCAAAAGGTCCTCAAACAACTTGAAGGGATATGAGCTAAACTCAGTGTCTGGGAACACCTTCTTATTGCGAAGAGAGCTCTGTTAACTGCTTTCAGGATGCTGCAGAGCATGAAGCTTTTCTTTCTTATCCTATATGGCTACAACATCATTCACAAAGGAGGACATTGCTTTGCACCTCATCCAATTGCAATCTTCCGTATATGCTTACATGTATAATACAAGATTTACAAGCGAATAGAGTTATAAATATTTGTTTACACATTTAGGTAACTTCTAGGAAACATAAATGGATAACCAGAGAACAACCATTTTTGTTCCCGACTCCAAGAAATTGCAGGATATCTGTTTTCTTTTCAACATCAGAGTTCTGTGTCTGTTATGTGAGTCCGAAACAGATTGGATAATCCAAAATTGGGTGTCTATTTGCAGCCTTACTTTGTAGATATACAATTAAAGATTCCTTCCCATCGACAGCAAGAACTAAAGGATAAAATTTACTTTGTGTGCGAGTACAGAAGCATAGGACATAGTTTATTTCAGCTACAATATCTTATACAGAAAATTATGAGGCCTAGGAGAATTCGTATAAAATGTTACACTCTGTGTTGGTCATTCAGCAAACTATCCATATACTGTAGTTTCTACTGAGATGGTAGATATCATTTGGTTGTTTAATCAAGTTCAATGGAAGACTTGTATAGGCACACGCAAAGCTGTGAACTGAATGCTAGACAGCTGCTGGAAACTGGTTTGTATAGGTAGGAGCTAGAAAGAACTGGCTGTTTGTCCCAGAACTGAGAGTCTGAGAATGGAATCCAGGATAAGGATTGTAATGCATGGGGCTTCTCCAGTTCCGAAATCCTATTTTTAATTGCTTTTCCTGGATGCATAAATTAATAAATTGACATAAATGTATTAATGGTAAGTGAAAATCTAAAACAATCTCCCGGTGAAAGGATGGGATTCATTTGTGTGATTCCAACTTGACAATTTTTGTTGCAATTAGATAAACAATTTGCAAAGCAATGAAATCAAATTATTCGTCCTCATGGAGGAGGTTGTGAACCGAATGGGGAAAGAAACAACAAGAGTAAAATAAGCGCACACTACATACCCCTGTTTTCCATAACACCTTGAATGACACCCTGTTGTCCCTCGGGAGATGTAGACTTAAAGAGAACAATGATGCATTCGCATGACTTACCAAAAAATAAATGACACGTTAGAATAAAGCAATGTGTTGATGAGGCACAGGGAAACTGCATGAACAGCTGTATAGTACCATATTCAACCCCATGCCCTAGAGAAAATCGAACTCGTGACCTTCGGTTGCCATCCGAAGGTCCGAGCCAACCCTCCTAGGGGCCGTGCTTATTATTTACTGTTTCTACTTGTCAAGTAACTGCAATTTACTCTGCTGCATATGGATATCCTTGCCTCCTGGATGTTATCCAATCCATTAATTACTTCTGGAGATATGCCTAGCATTTAATGGAAATCTCTTCTCTTCATCATCTTGCCATCTTGGTTAACTTAATGCTTTCACAACTTTAGGTTTGGAGTTCATGAATCTGAATGAGATTTTCTTACTCCTGAAGCTACCGAATAAAGGCTGTGGACTCACCATAATTACTGTGTGCCTTATGAAATCAATGCTTCAGTTTTACTTTGCATTATAGGAGGGCAAGGAGCCTCTGAATCAAGGATAGTTATGGATTTTATTGTTCATTCTACACAAGGAGTGGCTAAGTGGTTAAGGCCCTCCATCGTACACCTTAGGTCCTAGGTTCAAATCCCCACCCCACACTTGCCTACCAAAAAAAATTGCATAATGGATCTGAATAGCAGCATTAAAACGAATATCAGCATTAAAACGAATCACGAACTTTGTCACTTCTACTTGTCAGATTTCCCTGTCTTCTGTATCCATCTATGTTACCGTGGATCCAGCTACATAGTCAGCGGGATGAGTTCTCTATTCACTTTGACTTTTGTTACTTTCCAAGAACAAAGACTAGTTCTTTACTTTGTCTCTCCTTTTCTCCTCCTCTTCCCCTTCTCTCTCATTCTTAGTCTTGGTTAATATTTCATCTTGAGCTTGTGGGAGACAGATCTCGTAGAGTTAACTGAGAGATGGCAAGAAGTAAATGTATCATTTTTAGGCACATATATCCTTCTGAAAGTATGAAGTTGCGCTGAGCCATTAGCAGTCAAAACTTGAAGGGATTGTTGCTTTCTTCTGGGACACAATTCAGCATAGAGCTCATGTTTCATATGTATAGTTTGGGTCAAAAAATTAGATCAGATGACTAATAGGATTCTGGACTCAATTACTAAATTGATGAAGAGTAGGATAACTATAAGAAGGTGAAGGGCAACAATAGTGGCTGGAAAAATTGCAAATGACATTCAGGGAAGATTGACGATCACAAAAATTTAGATCTGAGAATGTCAGTGAAGTGGAACAGCTTGTGGAAACTGCGGTCTACTCCTTCTAGATTATGGCCTGTCTGATGTCTCTTTGAGAACGGGAGGAATAGAGTTTTGCCTGGCAACTTGTTGCAGTCAAATGCTTGTTTAGTCTGAGTTTCTAAGGAATCTTGTGTTTGATGTTAAACAGAGCAGTGAGTATTGCCTAATAGCCATTGAAGGAAACTTTTGACATTTGTAACCTTTTTTATCTGAAGAATTTGATGTGCTTGATGTTTCTGTGAGAACTAGAATAAGTACTGCTCAGCAGCTTACTGCTGTCAAGGGGAAAACAAAGGGGACTTTGTTTCATGTAAGGAATTACATTATTGCCCTTATTAGTTTCCTTCTTGTGAGTTTCATACTTTTTCTGCCACATTCTTATCCTAATGTTTATTTCTGGTGATGAAGAGGAGTTATGAGTGTGGTGAAAATGTTTACTACAGAAAAGATGCCACCAACACCCTTGGGGGTGGGAGAGTTGGGGTAGTGCTTTACCTGTAAACTTTGAGGTGACAGTATTATCTCCCTCCACGGACATACTAATGCATAGCAAATACCAAGCTGGGCTTAATGTGAATTCTGACCTCACAGATGCTTGCGTATTGAGGGAGTTCATGGGTCAATGGAAATTGCAACAAAAAGTTAGGGGGAGAATGGAGTTGCAGCGTTTTCTGAAGTAGGATGTTATGTGTTCATCATGTGATGTGAACGTAAGGAAAGCAAATGGACACAACTTGGTTTTGATAAAACAAAGTCCCTGGATAAAAGTCAAGCGACAGTCAGTTCTTCAACAAATTGCTGCAGGTTACCCCTCCCCCTTCCTCCCACGGAAAAAGGAGGGAAAAAACACATTGCTGTTGGTTGGTGTCAAGTTTAGTTATTGTTTTAGCATACAACATAACTTGCTATTCTGGATATTGCATTAGGTCTGGATTCCTGATATGCTAATTCTGTTTCCTAGGTCCAGAGCCTATGTGAAACTGATCTTCATGGCAAAGTCGTGTGAGACTGAATAATGTGTTTATTAGTTTTATTTAGATTCCTATGCCAGTCACAATGATGAGAATTTATTTGGCTTTGATAAGTCATTTACCAAGATTAAATTCTTGCACAATATTTTGTTATTGTATTCGCCTAAATATGTCAAGTTACATGTTAGATCAAAATTCTCTTGTTTCAGGGTCATATATTATTTCCCAAAAAAGAAAGATGTGGGATGTTATGCATTGCCACTCCTTTTAGTGGAATTATTTTCTATTAATTTGCATATCTTTTTCTCCTTTTAACCTTTCCTTTGTGCTTGTGTCTGAACCCGTGTGCACATCTCTTTGTGGCTCTGTTTTTTTTTTTAGTTATTTTTCAATTTTGGTAAATTGACATAGAATGTATGACCTTTTATGACTCAACACTTCTATGGCAAATGAATACCCTTTGGAAAGCTCATCTATAGAGTATAGACTATATGACACAGCTGATCCTTATGCATGCACATTGCCCGGTGGTGGAGCCATAAGAAAATCTTCTGGGCATGATATGCCAAACTCACGATCCATTCCTCTACTTGTGGCAGGGTAAATTGCAAGGTGGAATATCATTGTGCTTATGCTCCTTCAAACTAGTATCTGAGACTAGATCTTACCCTTTGTCAGCGGGAAACATGATAGTGCATCAAAACTCTTTTACTGGAGGGCTGTTAATATGTTATTCAAACATCATCTTTATCCACTTACCTTTTGGATACAAAACTGAGAAAAGATGGTTTCCCTTTATGATTTACTTATTTTTTGGTCATTATTTTCTTGGACAGTGCTTGTACTTGGCCCACGATGACATCCTTACTAGATTAACATGACATTCACCCTCAAAAGCATTCAATACTAAAGTCAGTATTCTCTGTTTTAGTCCCACAAAAACATTCAATACTTCTTGAGTTTAAACACGGCTATAGCACTTGATGGAATTTTTGATGGAAAAGGATTCATGTAGCCGACTCCAAATAATGGGATAAGGCTCTGATGATGATGATGAGTCCCTCATGATGTACCAAATTTTACATTATAGAACATCATTACTAAATATGAGAATGTCACTATGTTTCATCAACATTTTCTTTTCAAATCTACATATCTAAATCTCACACATTGTAGATCCCTTAGTCTTGATGATGCATGATTTAAGGTTGCTCTTTCAGACATGGAATAGTTAATATATTTTTCATCTGAGCAGGCCTCCTGGTGAAGATAGTGATGTAGACCTGTATAGAGATACCAGTAGTGGAGGAAGTAGTGATGCGGGAGGAATACAGCACCTAACTGAGAGACTGAGCAGGGCATCTTTAGGGACAAACCCAACTGCATTCAAGATGGTTCTTCACGGGACCTTAATGAGGCTCGCAGTCCTCATGGGGCTCTTGTGTTGAATACTTGGAAAGAGATCCACCATATGGCAGAGAGCCTTTGGCTGACAAGGCAAGGAAATTCTTATACCGAAGTAATTGTCAAGTTGATGTATTATCTTTATTTTAACAGAGTGAACCTTTGTTCTCCAGATTTCCCTTCTTGCTCATCGATTTCCAGAGCTTAAGACGTACAAGAGCTGTGACCTGCTGCCAGCAAGTTGGATTTCGGTTGCCTGGTACTCTTAAACTATGTAAAACTGAAGTGGCATAAGATAAAATTCCTTGCAATGATATTTATCTGTATCTATCCAAATTTGGTACAGGTACCCTATATACAGGATACCCACAGGCCAAACACTGCGAGACTTGGATGCTTGCTTTTTGACATTCCACTCGCTGTCAACATCCTCAAAAGGTGTGTCTGACTGAGTGATTATACATTCTCTTCCACTTCTTTGCATTGGATCTCTGCTTTCAATTGACATGTTGGGTAATCTTTTCTTCCTTAAGTAGCTTTGCGGAGTTTTTGTTGTTTTTATGAGACAGAATTCATCTATACCCCTGTGTCAGGCTACATCACATATACATCTGTTGGACTTTTTCAGATATCAGTGGCCATCCCGATCTTACTTCCTGTAGTATTAGAAACATTCACAATCCTGGCAACAAATCTGTGAAGATATCTTTACCCATCTTTGGGCTTGCTTCCTACAAGTTCAAAGGTTCTATTTGGACATCTAATGGGATGCACGAGCGACAGCAAGCAAGCTCCTTGTTGCAAGAAGCGGACAATTGGCTGCGCAGGTTGCAAGTGGAACACCCGGACTTCAGTTTTTTCCTTTCACACAATGGTACATATCGAAGGTAACAGCATGGGAGCTAAATATCTTGGGCCTTAGTTATGGGTTTCCTGGGATCGCAAGAGATGGACATCACGACTCTTCTCTGGAATGTGGTTTCACCTGCTGCTGAGTGAGATGGTCTCTCTAATTGAGTATATTGTTGGGGTCAAATATATAGGCTTTGAAGGAATCTTTATTTTTAAAAACAATCCAAATTCTGAGGCGGTGGATAAGTGGAGGTGGAGAGGAAAGCGAAACACCAGATCTGAAGCCAGATGTTGATTTATTGGGCATAGAAAATAATATCGATGGTGTGCTGACCCGTTTTTAACATTTTGATCTCATGTATCTAGGAGGGAAACGTTTTGGTGTTCATAATCTGGACCTTATACATCATGGCCCATGGGTCCTTCCCAGGACGCATTTCTGTGGCAGACAGAACTGTGGCCACCATGCTGCATGTCGATGGAAAAAAAAATGTAAATCAGATTTGTTGTTGTTTATTACCTGAACTAATCTATTGTTACCCAGAACTATATTGTTAGCGACAGATGATTGGATGATTCTGATACATCTAGATGGTGCATCATGTAATGCATTGGCTTTCATATTTTTTTGCTGAAAGCAGCCCCTTGTAGGTGAAAGTTACTATGCACTCCCTTGTTCTAGATCAGTATATGATAATTCAAATTTGGCACATTTTTCCTCCTTGTTCCAAAGAGGACCACTCCATTATTTTAAAGGAGCTGTCCTCCAGAAAATGGCCATTTGCCGATCCGGTGTCTATTAAAGGAATTACTTTCTGTAAACCTTTTGTCCCATCATGAGTTTTATTATTATGTGATTAGTTGAAAATTATGTCCTTGTGTTCTCCATTTTTCTTATCTGTTGTGCTTGTGCACGATGTCCCCTTGTCGCTCTTTATGGGTTACGTGGGTTCTACCTTTTTAACTTCCGAATGCTACGCGGTAGACTGAAGCGCACAGCACATAGAAATGCTGATTCCCCGGGGCTTAAGAATGGTGGTTCTTTTTATCCATGGGAAGGATGGTATGAGATATCCCTCCCATTAGTTCTTTGCTATCGGGTTTTTCGGCACTGTGACGGAATCCATATATTCCTCCTCAATGGCTTTGCATGACTAGTTGTAGTTGGGATTTTAGGGCACGACACTTTTTGTTACAGGTCCTGCTCAAGGAGCCGAGCGATTGGAAGGTGTTTGTTGCAAAATCTGATGATTAGAAGATCAGACGCGAGTATGACACGGTAAGAAAAACGTATTCCAATAACGTTTTTGCAATATGATTGAGTTGGATTGTAAGAAGGTAATTTTATTGGTATATAATTCCCGACGAGTGTACTTTTGGTACTTGTCTATCAATAATATTGTTTGCTTATAATTCAACTCAACTTTATTGAAAGAAAGATCATGCACATGGCATGATGGCAATGATAACAATTCTCCCTTTCTTTTGACGAGGGTGTTTCGACCATTCTCGAGTGCATACAGGAGATCTTTCTTGCACAATTTTTGTGACTTTTATAGGACGATCCACCTATGCAGGCCACTATTCCTACTAGGAAAGTCTCAGCGTAGAAATTTAATTTATCTAGATTTGCCGATCTTTTTATCTTTTTTAGTAAGCTTTTGTCTCTACGATGATGCGGTGCCATCTGGTGTTCATCACCGGTCTTATGATTCCTCTATATTTTGTGATTACGGATCATTTTTTCTATCTGACTGGATTCATCCTCTCAGAAAATAGCAACGCCTCCGTCGTCACCATCAAGAGCATCTTAGGCACCGTTTGGCATTGGTTCGGCGGAACCCAAAATCGACAAAAGTCAATTTCGTTAGTCTGGTGTACGGGTGACGAGATTTTCATCTCGTCGCCCGTGTCGCACACTGCCATTGCGGCTGGGCTATTAAAAAAAAAAAAGCAAACGTCGCTGTGAGGGTGTTTTCCTGCTTGGGTCGGAGCCACACAGACCTCCACTTGGAAGAGGGAAAACGATCGTCGGTGCGGACAGACGCCTGCAAAATCAAAACTAGATTAGGGAAGCTTGGTTGAACAATCGGGGAGAATCCTCTAATGTTTAAGTCAGCGTGGGACTAGAGAAGTTTGAAAGAATGGGAGTTCTCGTGTGTATTGCGCGAGGACAGTGTGAGTAACATCACGTACTTTTGACGGGGAGTTACTCGTTGAGGCGTCCATTGAGGGGCCCTGCAGTTAATGCCCCCTGGAATGTGGGCGCCAATCGTGCAGCCGTTGTAACTGTCATATGGACGCGAAGGGGCTGCTCGGAATCTTCGTGGCGGAAAATACCGAACAGGTAGCCTGCCCGGAAGGCTAAGGCTACTGTTCGGTAGCCAATGTCGGCTATTCGGCAGCCGCGCCGGTTGTTAGGGGGCTGGTGTCCAGACGCACTATTTGCTAGTGGGACCATGGCAGACTCCGGACAGAATCTGTTCGGTAGGCTGGGATTTGAACCGAATAGGTTGAGGGGTGTCCGGAGATCACCCCTAGAATCCTGTGAATGCTGGGGCGCAGAGGATGAGTTCGGGACCCTCTGGTTGCTCCAGAGGACACACGGGGCCCAGGAGGCTAGAAATAGCCACCACAGTCACTCACCTTCGCGCCACGTCCACGACTGGGGCATTTTCGTGCAAGATTTCGCAAAAGCGGCACTCGAGCCGCTTCCACAAAAGCGCCAGCCACATTTTCTTCTCTCTATATCTCTCTTCTCTCAAAATCACCCCACACACGAAAGTCGATGACACCTTGTAATATTTGGCAATGATTATGAAATTACGCACCTCAAAATCTCTCTAACTCCGTTTCCAAACGATGCCAGCCCGTCAATAGAGGGTTCTCTTAGATTTTGGAAGACAGAAGTGTGTCACGTTGGAGCAGGTTTCCGAGCCAATCGATCAAGTGCACTCCCAAATCTTTTACTGAGGATTTGCACCAGTTTAATGCATACCTTTTTTGCTAAGAAAAAGAAAAAAGAAAAAAAATATTAAATCGAGATTTGGCTTTCCATGATATGGAAACCTTGGGAGGTGCCATCTGCAGCAACCATGCAGTCGCAATGCGGGATTGACCAGACCTTTATTTAGGGTGTGTTTAATAATCTTCAATATATACCTATTATCTGAGATATTTGCTTTTTAAGATTTCAATTATTCGATAAAATATCTGAAATAATATCTTAACTAATCACTTAAATTTAAAAAATTATTAATTTTTAAGTTGAAAATAATTATTTTTTAAATTATTATCAAAAATTTTGTCGAATCGTCGACGCCGACGGGATCGTTCAGACCTTTATTTAGTTAGTAACTCAGTGGCCTCGAAAACCCCTCTTACTCAGATATGAATTCGGGATCTCACCCCAACCGCCCTTCCAATGTCCACTCTGTCATAAACCAGAGATAGAAAATTGGAAAGCCACGTCAAAAGTCTCATCTGTTTATATAGTTGGATTGCCAACCGAGCAGCTGAAAATTATAATAAAATAGATTCTACACCCTAAATATGGTGCCAAGAAATTTTCTCATATCTTCTTTTTTCATTTCTTTTTTGACAGTTAGATTGTCAATGGGATTATAGCAGTATGGACCTCTAATGGGATCCGATTAAAAAATTTGAAAAAAAATCTTTTTCTCTCTTGCAAAATGGTATAATTAGCCCCGATCAATTCATAGTACAGTCTACATCAGAGTATATTAGACCAACACTTCTGATTTGATTAGATTTATCCTAAAATACAATAATAAAAAATAAAAATATTAAATCGGATCGACATGAGACGGTTTGCACTGTTCGGTACGTCCAAAGTGGTTTCTCTCCCACACCACCACGCTTCGGTTTGTGCAGTTCAGCCCTTGCTTTGTCAGAGAGTTAAGTTTTTTTTTTAAATAACCGAGAACTCCACGCCATGTGGTTTTGAGAGCTCAATGATCGGTGTTTATAGACTTCAAGATCAAAATTTGGTAGTTCTTATTTTTTGTGTACTTGTATGCCCTCACTTATTTGATCGAAAAAATTCCGAACTTACATATCTCGAGAATTACATGTCGACCAAGTAAACCCCCCCACCCTTTAACGAACCTCCTTTTTTTTAAGTAAGAGTTTTAACTGATCGACCCAACCATTCACCGGAGATTTATGGATAATTAGAAATTAAGAAATAAATAACTAAAGAAAAATAGTTCCAAAAAACTAATGCCATGCGTACTCAGAATTTATAAAAAGAATTTCTAATCGTTAAGGGTTGATAATAACTAATCAGGGACATGAGGGTGTAATGTATAAAATTCGCTTCTGACTTCTGAGAGGATAATCCCGCGCATCTGCACCCCCCGCGTGGTGCAGTGGCCGTGATTACTGTGCCGCCGCCTGTTTGCGAGCGGCGACCATGGAGCCTGGGAAGCTCTCCAGGCTCGCGCGGACCCTGAAGTCCTCCCCCATCCAGGAGCTTTCCCACCTCGCGCAGCAATGCGGCGCCATCAACCTCGCCGAGGGCTTCCCGGACTTCCCTGCCCCCGCCGACATCAAGGAGGCCGCCATCTCCGCCATCCGCTCCGACTTCAACCAGTACAGGTATGAGCCACTCGCGAGGGCATAGTGGAGTCCCCTATCCCGGCAGGCATGTCGAAACCTAGCCTGCGCGTTAAAGAACAGCGCTCCTAGCTTTTTCTTGGTTGTTGAAAGAAGAATAGAATATTGACGAGAACTAGTTTCTGTAAGGTATTGTTTCGATCATGGAGGCATCATCAGGTGGTCTGTTAGAGCAGTGCTCTTAGGCGTTCAATAATGAATGGCCATAGGGATAGTTCTCTGTTACGTGTGGGTGGTGTGAGCACTCGGGGGGAGTGTGAGGCCTTCAGCTAAGTTGCCTGTGGCTTTAGTCCCACGTTGCATTCTACAAAGATTTGGACCGGCTGATAAGAAAAGGAGTCCCCTATCCCCTTCCCTAGGTTTTGGGGAAGGGCAAATAGTTCTTATCAAATGGTGTCTGAGCCCCTTTCTTTGTCGGTCCAAGGATCTCTTATCTCAATGCCTTAAGGTTTTTGGGAAGGACAAATAATTCCTAACATTCTCTGTGCAGATGGTGCAACTACATTTCTAGTTTGGCTTCAGAAGCTCCCAAAATTTGGATAACTGTGGGATAACATTGAGCTTTCAATCATCGAAAACTTACATTTCAGTGTATGGTAATTGTCAACTGTAAGAATCTCAAGTTTTGATTAAGTAACGTGTGGTTTTGTCACATGACTTGTGATACGTGGTACCAAAGATGCACATAATTTGTAATCAATAAGATGCTACTCTTAAAAAAATTGAATTTCAATCTACATTAATATGACAATTTTTGGTTCATGATAATACACAAACTGCCTGCGTACTGTAGACTTTTTGCAGCAAGAGCTGGGCATGTTTAACGGGAGAGTCATGAATTAAGGTGCCATAAGATAAGCTCTTAAGTAATTTTTTAAAAAAATTACATGATTTCAAAAAATGAGAAGGTTGTGTTTACTATGCAATCACATGCATATGTTTCTGTATGCATCACAAGGGATCAGAAGGAATAACATCCAGGAATTCACATGTTTGCATTCACTGATGGAGCAGTTCCCATCTTTCTATATCATCCCAGACAAAATGACATGGAACTCTAAAGCTGATCAAGTTTCCTAGACAAGTTTGTGTATGCATGTTCTTGTCATGCTAACTAGCTTATGATGCCTTCTCTAGGCTATAGGTTATGTTCCAAATTTATTTGAAGACATGATTTTTCGATTCCTTGACATCCCCGTTGCTCCTAGACATGTGCAGGGACTTTGTGACATTTTATCAAACATGATGAAACAAAAACATGGCCTGCACTTTGATCCTCTTACAGATGTAGTCATTTGCTGTGGTCAGACTGAGGCATTTGCAGCGGCAATTTTCTCAAGTATAGATCTTTCTTGACCTGTTACCTTCTTTGGATGCAATTTGGTATCTCATTTTCTTAAAATACTATAGTCAGTTTTGTTTAAATTTTATTGTTCAAACAGCAATCAATCCAGGTGATGAGGTTTTGTTGTTTGATCCTGCTTATGAAACATATGAAACATGCATTGCTATCGCTGGAGGAGTTCCTGTAAGACATTTTCTTTCTTTTCATTCTTTACCCACTCATCTAGTTGCCATGACATTCATTTCATTCCTTTATGTTTTGAAAGTTGATATCTTCCATATGTCTGCATGAGTTGAATGAGAAGAGCTGATTACATCCCGTGAGTATTATTCTTCTTCTCATGATACCTAATTGTTTGAGTTTCTCTGATTTTCTGTTCATGTGTCTGTCTATTTTTCGTTCTTAATAAATCTGGTGGTATATAGGGGAACTTTAATGCATTAATGCTCTAGGTGTATGTTGGACTGGATCCACCCCACTGGAAGTTGGATGTAGACAAATTCAATAAGTCATTTACTCCTCAAACAAAAGCAGTAGTGTTGAACAGGTCAGTCTTTATGCTCAAATTCTTTGTTGTACAGCATATTTATTCGACGTAACTGCAATTCACACTACTCTGTTACCTCATAAAGTATCTTAGTTTTATGATATAAATGATATCAGAAACTTTACATAAGACATGGTGTCAGAGAATTTACATGCAACAATAACTTTTCATTATAAGTTTTTGTTGAAGTTTTCAGAAATGATATTATTTTATCATTTTTTAACCAAACTTTCATCGTCCTACTAATTGATGCTGACACAGCCCACATAATCCAACTGGGAAAGTCTTTTCAAGGGAAGAACTTCAAGCCATTGCTGAAGCGTGCTGCAGGATGGATTGCATTGCCATTACAGATGAAGTATACATTTTATGTTTATAATCCACTAGCATGGTTCCTCCATATGATTATTTATTGATTTTTAAATTTTTATGTGCTTCGAGAGTTTGATGATGGAAATCCAAATTTTATGTTTGGTTTGTATTTTGATGCATCAGTTTCAAACATCCTGTGTAGCTACTGATGATTTTGTAATCCATAAAATAATCATTTTCCATTATCGTATAGTAAATTTCTTTTATGAGAAAAGGTGATGTTAATTTGTTATATGATTGAAGATCCTGAGCTATGCCAGTAAATTATTGCACAGGAATGAGATAGCTTGTTCAAGGGAAATAAAGTTAATAGGAAATTGATTTGGACTTACTGGTTTGGTCAATGACTGGATTAGCTCCTTTGTATTCAATTAAAAAATCACATTATGAAGCTACTGAAATCAGAAAGCACCGTACTTTTCGAATGCCCCTTGATAAGCATTTTCTGACCAAGGTCTAGAGCCAAGGCTTTTTGAATGTTCTGTTACGTCTTTTATCTATCAGTGTTCATATTTCCAATTCTTTTCACATAATGCAAAAAAATAAGCTCATCAATGTTTGAAGTATCTTGTTTGCACACATTCCAATAAAATGTGCTTGTATATACTTGGGCCATTCCCCAGTAGACTATATATGAATGTCAAAAGCAAATTGACTGGTAGAATGGAGGGGTGGATGATACAAAGGAAGCAAAAGATAAACGAATTAAATAAGGTGAGGAATATTGGAAAAAGACACCACATTGGTAAGCCCAAGTATAGGTATGAATGGAACAAAAAAAGAGAATCAGTTCAGGGCATTGGAGATAGAACTTTATAGAAGGCATCTATTCTAAGTTGGCCTCTCTTCAGAAATGAAGGGAAAGAGGAAATGGGTTGATTTGTGCCTTGGATTTCCATTTTCACTTATTTTCATTTTGTAGAAGTTGCTCTACACATGGAGCAAGGAAGTACTTGAAGCATGCACCTGTGCTCTCAAGGACTGATAGGCTCAATAACCAAAAACTAACAATATGATGTTGTTCGAGCACAGGTATATTTACGTAATTTATATTTAAAGGCACACCTTGTTATCCTATAGAAAGCTATGTAAAGAGTGTTGTCAAGTAATCAAGATAAATGTGTGACAGAAATGTACCTGAAAGTGCTAGAGGAAAAAAATTAAATAACCTTGGTATATTGTTCGACATATCTTTTCAGTATTTGTTCATTGTTTCCCCATGGTGTTTACAATTTTATTCTGATTCCTCTTCTATACTTCCATTCAATGTTCCACTGGTGACCTTGAGTCTGTTCCTTTCTCTCTATCTTTGATCCACTTTGCATACTTAGATATAATGTATTTCATGATTAGGTGTATGAGCACATAACATTCGAAATGCAGAAACATACATCAATTGCCTGCCTTCCAGGAATGCAAGAGCGAACAATCATAACATCATCATTGTCAAAAACTTATGGTGTCACAGGCAAGATGTTTCAACTTGGTTTTTATACTTCTCATCAGTCTTTGTTGTGTAGGAGCATTTATATCCCCAAGGTCAGTAGATGAACTTCTTTTTATGTTGGTTTGAGCTTAATAATAGATGTCATGGGCATATTTACTTGGATACCTTTCATATCTTGCTTTATTGAGAGAAACTCTATGAAAACCAGCAGCTGTTCTTTTTCTACATGCATACAACTTTTAGACTTGGAATACAGAAACTAAGTTTGTAGTGCAGATTAGCTGCTGATGGATGACAATCCTTTATGCGGTTGAAAAATAGAGATCTTAGTTTGATCTGAGTGAATACAAAGTGACACAAATTAGATGCTACTAGATATTGATAAAATTTACCCATGTCATATGCTTTTCCCCACCTTCCTATGGGAATTTTTCAGTTCCAACCTCTCAGGGTTTCATATGCCTTAATGCATAGATATCTTCTTGCAAGTCTTCTGGATAACAACAATTGTCTCATGAAAAGTTATTCAGGTTGGAGAATTGGTTGGGCAATAGCTCCATGTACAGTTGCATCTGCAATAAGGAAGATACATATTAAAATCACTGATTCAGCCCCTGCACCTTTCCAAGAAGCTGCTTTAACTGCACTGAGCAGCCCATCTTCATACTTCGAGTCCCTGAAAAAGGTGGGAATTTATGTTTCATGTATTAGGCAATTCGTAGATTTGATCCTGGCATGAACGTCCTGTTCAACATGTTGCCACTACTAATTTAATGATGTGTACTCATGTTGTCTACATTGTTTGTCGATGGTGTGCAAGGACTCTGAGGCAAGAAGGGATTACGTTATTGGGTTGTTGATAAAGTTAGGTTTTCAAGTTCATTTCAAGCCTCAAGGTTCCTTTTTCATATTTGCAGAGCTTCCAGAGAACTGGCTATTTTCTGATGTATGAAGTTTCTCTTCTTTCGTCTCCATCTCTTAAATCTATTTCCCGGCCTTATTCTGGAGGTTATTGTTGTCACAATTATTACAATAGTATGCATCTTTGGTCTACAAACGTGTGTTATTATCTTAAACACAAATGCTTGGGCGTATGGGACATTGTTCCCCTGCAAATAATATCATCATGGTTTGCATATGAAATTTATGGGCCCTTGTTCCAGGATAGAGGTCAGCAGACACACGAAAAAAATATTACTGCAGTGGTTTGATCCTCTTGAGTCTTGACATCAATGAAGAATCCCTTAAATGTAGAGAATACAGCTTTCTTTTTTCCTTTTAATTATTAAATAAAAGAAGTTTCTGGTGTTACATTGTTTTTCCATTGTGGATTCTTTGTCTCAGAATCTGTAAGAAAATTCTCATTCATACAAAAGAAACTTAGGTATATCACTTTAAAATTGCTTGCACCTTTACTTCTTGGAGTTTTCTTTAAAAGGTATGCAGACGCTTGTTGATCTTCTTGGAAAAGCATACAGTGACATATTTTGATTGGTTGATGAACAAATCTAGAACTGAGTTGCGAGACTGAAATTTCCCTTTTTCATCTTAATGTAAGGACAACTTTCATCTATCAGAAAAGTTACTATCTTGGTGCTTTATCGTATTGTAAAATTATTGATGCTTGTATATATTTTTATTCTATATCAGCATTAAATTCTCTACTAACTTTGTTATTCTTGGTCCCCCTGTATGTCATAGAAACATCTGTAGTAAGTTTGTTTCTTCTATATCTGCATTAAACTTCATCTATACTTAATGTTATGCTAAACAAACATGCCAAACTTCTTATTTTGGTGATGATTCACCATACACCTACATTGTCATTTTAGCATCATGCAAAATTAACTGATCACCATAAGCTTCAGGTGGATTTTGTTGAGAACCTGATCAAGAAGGCTGGCGTTGCTGCTGTTCCTGGATGTGGGTTTTTCCATCCACCTACAAATGGCCAGCGGTATCAGAGGAGGTACGTTAGGTTTGCTTTCTGTAAGAGCATAGCTACTTTAACTGCAGCTTCTGAAAGGATAAGCGAGCTAGTTAGTGGCAAGGATGATTCCATGCTGAGAAAGTAGACATGCTTCTGATACTTTTATCTTCCACGATCATTAACATTTTATAGCATCCTTCTAGCATACTACATGTTAGCAGTGGACTTGCTAATGAGTTGTACAATGGAGATCACATTAATTGTTGTTGCTTTGGAAAGCGGACATCATTGTTCACATCCCAAATGATCTTTTTCCACGGGAAAATGTGCTTTTCTAATGTATGATTTGCATGCCTGGCAGTTTTTATGACAATTCGAATACAATGACAATACATTTCTAACTTTTGATGATGGTTTATATATGAAAATTTTTGTTTAGTTATATCCAATTACGAATGTCTTATCGAAATTGATGACTCCAGAATCTTATATTTGTTTTGGAGGCTATAATTGTGAGACTTTGGCGCATTTGTTTATGGAATGTGTAACTTGTGGCACAGCGAGATGCCTATGTTTCACTCATGTGAACATCAGATTTTTGGAGCCCTTAATCATTTTTATGAAGGTAAAAGTTCTACATGAACATGAAAGAATGAAGACGGGGCCATGGTAGATTTCTGAAATTGACTTAACACCCTTGGGATCCAGGTATGCCCTTGTTCTTTTTTCACAATCCCCTTTTACTTTACCCTGTTGTGTTAGTCACATTTACAAGAGTAACCTCGACAATGGTCAACCTCCAATCTCACTTAACCTGCCTTTGCTCCACAAAATTAGTGTTTAGTCATTTACACACAATGGAAGAGGATTGTTCTGGCCTTCCTTTTATAAGATGACTTATTTTCAGAAATCTTATTAGACTTCACATTAATGAATATAAATAAAAATGTTAACATTAGGCCTTTTGGAGGTATTTAGAAGATGCCAGTCTTTTGTGATCAACTATTTTAATTCATAAAGTCTCATCTCAGGAAATAAGTTTTCATGAGTCCCATGAGAGCACTCCGTCGTAGGCCTCCCTGAAAAAGCCATAGCTTACATCCTTCTTTCCTAACAACCACATCACTTTTGTGAAAGGAAGGTGCTAATATTGTCGAGACATAGGCTGTTGGATATAGAGAAATATGAGTTACGCACGGCTATGCTATCGCGACTGTTCAGCTATATCACCAGTTAATCATCACTCACTCACAGATCACAAAAGTATGAGGGGACATCCATTAAGAAAAATGCTAACTATCTTTTTGGATGAGTAGTAAAAACTATTCATCTACTCTATTTGTCCCCTATTTGTCCCCCTTATTTGTTATTTGTCACCCTTGTGAGAAATACATGTGAGGTGGGGTAAAAACAGCTTGGCATTGTTAGGGCCCATCTTTCTGGTCCACCAATGCAAGACAACAGGGCTGGCCCAGTCATCACTTTGCTCGCCAGTGGTGGCCCATTTGGAGGGGCACAGGGAATCTCGGCCCATCAGGGCTGTAACTCCTCGGCCCTAGGCCCACCACCTCTAGATGGTCTAGCATTAGTTAGAGCCAAGTCCTCTGCCCGGCCCTCTCAGGCTACGATAAGGCCTGCCTCTCCAAAGTGCAAGGCGCCCACTCTCGCTATCTAGCCCATCCTTGCATGACTTTTCGATTGCAAGGCACGCACCTGCAATAATAGGGGGAGGCTTCCCTTTCCGCCCAACATATCCCTCTCTATTTTAGAGCAATGACATCTATATAGCTTGGCCCACACTACAGGAATGACGCTTGCCTCCTGAAAAGCCCACTAGATTGGCAACTCCTGTGTGGCACATGGTCCACCATTCCCTCTATGTGGCCTGTCTGCATAGTCGGGAAGGGGTGAAGGGACAACACATCTGAAGGACCTCTCACATAAGAGTTAAAAGGGGCATATCAGCAATAGGAAAAAGGGACAGACAAAAAGGAGAAGCACACTAGACACAACCTCGTTAGAGTAGGCAAGTAGGTTAGCTCGTACACTACAAGAAAAAGTGGGATTACCGACGGATATTTTCGATGGATTAATTTCCGTCGGTAATTCCGATGGATATCCGACGGCGATATATCAGTCGGAAAATCCGTCGTCCGTTCCGACTGAAATATTTCCGTCGGAAATATCCGTCGGTAATGAAAGAATACTGACAGATATTCCGACGAACATATTGCCGTTGGAATATCCGTCGGTAAACCTCCTATACCTTGTCCGCGAAACCCCCTCTTTCCCTCTCCCGCTCTCTCTCTCTCTCTCCTCTCTCTCTCCTCGATTTCTCTCTCTCTCTCTCTTCTCTATCGTCTCATCTTCTCTCGTCTCTCGCTCTCTCTGCTCTAACTCCCCAATTTGTGCACTATTTTCTCCTCGACTTTTCTACATCTTGGCCAGTTCCTTGACTTGAGCGTCAGAGGATTTTCCTTTTTGGGACCACTATTTGGAATCTCTTGACTAGGGGCGTAAATGAGTCGATATGTTCGACAAGTAGCTCGAAACTCGATTCGATAAAAATTTAGTTCGGCTCGTGTATTAATTAATGAGTTGAGTTTGAACAAAAAAAATTCGATTTATAAATGAGCGAGTTTGAACACATGTGAGTTCGGTTCGATTATATTCGTGAAAACTCGTAAGAGTTCAATTAAATACTTGTTAAGAACTCGTATAAATATTCGTAATATTTGTTTAAATATTTGTTATTAAATAAGTTAAATTATAAATATTTTATAAAGAATATAAATTCTTTGTTTAGTTTGACATAATGAGATGTAATAAATAAAACAAAAGTTAAGGGTTGATATGTAAAAGTTAAACATATAAGATATAAACACATCTTAGTAAAAACATATAAATAAGTTAGGGGTACCTACACAAATCAAATAAGGAAGATATATAGATTAATTTTAGTTTGAATAAAATTGAGAAAATTCCATGGAGGTGGTAATTATTGAAATATTCAATTTCCCAATGAGCCCATTTGGTCAGTGGGAGTCTCCAAACTAAAGAGAATATAATCTAGAGAAAGGTTCATAAAACAGATATTACATATCTTTATACGTGATAAAGTAGTCTCTATCATTTCCATAATTTTTTGATCATTTATAGTACTTGCACATAGAAACTGTAATAATAAATTACGGAAATGACCAACCATATCATGAAAGTTTAGAATATTTTTAATTTGTATCATTTCAGTAGTGTGTTGTATATTTTCTATAGTAAAAGTTAAACTTCTTCAAATTTACTAAGCAAGATTAAATAATTCTTCTGTGGTAAGATTAGGATATTGCATGGGTAAGGTTGCTATCTTTCTAGACCATAAGATTATAGCTTCAGCTCTTTTGAAGACAGGAATATTATCAAGATTAAGAACATATGGGTCGGAAGATGGTTCAGATTTGAAGAATTGGTATTTATCAAAAAACAACTTTTCATTAGGAGGGAATTCTGGTTGACTAGAATTAAATACTTTATAGGGAATATTAAAATCATAAGCATATTGAGAACTATCTGTTGATCTCTTTGGAGTAGTTGGGTAGGATTAGTTTGTTGTCTAGCTGAAGATTGAGCTTCCTCTACTATGGGTTCTGTAGCCATTATTCTTCGTTGCAGATTTTATGGAATCATTATCTGAGTCTACTTCAAAGGTAGGATTATAATTATGTTCTTTAAAACTTTCATAATTGTTTTCATAAAACTGTTGTAATTGAGATAGGCCTTCCGTAGTTGGATTTGATAAATAAGTATGGTTAATGTTCTATTTTACTCTTATTATCTTGAAATACTTTAAAGTCATCTTCTAAGGTAAAGGGACTCTATAGCTTTCTGCTTAGTGTCTATTTTGGGAGTATTTAAGATCGTATGATAATCAAAGATTGATTCAGGCATGAACAATTTGATTTTATTGGAGTTCTTGGTTTAGATTTGATAGTTATTTCTTCAAGTTTGGATGATATCTTATTTAGGGTGTTATGAGCTTCTCTTTGATAATCTATTATAGTATTTTGTTGATCAAATATATTTTGAAAATTTAATTTTATCTGATCACTAGCTGTTCCATTATGATTTTTATGATTAAAGTTCGAAGGTTTTGTTCCATGCAAACTATCTTTGTTGAGGATTCATCTACGGTTTTTATTGTCATGTTACTTCTGTTGGTGGGAAAGCCATAGATATTCCTGAGTATTTTGATATTCCTCCTGCCTAAGACCTCTTGTCTATTCCGAACTCTTGAGGTACTACAACACAAAATCCTCAGTACTACACACTACAACTCTTAACCTAAGTTGATAACATGATAAACAAAGATCGAAGATGAAAACTTATTGATGGGTTGCACAAGACGAGCTACTCTGGAACTATTGTTGAATTACTTCTGAGAGGAGAAGCGTCAATTCTTCATCGGGAAGAAGCATCAATATTTACGGATGAGATCTCGAACCAATAATATGATAAGCAAGATTGATATTATCAACTGCAAAATAGCATATACGTTATTGAAGACTATTACGATCATGTAGAACCAAGGCTCTGATACCAAATCTAGAGTGACGAGAACTATGGAAGTATAGAGAAGAGAGAAGAGAGGGGCGCAGTTGGGAGTATTGAAAACAAGCTTATGCTATTCAGTTTTCTCGACAATTCCAGAGAAGAACTTTGGCTCAGCGAGCTGTTGCTTATATTTATCAAGCCAAGGAACATTGTCTGTAATAGACTTTGTAGCACTTGTATCTATGATAGAATTAACATATGAAATATTATTGGGTTCTTTTATATTTATTATAATCCTATTTGTCTGTTTGGACAATTCCATTCCATCTGTTGTGTATTATTATATCTACTAATTCATTTTATAATTATTTTGATGACTGCGTCTGATTCACAATTCTAATTATGATTTTTATTTCTCCTGATAAGATGGTTTATTACACCTTCAATGATGTCTAAGTCTACATTTTGAGCCATCCATTCTTTCCTTTTTAATACCAAAATATGTTGGAGGAAATTGAAAACCTATTCCAGTGAAGTATAGCTCTTTCATAAGGGGCTATAGTAATTGTTTCATTACAAAGAAGGTCTGGATCCTCGGACGATCTATAAATCACCTACCCCTTCGGGTTGTGGAAGGGCACGAGAAAACTGAATAGCATAAGCTTGTTTTCAATACTCCCACTGCGCCCCTCTCTTCTCTCTTCTCTATACTTCCAATAGTTTCCGTCACTCTAGATTTGGTATCAGAGACTTGGTCTACATGATCGTAATAGTCTTCAATGTATATGCTATTTTGCAGTTGATAATATCAATCTTGCTCATCATATTACTGGTTCGAGATCTCATCCGTAAATATTGATGCTTCTTCCCGATGAAGAATTGACGCTTCTCCTCTCAGAAAGTAATTCAAACAATAGTTCCAGAGTAGCTCGTCTTGTGCAACCCATCAAGTAAGTTTTCATCTTCGATCTTTGTTTATCATGTTATCAACTTAGGTTAAGAGTTGTAGTGTGTAGTACTGAGGGATTTTGTGTGTAGTACCTCAAGAGCTCGGAATAGACAAGAGGTCTTAGAGCAGGAGGATATATATATAGATATATAATATATATAATCTTTTGTGGTTCCTAAGCACCGCTTAGTCTTCTTCTTCCCCAATGGCACCTGCGTAGGGCACGGGCTGCGCGGCCAAGAACCACCGTCGTTGTCCCCGGAGTGGCTGGCAACCGTTGCAAACACTCCACCAATGCCAGATGGAGCTCCTGGAGGCAGTGGCGATTGTTGGAGCTTGCCACTTGGGCGGAGCTTCTGTTGATGGTCGCGGCCCGCGGTGGTGTCAGACACCAGCCTTTCCGATGGACACCACGGCCCTCCCTGGCTCCCAACGCTTCCCAGCTGTACCAGACGCCACCACGGTGCCCACGTTGGCATTCTCCGGTGTCTAGCCACCCACCCAGGCCACCCCGTCCACTCTCGGCAATGCCCACCCCGCCCACTCCCTGTCGGACCCTCCCTTGTTTAGTCCCATATCAGTCACCACAAAAGTGGTCTATTGGGAAACTTAGAAAATGGCCCTTCACCCACAGTAACATGTGATTCTCCAGCCATTTAATAATAAAAAATTGTCTATTTGCTATCTGGCTCCAGTTGATCCCGTTTTTTTTAAAATAAAATTTATTTAAATATTAATTTTTAAGTTTGATTTTGAGTTTGAAATCTTAGGTTTGAGTTCGAATTCGTTTACGAGCTCGACTACGTAAACAAGCTGTTCATTGAGTCGAGTTTGAGTTCCAAAAATTTATAACGAGTCGTGTTCGAACATCAATTGAAGAATCTCGACGGGTTTCGAGCTCATCAAAAATAAATGAGTTTGAGTTCGAACAAAATATAACTCGACTTGACTCGAATCATTTACACTTCTACCTTTGACCATCCTTTCTTGCATGTGGAAATTTATGTTTCCCTCATCAAACAATTTAAGAACTCTTGGGAATCGAAGGGTGGAAGTTCGTCGACTAATTTTCAACATCTACAACAAACATTAGGTCTTAGACTTGCCCTCACAAGAGTGGATAAGGGCCCCGCCACATGTGCATGTGGCAGGGCTTACACCCTCCTTTGTGATTGTGGGCGTAAATTTTGATGCCGAGTTGCATAGGCATGAAATTGCTCTCATAAGTTATTGAGGGTGACAAATATGTCACTACTTATCTAGACAGGTTATTTCTCATTAAGTAATACAATGGCTGATTCTTTTTTCCGGGTAAGAAGAAGTTATCTAAAGTTAGGGGAAAGATTACCACCCGGCCCCCACACTTCTTGCCAAATAGTAATCTTTTGTGGGCGTCTCGTCATTGATGGGGTGTCTAGGCTACACATGTCATCTATTGACATGGCCTGTAGGAGCCCGGGTGCCCCACCAATGGCGGGGCGTCCGGATAGGGCTGTTTAGAATTTGGTTCAAATCGAAAAATTGAATCGAATCGACTAATTCGGTTTGGTTTGGGCCCCTATAGAATTCAGTTCGATTTCACTTTCTGAAACCGAGTTAATCGAGTATATATATTTCCGGGCGGCGTGGGTTCAAAACTCTTATTTGCCAAGCATTTTTTTGGTAAAAAAATATGCCAAAACCGATTATTTTGGTTAAGAAAAAACGGGGCAAGTCAAGAATCGAAGACTGCACCTGCGCAAGGAGTGAACAACGCTTTAGCCGTTCAACCAAACATGCATTTGCAATATGAAAGTATTGGACTTCGATTTAAATCGAACCGGTTCGGTTCAATTCAATTTGTCTTTGAGATTCGGTTCAGTTCGAGTTGACCAAAAAAATAAATCAATTCGAACCGAACCGACCCATGTTCACCTCTACGCTCGGATGTGACTTGCTGCCCATCAAGTCGTTCTCCATAAGTTATGCCCAAAGAAATAGTTTCGTGCAGCTGACCTGGTTGTGTTTAGTTTACCTTTTGGCGTAAGGGTTAATCTATGGAAATGATTAGGATGTTGAAAGTCGACGAAATAGCTTGAACATCATATGCGATATTATAGTTTGTTAAAATGATTAGCTAGCAATATGGGGACTCGAGTACCAAGTCCTTTAATATCAGCATACGTATGCATATTAACAAACTCCTGGTCACCGTGCTTTAATTGTACAAATCCAGTCTTTTAATGGTGTCGCATGCACGGATATGATGAAACGTCCTTAGCTTTCAGATATGGTAATTGCACAATTGAATGCGTAGGACCCGTGGTGTGTACGTCCCAACATTTAAAGAGTACAAGAAGTGGATGTCCTGAAAGATGCTGCTCATAACATTTCCAAAGGAAAACAATTAACTTCTTTCGGTGTCAAAGCTGAAAGAAGAATGTTACTACGTTAGTGTGCTTCCACATTTCTGCGTAAAAAAGTTCTTTTTTTTTTTGGATATTACTGGTCTAGTGGTTAAACATTGGGTGTACATATAGAAGAATAGCAAAAGATCTCGAGTTCAATATCTAAAGCCCCTCCTACCCACCTTAGTCCTACCTTTTATAGTTTTGAAGAACTTTTAAAAAATCCTTCGCAAAGCGTCGCAGCGCGTCCTACTCTAGGAATTGATCTCTAAAATAACCTGGTGTGCAAAGGGATAGCCCAACCACCCGGCTACCTTATACGCACCTGCGTAGAAAAGCATTTGCTGTTCACCTCATGTAGACGCCCGCCTGCAGGCACATGTAGACGACCGTGGGCTCCAGTGGCATGTGCATTTGGACAGATGCTATCTGCACACATGAGATCGATAGCTAGCATGCGTTTCTCTTCGGTGTGACAGTATTTGTTACCCACCTATGTACGTAGCGTCTCTTTGTAATCACATGAAAAATGTTTGTTGTCAGATCAGATTAGTAATAAGTACTGGGTGAAATTTTTTTTATAAAAAAAGTACTAGGTGAATTGTTTGTTAAACAAATCTATTGACTTGGAAAAGGAGAACACCAATATAATTATTTGACAAACAATCTATCTAGTGTTTGTTACTAGGTCGATCTAACAACAGGGATTTCTTTAAACACATATAGGCGGACAGAAATCATGTGGGAAAGCGTGGGCATATGTTAGCGCCTTTTTATCATTATGCCATCTTCTAAGTAGGCTGTCTAAGTGCAAGCCTAAAAAACGAAACACAATGGAGTTCAGCATTCAATCTAATGATCAGAAACCAGAAAGGAAACTTGACATGCTCTAGCTTGTAGCCAATGTGATTGGCAGGAGAAATGTTTATTGCACTTGTATATTGTACTTTAAGTGTAATATGATTAGGTAACAAGTTCATGTGGTATCCAACAATTGGATTGTCATTTTATCACTCCTCATGTGATAGGTGCCGTATGGATTATTACTTTATCATGTTGCACTTTGCAATATACAAGTGCAATAAATCTTTCTCAATTGGCAGTTACAATAGAGTAGTATTTGCTAGACAACAGTGTTAAATGTATCTAATCAGTTTGTGGGTTAGATATTGTGGTGGCCAAATCTGGCCACCTAGGCCCATGATGGCCCGTTACGGCCCTCTCACGTCCTGTCAACAAACGTGGCCCCGTTTCAAGGTGCCACGTCCTCATCAGGGCGGTTCAGAGGCATTCGAAGACCTTTCCTCCCATGAGCGGGCTTCGCTAAGCCCCTCTGCATACTTCCGAGTAGATCACATGTCCTGTTGCTCCGAACAGCTACAGGCATTACCGAACAGCACGTTCGATCCCCCCCATACGGGTCACCTGCTCGGACATCATATCCAGAGGTTGCCGAACAGGTCTTTTGGCCTACGCTACGGTTATAACCGTCACGGGCTACGCACCCCACCATCAAGAGGTGCGTTAACTGTCTGGCATCCCAACGGACATCTGAGCGCATAACTCCTCCCGTTATACGCGCCCGTCAAGGCGCCTTTCTAGGCACGATCCATGGGCATTATGCCTGCCTGCCTCAGCATCCCTGCCTATAAAAGCACAGGTACAGGCCCATGCACAGGTACGTTCCCTCCTGCGTGAACACACTCATGCATTCAAAACCCCCTGCCTTACAAGCCTCTCAAGCCTCTCACTGACTTAGGCATCAGAGGGTTTTCCCGGTCTTCACCGGGCCCCCCTGATCTTCTCTGGTGATTGCAGGATCCTTCGTCCGCCCTCCGGCGATCTTCT
>CM024753.1:205919323-206214806 GCA_014218235.1 Colocasia esculenta
AGTTCGGATGTATTACTAATAATTTATAACCTTTGCTATACTTGCACATAATTGGGGGCCGATCAAAGTACATAATAGACGAATTGGTTCAAACCAGTACGGTATAGTCGAAGTATTTATATAGATATGTTCTAATTTACTTATTTTTATTTTTAAAATTAAAAATAATTATGAGTATCGAATCGATTGCGTTTAGAAATTGGATTCTCTCAATATAGTACAGTGTAAGTATATCATATTCATATGGTGCGAAGGATCAATCTAGTTTATATCTTTTTTGGGGCGTCTCTAGTTGAATGAAATGAAGGCCTTCTGATCACGGTAGGCTGTACCGTCAAATGCCGCGGTCATATCGCACTGTGCTTGCGCTCTGGTTAAATAAAGTTTAATTCATCTAAATTTATTTGATCTTCTAATTTAATATCTAAATAATGTCTAATCAAGATGAAATTACGAAATCAAAATAATTAGAATGTGATACAAATTATGATGATTTTAATTTAATTTTTTATATTAATTTTTTAAAGTAAAAATTACCTCAAAAACTTGAGATATTTGATGGAGAGGTGGTCCTGTCGACAACATGGCTGGGATTTGGAGAGTTGCGAAATCAATATATTGCCACATCAGAATTTCTGGGATTTAGCCCTGTCGATAGCCATACCCTGTCGACAGCGTGCCGTGTCCAAAATTCTCAAAAATTTTCTACCGTAATTGGATAATAATTTGGCTGGTCTAATTGTCTATATTTTTATATATTCAAACGATGTCCGTTTATGTTAAGATTTTAACCATATACTAATGTGATAGGTTTACAAATTATGGTAATTTTAGTTTAATTTTTAGATTTTATTTTACACATGGTGTTAAATTGCTCGAAAAATAGTTTGCATCGGCTTAATCTCGAATCCGTACGTCAACAATCTGGATATTTATATTTCTGATATCTCCACATTTTTCTAAAATTATGGTGCACCTCAGATTTTATTTCGTTACAGTTTTTCGGTGTCGTCCTATCGGAGCGCGCACCTCTGTGTACGACACTGAGGTAACGTATATTACCACTAATTAAGCCTAAATTCTAATTATTTCAATTTAATGTCAATCATAATGTATAATGAACACATTATTCATAATTTCTTACAATTAAAATTTTTCGGAGCGTTACATATACTTACATGTATAACTGGGTAAGTTACATAGTTACAGAATTTACATACTTACATGATTACTGTGGAAATGAAAATTTTAATATATTAAAAAAGATCTATTTATAATGTTTTCTCATGTTCTCTGGATGCAAGCGTATTATGAATCCAAGTCTCGTCGAATGCTATACGAGCAATGGCGGCGTGAGATGAATCCACAATTCGCACAGCGCGGGCGTGCCAGTCACCATAGTGACAACAAGTGGTTTGCCTCCGAGAGTCGGAGGGCTTTAGTCTATTGTGCGCGTCGTTTGACTTCGTCAAACGAATGAGGTGTCGGTCCTGGACCAAATCTCGTCGTTGCCTAGACGCAACGACGTAATTACATCCCTCTGGAGGGAAAACCCTTGATTAATCGTCAGATTTAGAAAGCCTCATGATCTAAAGCGGAGACATCCGATAGAGTTGCGAAACGCAAATTAAATTGAGCAGAGGTACTATTAAGCGAAACGAACGCCTATTCGGACTCATTTGATCTCTTACTTGGTCGACTACCGAATCTCTTGCCTATTTACTCATTGTTTCTTTTATCATGAAAAAGTTCAATTTGGTCCATTGGGTCTGATTGAGAAAGAGAATTAAAAAAGGTCTATTGGATCATTGTTAAAAGCAATTTCGATTTGGTCTCTTGTTGAAAACAATTTCAATTCGAGTCTTTTATCCCGTTGCAGAACATGAGGTGATCTTTTGTCCTTAAAAAAAAGGAGTTCAATTCCGTCTTTTGCTCTTTTATAAAACGTGGATGATCTTTTGCTCTTTGTTGCTTGAAAAGGGTTCCATTTGATCCTTGTTCCTTTTGAGACATTTAAAACATGGAGTGATTGATTTGCCTTTTTTTAGTTCTTTTATCATGGAAAAACTCTCAATTTGTCACTTGGTTCTTTTTGAAACATTTAAAATGAAGCTCTGCTCACAATTCGGCGCAGCTGGGCCGTTTAGTAGTCACTTGGGAACCGGGGCACATTCGATACGGCGCAGCTCAGGGACAACCTTGATTCGGCGCGGCAGACAACAAAAATTGAATCAGCGTAACCCCCTGAAGTGATAGACTTCAATGGATCGGTGCTCGCTTGCAACGTTGCCCACTCAATTGGAAGCTAATGGCCTCTTTTAGGAATTTTTGCGCCAACTCAACCCTCGTGAGGAAAATTCGGCAGCATTTCTCCTTATCATGGTCGATAAGGGGAAAGCGCGTACTCATCCACCACAAGTGGAGATGGCACCAAAAGAGGGAGTATACATCGTAAAACGATATAACTCCAATGGCACATGACCCCGATCCCCCAGGCACGCCTACGGAGATTCGGGCAACATCATGACCAAGCAACCCACGGGACGAATGAACAACCTATAAACCTACCCGTCCGGACATAGACATTATACTGTCCAACCCGGGGCTGTGGATGGGTCTTGTATTGAGCTGTTTGACTATTGATTAGCTAATGTCCATTGAGCAATGGTTTTTGCTCATGTACCTCAGCCATCAAGATGACCACAGGACGTCGAATCGGCGCAGCCCTCCCTAGTCCTACAAGACTGCAAGACCAGTACCAGGCCGAATCGGCGCGGGTGGTTACCTGCACAACAGGTGACAGCTGCCTCTCTCCTAGAGCACCCTTGCTCATGGCAGGGATGGTCCTTGAAACTTGAGACGAATCTGAAAACCCTTGCTTGGTGGGCTATACAAGAAGGTCTGGGCATTATTTGCCCAACCCCCTTGCTAGCGAATTGGGGCCTGCGATGACCGAAATGGGTCTCTTGAAGGACTGTTTGGTATTGGTTTAGATGCGCATCAAGGTGCTAGAAAACAGTGATGGAATCATCTATTGTGAGGAGGGGGAACCATGGCTTAATGGGCTCTCATGGAGGGTCTCTTGAAGGTGGTGATTAGGCAAGAAGGCATGGGCATTATTTGCTCAACCTCTTGACTAACACAATGGGCATCGCCGACCCACAAGAGGGCTCCTAAGCGGCCGTTTTGACAGTGATGACAGTCATCTACAGGCCAGAACAGTAAAACGTGGCCTATTGAAAGGGGAAATTTAGCATGCCATGCATGCATTGAATGGGAGAAGGGGTCCCCTACCCCCATGACCCCATTTATTGAGGTATGAGAGGCGTGGAGAGGCCTCATTTTGGAGTGTTAAAAGGGGAGAAAAGGCATTCCTCTATGAAGAGGATATCTCCCTCCCGTAACTCCATTTGCAAAGGAAGAAAACTTTAAAGCAAGTGAGATAGAAGATGACATGCATTAAATGCTATGACAAAAGTCCATCACATCAGGAAAAGTGAAAAGAGAGACATGTAAAATGGCATTCTCTTTGAAGGAGTAGCGAAAGTACAAGAAACCCAAAGAAACAAAGGGGAAAAGCCCCAACGTGGCACTTCTTCACCCTCTCATGCTTTGATGGGACAAGACCAAGAGGAAATCAAAGAAAAGAACAAAATGGGATGGTAGAAGCGGATCCCTCCTCTCTCTCTCTCTCTCCTTTTCTCTTGTTTTCCCTCACCTTTTTTCCCTTCTTTTTTTTCCTCTTGCAAGCTCCTCACGGGTGGAAAGCTCCTTGGTTGCCTTGGGGAGGATAAAACGTAGAGAACTTTTTTTCTCTTCTGCTGTTGCTTCCTGCCTTGGTGAGAGAACCCCACCCCCCAGCCTCTCTTCCTCTTGGCCTCTTTACGTAACCCCCCCTTGGCTGCCCTCTTCCCCAAGTCTTCCAGAAGAGAGTTTTGCCAAAACCAGCCCCCACCAGTCCCTGGCGCAGCAAGGTGGCAGGCCACCTTTTTGCTAAAAAAGGGACCCCCCCCTTGGGAGGAGTTGTGTAAACTTATTCTCACCTCCCACTTTACGGGGTAGATAAGCCTATTTTCACATGGGCCTTTGGGTCTTTTTAGTGGGCTTTTGGTTCTCTTTTTGCAACAGCCATGAAGGCTTGGATCGGTAGAGGATAATGGGCCGGCGGTATGGGGCCCAACAACCGATTTGGGGTGTCCACAATTACATACTTACATGTGTAATTGGGTAAATTACATAGTTACAGAATTTACATACTTACCCAGTTACACATGTAACTGTGTAAGTACGTACTTACGCAGTTACACACTTTTGATATATTACGAATTAAAATAATTAGGTAAATCTTTCTAAAACTATGTTACTATGTAATTAGGTAAGTCCTAATTATAGAGTTACAAACTTATAAAATTTCTATGTAGTTACATAGTTTTATGTGTAACTGGTAAGTATATAATTACACACTTACATGTGTAACTGGGTAACACAATTACATGTGTAACTGGGTAACAAGTTACACAATTACATGATTTATATGTAACTGTGTAAGTACGTACTTACACACTTTTGAGCTAACAGTTATAAAATAATTAGGTAAATCCTTCTAAAACTATGTAACTATGTAATTAGGTAAGTCCTAATTATAGAGTTACAAACTTATAAAATTTCTATGTAGTTATATAGTTTCATGTGTAACTGTGTAACACAGTTACATGTGTAACTGGGTAACAAGTTACATAAATACATGATTTATATATAACTGTGTAAGTACATACTTACACACTTTTGAAATAACGGTTATAAAATAATTAGAAAAATCTTTCTAAAACTATGTAACTATGTAATTAGGGAAGTCCTAATTATAGAGTTACAAATTTATAAAATTTCTACGTAGTTACATAATTTCACGTGTAACTGTGTAAGTATATAATTGAGTAATTGGGTAACACAGTTACATGTGTAACTGGGTAACAAGTTACACACTTTGGGATAACAGTTACATGTTGGGACCACGGTGCGAGGTCGACGCGCGATGGCAAGGATGCGAGGCTGTAGAGGGAAAGGGAGAGGCTACGCGGTTGCGAGGTTGCAGAGAAGAGATTGGAAAGGCTGCGAGGGAAGCGGAAACGCCATATTCACCGAGAACTGGCGGGTGGACATGGGAAGCCGAAACGCCAGCAACTTTTCACTGGGAATCGGCACGCCAGGCAGAAAGCATCGCAGAGAGGGAGAAAGAGAAATAGAGGCAGAAAGGATCGCAGGCTCTCAAGTTCTGTGAGATTGCCACGTGGTCTGGGTTTAGTTTAGGCAAGAACAGATAACTCTATTTTATTATTATAACTAGTTGAAAATCTGTGCGATGCACGGTAGTTGTTTATAAAATATTAAGATAAATAAAAGATATTATTATAAAAGTATATAATTTTTATTACAAAAATTTTGTTAAACTAAACAGGAAAAATTTGTTCTTAAACAAAAAAAAGTGGACTGTACGAAGGTAGGTTTAAAATTGAATTTTTTCTAAAAAGTTATGGTCTACTCGATTTAGCAAGATTTTTTAGATGGTGAGTATTTTACCTTGTTTAGAAGATTTTTCGTTGATTTATGTGACAATTAATGTTTGAGACTTGCATTACGTAAGGTGTGTTAAAGTTGATAGATTTATTATTTTAGTTAGCTGCTATATGTTAGGATTTGTTTACCTGATTTTGCTTAACCATATTAGCTGCGATATAGATAGATTTAGTGGGGAGATTTAGACGGAAAAACTCTACTTCTGATGCTGCCACGCGGCTGCTACAAAATTGAATTTTATTAGAATAATATAGATAGATAGTATAAATATAGATATCTTATCTAAATCGCGCTATGCCCTTTCGAGTTTAACTCGGGGATATCTATAAATAGTTTAGCATAGCCTCAATAGCCAAACCATTTCTTCTTCCCGCCCGTTCCTAGACTTGCGTTTCCCAGCGGCACCTGTGCTTCCAAGAGAAGCCTGAGGGCGGCCATGGCGGACGACCTGGAGCTAGAAAAGGCGCGGCTGCTGAGCCTCGCGTCCGACTTCGGCTTCGATGAGGAAGCTGCGACGCAGTGCTTAGACAATCTCGTCCGTCTCTATGGTGAAGTTTCTCCAACGCCAATCCCTCCTCCCGTCCCCCTTCCTTTCCAAACCCTAGCATTCCGATGGGGGTAACTCTCGCGCTCCTCCGTGGTGATTGCTGGCAGGGGAGGATGGCAAGGAGTTCATCACCGTGGAGCACTGCGGCGATGACTACCTCGTGGCGCTTGCCGACTCGGTGGCGGACAACGAGGACTGGGACGACCCGAAGGCGATCGAGTCCGAGGCGTGCGTTGCCATCAATGACATCCTGGGTGGAGGAGAAGGCATGGAGGACATGGATTTTGGGGGAGAAGCATGTGGGTTCAGAGGAGGGGGATCCGCTACCCTGGATCATTCCACCGAAGATATCGGTGATGACTCGGATTTGGAGATTCTGAACCAGATGGAGGCGGGCTGCAGCCGCTTCTCAGGCCGCGAGGAAGGGAACGTGAGCCATGCCGATAGTTGGTGCGCTGTTAGGCAACAGTCGTCCAGATCCACGGTGAATCTTTCTTGTCTATTCCGTGATCAGCTTCTCTTGTACGTTGACGTTGGTATGGTTAGGCTTCGAAAAGGATGAGGCAAAATTGATACGTTCTGCTTGAATAATTTTGTTTTTGTCCGGTGGTGCATGCTTGTTAACGGTTCATCTGTGTAGAGTTCTTACACGAACTCTTCGTTCTTGAATTGTGAAGGTATGTCACGACAGGAACGCAAATACACCAGTTTCATCACTTTCCAGCAGCAGAAGGATGCGCAATAATGCATCAAAAAATGAGCATAAAACTCTTAGTTATGAGGAGCTGCAAGCTCTAAGTGACATCGAATTGGCCAATGTTGTTATATTTGGTAACAAGACGTTTCGGCCTCTCCAGCTTGATGCGTGCAGAGCAGCTTTGGAAAACAGGGATTGCTTTATCCTTTTGCCCACTGGAGGTGGCAAAAGTTTATGCTACCAGGTTGTCCCTTTACATCCAACACTTGACATCTATTACATGCAAGTTTCTATTGTCTTCTGACCGGTGCTTTTGTAAGAACGTATCATTACTTCGGGTGTGTTGATTTGCCAAATAATTCACACTTCCTACAGCAAATGAGAAGAGAACATTTTAAGTTTCTTTCAAATTAACATAAAACTCTATGAAAGTTAAAGTGCTTCCAAGTTACGCCATCCTATTACCTTCTCAACATCACATGTACAAGCTAATTCAAATATTATGATGTTTATTTCTTCTTGTCTTGAATAATTATCTTTATATCTTTATTTTACATGAATATATTTCGATGTAGTATGTGCTAGAAGTCTGGAATGCACATGAAAACTTGTGATGTAGTGTCTTTTCTTGGATCGCTTTTATTTTTTGTCCTTATATACTTTATTTTACATGCATATATTTCATGCACGGATCATCGATTTCTGGAATGGACCTGAAATTTTATGATTCCGTGACCTTACTATTAAATGCCACATATGGTTATATTGAAATGAAGGAAGCTACTATTGGTTCCCTATTTCTTTTTCAGCACAATGTTGACAACTTGACATAATCTTCCTTTAGCAGAAGAATATCATCATAAGGCCATTATGAATTTTGGAGGTTTGTGATTGTTAAGAGAATCCCTAATCTTATTAGGATTCCCTCTGTACAGCCTTCCCCCCTTTTCATATTTCTATATTATGTACATGCTAGGAATAGAAAGCCTGGCCGGCTGGTCTTGCTCCTTTGGGGCCCTGTACTTGTATAAATCCTTGATAGTACAATAGGAGAAGACAAGCTCTCCAATTCTCTCTCTCTGTTTGAGACATGGTGTCAGAGTGATTATCTCTTTCTCCCTCTCATGTTCGGACCTTCCTTCCTAGGGTGCGACTCAGAAGACTGCCGTCATTGTCATTTAATGTCTCGGGACGCACAAAGCTGCCATTGCGACATAGTAGAAGCGGTCTTCGTGCGCGACGCTGAAGCCTTCCAGACAAGGCTTGCCCAGCGCTTCTCCTTTCGGCCTGCCTGCACCCATGTTGTAGGTCCATCATGCCAACTTTCTTCATGCATCCAAGTTGCGGCTCCATCTTGTGATTCTTCACATGCCCAATGGAAGCTGATTGTGCCCCTACTGTTTTCATGTACCCTACAACAATACCTCTTTCGTGACCCTTTTGTGCACCCTGCAATTTTCGCACGGCCTGCACCAGTCACCCCTGCCACGACCGTCGTGGCACTACCATTGGCCTTCTCCATGACCACCATGATCACCCTTGGCTGCTGCTGCCTACTGGCATCCCCACTTGTAGACTTCTTGCGCGGCTTGGGTAGCCTCCTTATCAGGTTAGAAAGAAAGGGATTGACCCATTCGTGGGACACATTCAGAACCCCCCCCCCTTTTAAGTGGATCCAGATCCATTAAAAAAAATGGGCCCTAGTCTATTGCGCCCACCCAATATGCTCTCCTCTGTTGGTCTATTATGCTACAAGGACTTTGTTGATATCAGCTTGACATCAACACCTGCCACAACATATCTTACAAACATCCGGGACTTTGCAGGCATTGCGATCACAACCGTGTAGCCAATTTCATCTTTGGGATGAGTGGCAAGTCTTGCCTATGGCACTCCCCTACGTGTCTCTCAATGTGACACCATTACTTGCATCTGGTCCTTTTGCTTGCTTAGCCCTTTCTCTTGTGCTTGTTTTGTGTAGGATCTACATACATGCCAGAGAATTGGAATTGGTCATAGAGTGGGCAACTTGTACCACTTGGAGTCACTACATCTTCCCCCTCCTATACTCATAAGTCAGTTTTCTCTATTGTTGACCTTTGGCTTCGTCGCCTTGGTCATCTTTCTGAAGCTCGTCTTAAGTCTTTATTTCAGTCTGGAGTCTTAGGGTCGTAGCAGTCTACCATTTGTTTTTCTCACCGCGAGGGTTGTAAGCTTGTTAAGCATTCTGCCCTCCGTCTTTCTTCTTGTGAGTCTGTATCTTCAGAACCTTTTGCTTTAGTGCTTGTTGATATTTGGGATTCATCTCCTTTGCCTTCTATTATAGGTTTTCTCTATTATGTCAGTTTTATTGATGATTGTACTCGCTTTACTTGGGTTTAATTTATGCATCGAAGATCCGAACTTTTGTCTATTTACCATCCATTCTCTAAGATCAATTTCACTGTCACATCAAAGTACTTCATATTGATGGTGCTTGCGAGTACCTCTACTAACTTTCGGGTGATCCTGTCTTCTCATGGCACCCTTCTTCAATAAATGTACACTTACACTTGCCAATAGTTACTAAATGCAAGCATTGTCACATCCTTGACATTGCTCGGATGATTCTTCTCTCTGCCTTTTTTCCTTGTGTTTTTTGGGTAGAGGTTGTGTTCACTGTTGTTAATCTTATCACTATCACCTCATGCTTTGTTCTTTCTGAATGCACTCTCTACGAATATCTTTGTGGTTCACAATCTACCTATTAGGATCGTCGCACTTTTGATTGCATGTGTTTTGCTCTTCTCCCTCCTTATGAGCACACAAAACTCTCCCCTTGAGTAGTTAAGTGCATTCTCTTGGGGTATAGCATGGAGCACCATGGGTATAGTTGTTATGATCTTTTAGCTCGTCGACTTTATATCTCTCGTCAAGTTACCTTCTATGAGGACGTTCCTTTCTTTATCTTTTCGTCCTGAGATTCAGCTCTGGATATTTCATTCTTATATGATCCTGAACCTTCTTCTTCCCTCATTATTCCAGGTTTTCCTCTTGATGAGCCATCTACCTCTCCTCTCTTACCTCCCGAGCCTTCCCTTCTCAACCTTGCATTGTCCATGTCTATAGTCGTTGCCCTCACGATCCTGAAGATGTTCCTGTATCGTTGGCTGATGTTGCTGTCTCTCATAGACAAGACTTGCCCACTCATGCTCCTGTTCTGCTTCTTGCAGATTCTCTGTGGTGTAACCCTCTGCGTAATTGCTATCCTCCTCATCACTTTAGTTTTATTTTGGTTGACTCCTACTATCCACAATTCTCTACTTTTCTTGCAACTCTTCACACCTATCACAAGCCGTATAACTATCGCTACATAGTTCAATTTCCCGAGTGGCGACATGTTATGGTAGAGAAAATTTAGGCCCTTTAGTGGGCTAACAATTAGGATCTTATTTCATTTCCTTCCGACGTTTCTCTCATCAGCTGCAACTGGACTTACAAGATCAAGACCAAGTCTAATGGTAGCATTGGGTGTCATAATTCTCAGCTTGTAGCACAAAATTTCTTACAGGAGTATGACATTGATTATGAGAATGCTTCTTCTCTAGTGGCCAAAATGGCCATTGTTCGCACTCTCATTGTTATTGCAAATGTTTGTCAATGGCCTCTTTTTAGCTAGATGTGAAGATTATCTTTCGTCATGGCTACCTCTTTGAGGAAGTCTACATGTAGGCTCCTCTTAGTCTTTGTACACTATCACTACATGTCTGTCGGCTTTGGAAGGTCCTATATTGATTCAAACAAGCTCATCGAGCATGGTTTGAGTGGTTCCGTCAGGTTGTTCTTGATGTTGGTTTTCAAAAAAAGTGCAAAGGATTATGCTCTCTTTGTCCGCGACTTTCCTTTTGTCGAGTTATTCTTCTTCTCTATGTTGATAACATGATCATTATTAGAGATGATATTGTTGCTATTGCCTCTCTTAAACAACGTCTCCACCAGCAGCTTGAGATGATAGATCTTAAGCCTTTGCTATATTTTCTTGGTCTTGAGGTGGCCTATTCCTCTCTTGGTTATTTATTATCTTAGCAGAGTATATTATCGACATTCTTCAATACACTGTTCTTTCTGATACTTGCATTGCTGATACTCTATGGAATTTCATCTCAAATTTTGTCCATCCGATGGTGTTCCTTTGAGGATCCTACACATTATCGACAGCTTGTTGAAGTTTTCGTGTATTTCACTATTTCTCACCTTGACATTGCTCATGTTGTGCATGTTTTGACTCAATTTTGTCAGTGCACCAACTTCCATCCACTTTGTTGCTCTTTTATGTGTTCTTCGGTATGTACATGACACCATTTGTCTCCTTATTTATGTCATCATGAAGCACATTGGAGCTTCGTGCTTATTTAGATGATGATTGGGCTGGTGGTCTTATAGATTGTCGTTCTACCATTGGTTTCTGCAATTTTCTCATCTCATCTCTCATTTCTTGGCTGAGCAAGAAACAAGTCGTTGTCTCTTGCTCTAGCATTAAGGCCAAGTGTCGTGCCATGGCTGACATTTCTGCTGAGATCGTTTGGCTTTGACGACTTCTTCATGATTTTGGAGTTGATTCTTCGGCTCCCACCACATTTTATTGTAACAACCCGAGTGCTCTTCAGATTGTCGACAATCTTGTCTTCTATGATCGAATAATGCATATTGAGATTGATTATCATTTATCTACCACCATTATCTCTCCAGCATTTTGTCACTCCCATACATTTCCACATTTCCTCTGCTGAGTAGCTTGTTAATCTTTTTACGAAGTCTTAAATGACTCTGCGGAGAACTTATTGGCAAACTCTCGATATATAATCCCCCATGAGTTTGAGAGGAGGGATTAAGAGAATCCCTAATTTTATTAAGATCCTCTCTGTACAACATTCCTTCCTTTCATATTTCTATATTATGTACATGCTAGGAAATAGGAAGCCCAGTCGGCTGGCCTTGCCTACTTTGGGGCCTTTTAAAAATCATTTATAATACAATAGGAGAAGACAAGCTCTCCAATTCTCTCTGTGTGTGTGTGTGTGTGTGTGTGTGTGTTTATGACAATGATTATCTCATCACCCTTTTTTTCTTCTAATGACGGATATTACACAATTGATAGAATGTATAAGCTGGTGAATAAACTCTTTACCTTGCTTCTTAATTTCTAGAAACTTTTTGATGTTATCTCTCATTTAGATTTTATAGATGGAACACCTTTCACAAGTTATCATGTTCCAAACTCAATTTGACAACAATATATAAAGTCACATGTTAGTCTTTTTCTTCAATTGTTTGGAGGGATTGCGGCTTTTGTTTACTTGGCATAATTTTAAAAGTCACTTGACCCTAATTCATGGTCATTGATGTTGGCCATGTTATGGACTTATGGGAGACCCAAAGAGGGGGGGGGGGGGATGGGTCTTAATTGGATTTAGTAGACGGTAATTGAAAAGATATGTAAGATAAATTAAACACATAGAGTGATTTTTATTCTGGTTCGGAGCTGAACCACTTCAGCCTCCTACGCTCAATCCCTGAGACAGCAATCTCAGGATTCCACTACTAGTGAAACACCGCTACAACCACCTAATGTACAACCTGCAAGCAGGTCTTCCTTTTTCAAGGGGCACAAACACCTAGTGTAACCACACTCAAGTGTTCGCTACACGAGGAACCAACCACCTGGTGTCACAACACTTAAGTCTTCCCTACATAAGAGGGGAATAAATCACTTGAAGCTCGATGCTATCAAGTCTTCTTTGCACAAGAGGGAACCAACTGGGGACGCAGGCCCACACTTCACAAAGAAGTACACTGCCAAAAGATGTCTCTTAAGGACAAGATTGACAACAATTAGCTCAAAAGCCAAAATGACTCAGAAAGATAAAATGAGAGCTTGATGTCGTTGGTGGGAAGCTTGGTGAAGGATGGCATTGATGCATTAAGCTAAGCTATTCTTTTCCTCGATGATGATCACATGGAAGTTTTTCGAGGAGAACTCAAATCTATTTCAAAGTGAGAAGACTTGTTATAGACGAATGAATGCTTGGTCTTCTACTAGATTGGAAGTTCTCTTATTTTCTCGCAAAGGTGTGATTGAATGTTCGTTGGATCGCTGGTATTTCTTCTCATTAATTTGGACTTGAAGGTTTCTAGTCATATCTATGGATCCTTGAGGATTGTTGAGAGTATGAAGATAGCCGTTGTGCATGCGTCCGAGTTGGTGCAACGTCCATTGCCTACTTAGGTAGGTCTGTCCATTTTTCAACTTTGTTTGGTAGGTGGGTTGCTCGAGGTTTGACAAAGACAAAAAGATATCTGACAGAAGATTTAAATCTTCTACAAACGGTTAGAAAAATCTCCATGATAAAAGATATTACATTAGAGCTTATATCCTTATGTCCTCGAGGCTATAAAAAAAATGATGACAATAGCCATGTAGATTGAGATATCAAGGACGTGCATCGTATGAAGACTTCTCTTTTTTGCGAAAGGACAATATGTCTGATAGATAAGATTCTTTTGATAGAAAAGATGATGACATGTATTGCTCAATAAATAGGTCAGTGTCTATGATAAATGGATCTTATAATATGTGTATTCTAAATGTTAGATTATACGATGTGTTTCTAACAATTTGAAATAAACAGTTATTTCTTTCAAACTCAAAGAAATATTTAATTACAAGCTTTGAATATCTTCTTTCAAGATTCAAAGATGAATATAAGATCGATCATTAAAATATATAGTGGAATAATCAATTCAATCAAGTAATTGAAATTTCATACTTTCAAACATAATTGATTTAATTTGCTTTTTATAACAATGCGCAATCGATGATCAAACAACTTATATTTGGTTGCTTTTCGCAAAGGAAACATATGGTTGATTGCCGCACATATCATAGATTTGGAAAATCTTGATATTGAAACATAATCAATTATCAAGTATACAAAGTGAAACGTAATGGATTATAGAGTTAGTATTGTGAACTTAGTCACTTCTGCACAGTTGAAAGCATAATCGATTATCAAGTGTTTATAGTGACACTTAATCGATTATTGAGTCTTGTTATGGTCTTGGAAATTTTTACACTTACTGAACACAATCGATTAGCATGTCAACAATTGTGGATTTAGAAACTTTTACACTGTCGAAGACAATTGATTAACTCATTCACGGTGTGGATTTAAAAAAAATTCACAATGAGAAGCTTAATTGGTTAACGCTTTCATTGTGTGGACTTAGATTGTTGCAAGAAGCAACATAATCGATTATCAGACTCTCCGTGTGGACTTGGAAACTTCTATACAAATTGAAGACAATCAATTATCAACTGCATAGAGTGAAACTTAATCGATTAACGAGCACTGTGTAGGGGTGAACATGGTTCGGTTCAGTTCACCCCATTTTTGGGTGAACCGAAACCGAACCGAAATATCATGCAAACCGAAATCTAATGCCATATGATACACAACCGCATGCTTGGCTTGGTGGTTAAGGCGTCGGCTCTTCAACTCATTGGTTGGGGGTTTGAATCCCAGCTTGGCACCTTTTGGACAAAAAAATCTCACTTTTGGCACATGTTTTTGATAAAAAAAACCCTGATGGCAGAGGGAGGTATCGAACTCCTCCCATCGCAGGAGGCGCAGTTGATTGTAACCTTGCGGTATCCAACTGGCCTACTTAACATTTGAGTAAATAAAGCACATATTATATATATATTCGGTTCATTTCGATTTCACAATGTGAAACCGAACTGAACTAGTTGGATGTCCAATCCGAACCGAACTGGCTGGTTCGGTTTTTCGGGTTGGACCAAATTATGAACACCCCTAACTGTGTGGACTTGGAATTTTTCATGGTGCCACTATATGATTGATTATCGACTACTTGTCTGTGGACTTGGAATTTTCACGAGGACACAACATAATCTATTAACTAATGTTTCCTTGTTGGCATAATTGATTAATGATGACTTCTGTTGTGGACGTAGATAAATTCTGAAATCAAAACTTAATCGAATGTCGATAAGCAATGAAACCATAATTGATTTGTGATTGTAGACTTAGCCAAATACTTTGAAACCCATTCCAACCTTGATCATGATATGACTGATTATCAAATCAAAGACTTACATGATTGAAGCTGCATCAGAATATGATTCATTATGAGCGATATGAACTTATATGAATGCTTATACACACCTCACTAGGGTTGTTCATTTTTCAGTTCAACCCAAAAAACTGAACTGAACCCGACCGGTCCAAGTTGGTTCAGTTCAGTTTGAGAAAGCCCTCGGTTCAGTTCGGTTTCCAGTTCAGTTTGGTTTCCCATTGCGAAACCGAGCTGAACCGAATATATATATAATTAATTGATACTGTAATTTCACAACCGGCCTTGTAGCACAATTGGTTAGCGCATGTGACCTCCCGAATAGTCATTTCGGTTCAAACCGAACCTTTTTGGTTTGGTTCTGTTGGCTAAAAGCTTCGGGTCAGTTTTGGTTTGAAAAAAAAGGGGTGAATCAGGCTGAACCGACCCGTGTTCACCCCTACACTTCACAGCTAAATGTATGAGTATTTTATTAATCACTAAAGATATGAGTGTTTTGTTATTAAATGCTTTGGGGATAATACTGCAGTGTAGCCTGCTACAGTTGATCCTTCATTAAACAATGATTCTTTATGGTGGGTACTTCCATAAAAGTGCATGCTTTGGTTACTGCTGTCTGTAGACACTTCCTTCTGATTTTCTTCTTCTGTAATTGGCATGGAGTACCTTCTGATGCCCGAAATTTTTAGGATTTGGGACCATTTTTAATTTATTCCCTTTTAAGTTGTTAGTGCTCTAATGCTTGGTCTGCTCTCCCCACCATCTGCTTGGAATCTACAGCTCCCAGCAACTCTTGGTCCTGGTGTGACAATTGTCGTGTCCCCTCTACTTTCACTCATTCAAGATCAGATCATCACATTGAATCTTAAGTATGGGGTACCTGCCACATTTTTGAGTTCTCAGCAAACAGCTGCCCAGGCATCCGCAGTAATAAGGGAACTGAGGTAATAATCCTGTAGATGATATGTTCTGTTAAATGTTCTGAAAAATTATTCCTGCATTAAATTTTGGAAAACTCTACTTGTGCTTGGATATGCTTGATGAGTTTCATACTTCATAGTATATCTATGTGATACTAGTCATTGCAGATATGTATTCCAAGTGCTTAATGTTAGAGTCTTCTAAACTATGACTGGCACACAGAAGAGAATTTACTTTAAATATTGATTAGTTATCACAATATGACCAAAAGTTTTTTATTTAACCAATCACCTGCTTTCTAAGCAATTAGAGGGCACTAGGGATCTTTTCTAAGTGATTATTGCCGGTAGCTAAAGAGAACTTTTGCTATTATATGAGCAAGATGTTTAGATGCTTGAGATGATTGTCTCATACTTTAATCTGGTGGGTTGGTTTGTGTAAAGAAGAGGGATGAAATTGCTTTTTTCCTGTTTATGATGTGGTAACTGAATTTTCCTGCTTGGGAGATGGTCAGAAAGCTCTGTTCTGGCAGGATAAATGGTGTGGTGAATACTCCTTTGAGTACTCTTTTCCATCTTTAGCTGCTATTTCCAGAATCCAAGCTCCTACGGTAGAAAAGATGTTTGATTTCCAGCTCTCGGGTGGCACTTGGGCACCAACCTTCAGAAGGGACCTGACGAGAATAGAGGTAGATCAATTAGAACAGCTTCTTCCTTTCATTGTGAATTACAGGCTGGCTATTGGAAGAAAGGATACATGGATTTGGAGATGGGATAAGAGTGGAATATTCTCGGTAAAATCTGCCTATTCCTTTTTCTTGGATGGGGGTATTTGTTTTGCTTTTGCCAATGCCATTTGGCCTACAAAGATTCCTCTCAAGATCAAGTCATCAAGGTGCTCATGTGGAGCATTGCTCACCGGAGGCTTCCTACCTGTGACTGGCTGCTTAGGTTTCGGATTCAGATTTCTTCTGTGTGCTCCTTATGTGGGGTGGAGCAAGTGGATCTGGATCATCTATTCGTGGTTTGCACTTATGCCAGAGGTAGTTGGGAGGGGATGGTTTTCCTCAGTGTGATAAGGTACAGGCGTACAGCAGCTGCTATCCTTCTGGCGTATTATGTGGAACATAAAAAAGAACAGAGCCTTTTGGTGGCTGATTGTTCAGGCCACACTATGGGCCTTGTGGAATGAAAGGAATAACAGGCTGTTTAGGGGGGAAGCTAGACCAGAAGATGTTTTGTTTTCTTTTTGATAGAAAAAGTTTCTGTCTGGGCTGAACTGTTATGTACTGTGGTTAACTTTTTGTCAGCAAGGAGTTAGGGGGCTCATCAGCTTGATGTGTGTCTTCTTTTTGTAAAGGGCTTTTCTCTGTCCTCCACATTTGTACATTCCCTCTTTTCTAATATACTAAGTGATACTACCCACTTTTGTTTTTAAAAAACTGAATTTTCCTGCACAGGCTTAGTAACACAAAAAAAAAAAAAACACGTATTGTGATGGATTCAGCTTCTTGCATTTGTAGGTACTCCAATCTTATTCTGCTACATGAAGTTTCTGCTTGATGACTCAAAAAATCAATTGATTTATCTGAAACAATAAATACCTGCTGGGATTATTAATAATCTGAATGCTTATAAATCTAAAGCAGAATATAGTTTGCAATTATACATTCATGAAGAAATACTAGGCATGTTGTATCACATTGCATCTACTTCTCCATATTTTGGCACAAGTATGTTATATTCTTTTGCTTCAGTTTGTGGAAACTTGCAAAATTGAAAAACTTTCTGGGAATAATATTTATGTCCTTCCCAAGTTAAAACTTGTAAATACTTTTTAATAACTTCTTTTATGTTTTACTTGGTTGATGTAACACACCGAGATTGATCCTTCAGAACATGAGAGCCACTGCATTGGTCTTATAATTTCCCAAGTCCTTTGACTGCTTTGGCTAACTTCTATTTTTTGCATAGTCTTTTGAATAGCCTTGTTCTTGCAATAGTTGGATTGATTTGTGAATAACCCAAACTCATTAATGTCTTTAATGATTATATTGTTACAATTACAGGAAAGATAGACCATCCTGCAAACTTTTGTATGTCACTCCTGAAAGAATTGCTGGCAGCTCATCATTTCTGGATATACTACAGAGCTTGCGCCAGAAGGTATCATCTAATAGAGTGTGAAATAACTTTCTGAAATTCATTAAGACTTAATCTGCACATCAAGCAAAAAGTAGTACACAAGATAAGTGCCTGACAATATGTTCATTATAGGGTCAACTAGCAAGATTTGTAATTGATGAAGCGCACTGCGTAAGGTTGGCATACTGTCTGAGCTGCTTTGTGTATTAAGTACACGGGATTTACTATTACCTGCCTCTCAGTAGCTACAGCATTTAATAACTTCTACTTTAATGTCAGCCAGTGGGGACATGATTTTCGTCCAGACTATAGAGGATTGGGATGTTTGAAACTGCAGTTCCCTGAAATTCCTGTGATGGCATTAACTGCTACAGCGACAGAGGCCGTTCGGAAGGTAATAATTGCTCCAATAATTTTAGATGTTTTTATGTCCTATAATGCCTTAATAGTTTGATGCTTTCTAATTCAGGACATCCTGCAAGCATTGAGGATCCCACGTGCACTTGTTCTTCAAACAAGCTTTGATAGACCCAACCTGAAATATGAAGTTTTATCAAAAGCTAAGGACCCATTGAAGCAGCTTGGATGTTTGATAAAAGATCATTTCTGTAATATGTGTGGTATCATTTACTGCCTCTCTAAAAATGAATGTGTAAATGTTTGCTCCTATCTGAATGAAAAGTGTAAGATAAAGACAGTGTATTATCATGCGGGTTTAGCTTCTCGTCAAAGGGTGGCTGCACAAAAGAAATGGCACACAGGAGAGGTGAAGATTGTCTGTGCTACAATCGCTTTTGGCATGGGCATAGATAAACCAGACGTTGTGAGTGCCAATTAGCCCTATGTGTCTGTTGGATTTTCTTTTGGTTTAAGTTTTCTGTGTCAAGTCAATCTCGTCCATTCTTCTTTTTGCAGCGTTTTGTTATCCATAACACATTGTCGAAGGCCATTGAGAGCTACTACCAAGAATCTGGTAGAGCGGGAAGAGATAGCCTTCCAGCAACTTGTGTTGTTTTGTATCAAAAGAAGGATTTCAGTCGCGTTGTATGCATGTTACGGAGTGGACAGGGTTTCAAGAGTGAAAGCTTCAAGACTGCGATGTCCCAAGCAAAGAAAATGCAAGAATATTGCGAACTTGAGGTAATGCTTCTCTTTTGTAACTTCCTCTCTTTAAGCCACCCTCCCGTTTTTCTCTATTATAGCCAAAGTTTGATACTGCTTTACATGTTGACAGTGAGTTCATAGTATCGATATAATTCAAAACTTTGTTAAAAAATTCATATCAGATGAAATCTCACTTTCTATTTAGGATTAATAATCCTGCTTTAAGTACGGCTACACACTGTTATATGATTTGTTTTGACTCCAAAATTGGCTATTTTATGTCTAGAATGATTGCCGGAGACAAGTGCTTCTGAAGCACTTTGGCCAGCACATCGACCGGCAAAGGTGCAAAAATGGTCCGTGTCCCTGTGACAATTGCCAGAAGCTGTCCAGGTGAGAACACTTTCGGATTCTCCTTTTGCGCGTCATCTGCAATTGGTGAAATATCGAGACTCTAGAACGCAAGGAAAGAATCAACGTCATAAAGGGCATCTATCAGTTGGTCCGAGCTGGTTCCAGGCAATCTTTAGATGCTTTCCACATAGATTTTGGTATTTAAATTGAAGCACTTGAATTTGCTGTCCACTTTATATAGAAATAAGTATCAAGAGAAAAGCAAAGAGGGAATCGTGTAGGCAGGAACGTGCACAGCTAAGAATTGCTGTCCCATGAATCCATTTTTAGTGTGATAGCAGTTTCAGCGTCGAAAGATAGTCTACTGATATCAAATGCGTGCTATTTGCCTTTTGGAGGTCATTAACGGAGTTCTGTCACGGTTTAGCATCTCAAAAATTGAAACAGAGTCTTTGTATTTCTTGAAAGGAGTTACATCCGGTTGATCAATATTTAACCATTCTTTGACGTTTCCTGAGAAAACATCCGCTGCCATGTGTAATTGTTAATAAATCTTCGTATGTATAATCCCTGTATTGAGTAAATTTTTCAGCCTTATGATGGATTAGAAAATGGGCAAATTTGGGCATATACTTGCCGTATGGATCTGTAATATGTTATCTTATAAGGTTTTATTTTTTTCTTATTTTCTAAATAGTATGTGTTACAATAATACATGTATGTCTACACGCTTAGGACGACTATATCTTTAAACAAGGGTTGTCCAAGCTTGATGGGATTATGCAAAATAATTATATTAAATACGTAAGTAATGATCATGTCTATATGGGTCGGAAAGCATTAGTTTAACCAGTGTGTGGATAATAGATCAAATTCTAAAGAGTCAAAGAATATGTATAGTAATCATGCTATTTATTCTTATATAATTTGTTTGCAGTTTATTTTACTCAAAACATACATTTAACTACGTTCTTGCTAATATTTTTGTAATCTTGTTTTATTTTGCCATTTATTCTACATTCATATAATGGTAACAAAGTGTTTACACTTACCGTTTACAATTTATTTTCTTTAAAAATGTATTTGCTTTGTAGTTAGGTATACTATTCTTTTCAAAAACCATTTTTGTAGTTATATATTTGAAATCCTTGTCTAAATAATGTACTAATTTGACGATAACAAAAAGACTAGAGAGGTGAAACAGTAAATGCTGTCCACTCGGACATTCTCTCAGTACTCATTAAGGAGGCTACTTCATTCCGCACTCAATTTTTACGATAAAGACTAGTGTGCCCTACGTTTGTCTTAGACATAAGAGAGTGATCCCCACGAAATGTTCTAAAGCCTAATCTGCTTTGAGACGAGTAGGAGGTGGTCATTGTCAGGTGGGTTGCAAGTCAATCTTGTCAAGTGGACCTCTCAATCTTTAAAGATACGTATTTCCTTTCAAGAAAGATGGGCTCTACTTACCAGGAATGGACTCTCGTGGAGAATCTGACTTCAAAAGCCCACCTGAATTGCGCAGGTATCGATCCAAATGTGCTCCATAGCAACTGCATGTACTTGCAGAAAACGAAGAGCTCTTTCACAAGTAAAGAACGTTATGCCCAGGAAAATTAATTAACATATGCAAACAAACAAGCTTGGTAAGATCAGGCACGCTTGCCACTGTTGGGATTCGACTTCGTGCAGAGAACCTTCCGGCCCTTGGCACGTCTCCGTTTCAGCACGGCTCTTCCACGCGTCGTCCTCATCCTCCTGCGAAACCCATGCGTTCGAGCAAGAGACTTGCGGGATCTGTTCCTCTTGGTCATGCACAGCACAGCCTTTCCGGCCCTCACCTGTAGGCCACGGCGCTTCTCCCTCACGAAACCACTGCGTCCCAAGTCGATCCCCAAAGAAATACCTGAGATTGAAAAGTTAAAGGGCTCCCTCTAAACTTCATTTCCGTGATATACTACGACATCAGAACACAGTTTGCATCTCCATTCAGATGACTGACAAGGGTTGGAAGGCGCACTACTGCATGTGTAACATGTACTTACGTATCTGCAAAAAGTGTTCTAGAGAATCGCAGAATATTTAATCTTGTTGCGCTTTCGAACCGTTCATGCATCAAATGCGCAGGGGAATATCTAGAATCATAGGGGGAAAGTTCAATCTTTTCGTTGCTTTGAGGTGCAAAGTAAGGACCAGGCCTCAGCACACACTCTTCACAATATAAATTCTTCGTCCGGTGCTGGTTAGGACTACACAATGCCTTGTTACGTTGAGCACTTTCCTTCAGGATAGACAATACCTGTGTACACAACGAATTCTAGAAGGGAGTTCCAGAGTACTCAGCCTGAAACCCCTCTATCACTCTTTCCCAGCTGCTCAGCTTCGAAAATTGTCTTGTCTAATCATTTGAACTTATTAAACGTTGAGGAAGGAGTACTAATTTATGTCTTGGATGCTTTCTTTTTCCAGTAAAACAAAGTTGATATGAACACAGGTTAGAGACGACTAGGCAGACTTCCTAGGAAGAAGTCTTACTTCCACAGTCAAGATAATGTCGTATGGTTCAGATGCAGACATCTCATGAGACATCGTGCCAAAGTCTAGAGGGTCATGCGAGTAGTCTCTATGGCTATGCAAAACGACGACAAAATAGTAGCAGTATACCAAACAGAGGTGGTTTAACATCATCAACTGTGAGATTAAACTTATCTACCAGTTAAATTACATTAATGCTAAACAATGCAAACGACAGAACATAAAACTTTCAAGGTCCATAGAGTATATGTTAGAGATGGTCGGAGTTCAAGTTGACTTATCAGCCAAGTGATACATAAATGATTCATAGGTCTTCTAGAAGGTATCGAAGGACCACTGTGAGGTCTATTTGAGCGATGTAACCCAGGGTCCACGTCAAATGGGAGGATATCAACTGAGATAGCTCCTTGGGACCCGAAAGAGCGAGCTACTATATTTTTCCTAGGTTCATCTAAATGAGTAGTGGTCTTGACACAGAAAAGGCGTTGGTTCATTGCTCATGAGCCCTTTTGGTCATGCAGGTGGCCTTGACTGATTGTTTTCTATGAATCCGTTCGTGAGGAATTTCTGTCACAAAAACTTGGGACGGCCTAGAAATCTACCAAATTAGGTGATATCTCACAAACAGCAAGTCCCGTGAGACAGCCTGCGGTGTACTCTGCTCCGAGGCATTTCATCAAACAGGTATTCTGCACTCCACAGAACAAAGTCGGGCTAGGAGCACAGCTTGGTAGCGTATGCGACCGTGAAAGCCCACATGCAGAGGAACCCCTCAACAGGTATCTGTGCAGACGGGCCATATCAGCTGACTAGGGCCAGCAAATTCCCACTAATTCTCACGCATGCTATGGAGTGATGAACATGTTCTCATGGAGCAATCCGCTCAATTTCGATAGCAAACAGCCACCGACTAAGGAAAGCAAACAGTAGTCTGCAGAATAAATGCACGTTGATGAGATGAAAGTTTGCCGATTGGGAAGGTCAATGGAAGCAACCCAAAATTGGGGATTGATTACGGCAAATTGAACCCGACCAAGATCCAATCAACATAGTTTTTGAACAGCTCCGTAAAAGGAGCCGTAGCCATTTCAGACACTAACAGCAGGAATTAAAAGTTCCACTCAAAATGCCATACGCCCAGAGAATCCCGGAACAAAGAGGAGCAGAAAAGTGGCGGCAGCTCAACGAAAACTCCCAGAAGCCGGAACAAGTTGCGAATAAAACACGGTAGAAAAGCAGGAAGACAGAAGAGGAGCGAGACAGAGCAAAATGCATTCGGTTCCGCCGGCGAAGTTATCGGTTACCTGAGAAGGACGAAGGGAACGACAAGGCGCTGGAAGGGGAAGAGAGGAAGGAGGTGCGGAGGAGCGGCGGGAAGCGCATCGCCGAGGGAGACCTCGCGACGCGCAGAGAGGACGACCGGCCGCAGCTGCCGCCAGCGAGAAGACCGAGCGAAGCGACCGGGGGCCCCGTGGAGGAGAGCGCCGCAAACGAGATCATCGCCATTTCCTGCTTCCCTTCCCACCTCGCTGCCCTCTGAGCACTCCCTTTCCGACCACTCGACCACCCCGAGATGGTCTTTATGGCCGGATAACTGGATAAGGCTGGCCTTTCCTCTTGAGATTTTGATTCTTATGATTAGTAGTTTTGGCCGACGAAAGCCCCGTTAAGAACTCGAGGGGTGGCCCCTCCGAAAGAACGTCTCAAATAGATTGTTCTATTTTATGTCCTGGTTAATTGAAATGCTGTTTTTTTTACATGGTATTCGTTTTAAATTTTAATAGTGATATTTTTAGAATTTGGATTATTAGTGCTGTTATTGGCATAAGAGAAACATGGAGGGAGTTCACACAGGAAGAGAAAAATGGAAGTTTAAGGATTTGTGGGGGGGGGGGGGGGGGGGCGAAAGTGGAGAGTCTTAACACCCTCAAGTCTGAATAATGTCATTTTTAATATACACATAGATGAATGTAATATATGGATGTTGGATTGGTAAAGCATGAGCAAATACTCATTGTTACTGGCACCAGGAGATCAGAAATGCTTGCATAGCAAGGATTGCAACTTGAACCAGCAAGCCACCACCTGTTTAAAAAAGAAAAAAAAAAACCAACACACTACCTGATAATTCTAAAGCCAACCTCCGTAGTAAAAAGGATCAATCGTCAACGTTATTAGTACAAAGTAGAACCGAAGCATTACAATATCACATTTTCATTGTTCTTTTTGTCACCATTTCATGCCACAAATTTCAAGATTAGATGCTCCCATCTGAATGCCAAAGTTTTGAGTTTGAGAAATGTTTATTATAAGATATATCTTGTAATAAAATTGATGTAGATTACTGGACGAACAATCTTATTGATTGAGAGTGGAACAAGATCCTTCACTTGTCTGACTCTCCTATATCTTGGTCAGAGAGTGACAAAAGGAATTGACATTTTGAAAAGGAAGAAGAAACACCGCACCCACAGCTCTGTAGATGTGTTCAATTGACGTGATACCAGTTCAGTACTAAAATATGCGACTCCGGAAAACATTTGGAAAGTTTAATACATGACCCTATTAACCTCGGAGGAAAGTGGACAACCTGCTACAATCAGTGTGGGCTGAGTCCAGAACAGAAGAAAGAGGATGAGGAGTTTATCACAGACGACATAATTCGCATCATCAAGAGGGACGTTAATAGTAGAGTAGTGGCCCTCGGCCCTACGTGTATCATCCTCAGAAACAAGACATAAACATAAGAACAACGCTCATTGCGTGAGCAGCTTCGAATCACAAGCTACAATCTTTACTCTTGCAACATTCTCTTGGGTTTCTTCGTTCTTGAATGTAGCATTCTGCAGTATGAAGGTCCATACGTTATCGCAGAACCTGTACGTGTGAAGGTGCCCCTGCAACCAAAAGGACAATATCAAGATTAGATAGAAACATAAAGTCCTCTGATTGTTTGGGTGTCACAAAGGACGTTACTTCTCCAACCCAAGCTATGACTTTGGTAATGAAGACACCAAAGGAGTGCCTGCTTTAACACCCAATCTGCCATCTCCCAATAAAACTCCTCATAGATTTCTTTTCTCTGATTAATCTATTATATCAGGATTCATTGGGTGATATCAAGCGTAGAATAATGCACGTAGTAGGGAAAAAGAGTGTTCTCATAAAAAATGTTTTCTCAAGAATCTGAAACATCAGAAACTGTTTATGAAGCATGAATTGTATGCAATAAAGGTACTCAATTCTTGCCACCATCCCAGAAGGAGACAGTTATCACTAATTATCCAGTCCACAGCCTACACTTCACTGTCAAAAGCTGAAAGCATACAGCCACCGGAAATAAAAGGCATGATATGCTTTTGATATACGACATATTAACATACAATTAATTTCTGAAAGAACGCCCATCTCAAAGTTCTTTAAAGAAATCAGAAGAAAACTAACTGAAACCATTTCAGATTGTGTCATCTTTGTGCATAAGCAAAGCAATTTTGTATATCGGGGCAACTGATTGTGTACCACTTTTAGTAGAAGTCTTCAAGTGATGGGAAAAGTTTTTACCTCTATATGATGATGGTGAGACGTCCCAATTAGCTACCACCTCGTAGGAAGATAACAAAACAGGGTAAATGTCTAGCCTGCTCTTCCAAGTACCAAAATTGGCACAGTACAATCTATAGGGTGTAGCAGGGCCTAATCACCGTCGAAGCAGGGGGTCCCTATGCATCAAGGGCTAACTTGGAGTTCCATGTCAAGGTTGGCCTTGGTTTAGTTTTTTGACATGAAAAATAAGTCCACAGGTACAAGGAAAATACTAAAAAAGATTAAAAAAAACATGCACTTCCACAGCAATTATGGCAATCTCAATGGCTTTGTTCTTTGCCAACATAAAGATGAACCTAAAAACATCTACCAAACCGCATACTGCACAAACCCGTCAGACCCAAATGACATGCCCTCATGTCTTCCATTGGACAGATCTCCCACAAGACCATCATACACAAACTTTGTGCACATATTCCAAGTTCCAACATAAGGAAAATGGCAATGGAAAGGGCAAAAAGGGCATGGAGTTAATAAAGCAAGCTGGAGGCTATGAAAAGGAGCTTTATGCGGTGAAAAGGTGGGACTTGTCCAAAAACTCCAAACAGTGGATTGTTTCAAAACATGCAAGCACAACATAGGGAGTGGTCTTGGAAGTAAACATCTTAGAATACTGAGCTAGTCAAGAAAGTCTTTGGAAACCAGACACAAATGATGTAGGTAGAGACAAACTGTAACCTAGTATTTTTTTTAAGGTAACCAAAAGGTCACAATTCATTGTACTGTAATCTAGTATTTCCCTGAAGTTCCCCATTCCAATCCAGGCCTGACTGAATTTCTTACAGTTGATCCAGTAAGCCAATAGAGTCAGGCAAAAAAGGACCTTAAAGAAAAATTGATGTCCTAAATCAAAAGTTCACTACAAAAAGTATGCATCAAAATTATGTAGATGCATATCTGAATTGCTGAAGGGTAATCTTTACGGGGAAGAGTTGGAAAGGATCTCTGCAGTCAAAACCAGTCCGAAGGAAAGCTAAAAAATCAAATTTCCAATGAAGATCAAATGCTTCATAAAAAAGGCTCAAAATCAGGGATAATTTGAAGTGGAGTAGTATTTGATAATGAAGAGGATTTGAGTAGGCCAGATCAGCATGTGAGAGTATATTTTTTTTCCCAGGCTCTGTTGCTGAAACATTTAAAAGATTCATTTCCATCAACAACATCCTCAAGAGCAGACTACCTCCATTTCACTGGATAGTGAATACCATGCTTAGATCATAGGAAAAGGAAATTACAACAGAATGATTCAACATCTTAATCAAAGGTGAAATTTGGGACATCTTGTATGAGGGAGAGGAGATGAACAGTTGATGTATTGTGGATGCAACAAGAAAGCCCATAGTTGGTCCCAGCACAGTGCAAACATGCCCACGAAGGATGTGAAAGCTTCGTGTATAAAAGTTTAAGTTAATAATTGTGAAGAAGTCCCATTTTGGGTGCGTATGATCAATTTCATCCTTTTGCACAAATATCTCCATGTAAAACATCTTGTATTATCTAGTTTACTATGCTGTTATCCATCATCTGTGGACATCATATCTTTGGCTGTCCTTCAATGATCCCTGGGTATATAGAGAAATTTGGAATAACCCTGTCTATTCATGCAATCAACTCGAACTCAAGGTAATGGGATGAGGTTTGTGATAGTGGCTTCAGAATGACAAAAATATGAAACACCAACTATTCCAACAATGATGCCCAAATATTCCTAGAAGGCTGGTGAACCAATACTAAACATTTGTTTATCATAAAAAGCCATTTAGTATATTAGGTATTCACAAGCTACTTCATGACTACATGGTTTTGGCCCCTCCACTGACTAACCTAAATTAGATTGACAATTTGTTTTGTGAATACGATCTCATATCCAGAACCAGTTTACTCATTGGATTTCTACTCTTCAGCCTGGCAGTTTGTAAAGTGTCCCATGTCATATAACCGTATCAGGTTCACCACAAAGGGAAAGGGTATTGATGAATGCTATTTAGTGACCTTAGTCCCACGTTGGATATCCACGATTCACTTCATATATTAGGTCTAGATCACTCTATCCTCACTGATCACATTTCCAAAATCCAATCAACATGGATGATAGGGAAAATTCCAACCTCAATCTTTATGTCTCTCTCTGCCATCTCTCTTAGAATCATAGTTGTCAAGGCGCCCGCCTAGGCGGAAAGGTGCCCGGACATGGGCCAAGCACAGGCCCACCTTAAAAGGCACCCCAAGCTCCATACTCTAACACAGTTCCCAATCATTAGATTGTGAACATTGTCACAATCATTAAATGCTAAAAAAAAATCCTAATTGTTCAAGAACTATCAAAAGTCGTTATGTTTTAAATATTTTGTAGTGAGTATTATGTTCTAATTTTAATTATAATGTAATATTAACATTTTTATTGCATTTTGTTTATCCATTCATTATATACCTTTAGAGATTTAAATTCCACATAGGAGGGAGATACTACGTTCGGCTCCACCTTGGACGCTTAATCGTTGCTAGGTGGGTGCCTAAGTGCTCAGGCGCTCAAGGACTCCAAGAATGCCTTGAGGCACCTTGAAAACTATGCTTAGAATCCAGGTGCGCATAATGAGAAGACCAAGATTGTTATATAGGTAACTACCATCTCCGAAAAATAAAAGCATGACTTCTTCGGCATAAATACCAGATTTCTACAGCCTCTGGGAGGATAACCAACGGCCTTCCAAGTCTGAAACAAAAACCTTTAGCGCCAAAAGAAAAGGAAAAGAAAGACGTTTGTACAGATCAGCAACAGAGCACGAGACAAGCAAAGGTGAAAAGCATCTCATAACCTAACTCGGCACTTCCTTTGTGCAAAGAAGGATAAATATGCGATGAATTTTCTAGGGAACCAAAAAATAAAAAAGATGATGACGAAGAATTTGTAAAGCGAAGCAAAGCTGACCTTGATAGAAACCTTGCTCTTCACTTGCGTATCCAGAGCATCTGTCATCGACTGCAAACCCAAGATCCAATCATAAGAAACAAGCGCAGCCATCAACCTAGGAATATCCAGCGATATTCTCACAGAACCGCACCTTGTCGAACTGGACAAGCACCTGTATGGCCAGCTCGGGGCTGAGACTGCCGCTGGAGACCATCTCGTCCAGCGTCTCCGTCAGGCACATACCGATGCTCGACCGCCGATACAGCTCAAACGTGGCCATCCCTCTCCCTTAAACAGTCGATGCCCTCCTCGACCAAATCTGTCGACACCTGCAGGAGGATTCAGCCAATTTAGTAGATTAGAAGACCGCCAAACAAACCCTAGATTCCGAGGCAAGCACAATCGAAGAACCAAAGAACTTGGGGACGATCGCGAGATCGAGGCAAAAGCCATGGGGGAAGCGATCTGCGTTGTGGAAGACGAGCAGGGGAGATGGAAGGGGACGAGAAGCGAACCCCTCCGACCTTGGGCGCCTTCCGTATGGAGATCCTTTTATACCATGGGAGTTGAACTCTCCCCCTTATATGCAGAGGTTGGATGACAACATCGAGCTCAGGTGCCTGGCACGTGAGACCGGACTGGTGGTGTCTACAGCCGCCCTGTTGTTGTCGGACTTGAGTTCGACTTGATCCGACCCATTGTCACTTGATAAAGTCTAATGAGACACCGTTCGGTGGGATGGGGGCGCAACGACAGTTCGAGGTATCGTTAGGTTAAATTGTTGGTGTCTAGTGGTCTTGGACCATTAGATTATCTGTGAAGGTTATTTCTGACCTCTTAAATCTATAGATCCATTATAACTCATTAAAGATTCAGAACAACGGCTATTCAATCAGTGTCTCAAGATGTCGAACAAGACTTATTCTTGGAGGCTCTCGGGCAGCCCCGAACTTGGTCTTTCTAAACACCGAACAATAAGAAACTACCGAACATCGAACAGTCACACGAACAAGTCTACGGTCTCCTGTTCGGTGTCTACTAAAACAACTATGGCAAGCGGCCCTTAGTCTTCCCATAACATTCAATGGGACAGTGCGGCACACCCTTTCACGACTTGGAGACAGCCCTGATGCGAACCTCAGAAGACATCTCGAACAAGCGTCCCTTATCTTGGGAACTCAAAAGTCGCGTCCTTCCAAACATCATTCGTGAAGGACGTGCTCGGACCCGTGAAGTCCTACGTCTATATAAGGAACGATAACCTTCATGCAAAAGTATGAGCAATCATCCCCTCACAATCGCCCACGTACGAGATCACATACACAAAAGAGAACCATTTCCTTCAAGTTCTGTGACAATCATCGCTAGGCATCGAAGGGCTCTCTCGGTTCTTCAACCGGGTTCTCTTGACGTCATCAAATTTTGCAGGTCATCATCCTCACCGACGACCGTTCACTCCTTATTCTCAAGTGGGAACCTGTTTGGCCCATTCTCGAACAACGAAATCTACTCCACACTATCCAACTAAAAAATGAAAAGTTAAGTGACATTAGATTGGACTAGATCAAATTTAACTAATTTATTAAATTATAAAATTAGATCTCAACTCAACCTAAAAAATTAATAAAAATCATTAATATTGTTGAAAAATACATGCAAGCGTATAAACCTTGCAATCCAACATTATCTATGTTTACATTCAAAATCATTCATTCCATTCATACTTGAAAAAAACCCTCAACTCATTACGTCTATCTAAATTTTAAAATATAAATGTATATATATATTAACCTAAAATTTCAATGATCTGGACTTTTAAGTAGATTGAATAAAAAAGTTTGAGCAGATCCAAATTTCTATGGCCGTACTTTTAGATCCACTCAAATCTTACAAATTTAAAGAAGAATAACGGCCCGGATCAACATCAAGCTAGACCCACAGATCTATCGAGCCAAAGTGAATCCTATCTATAGCATTTTTAGACTCGAAGTTACAAGTTGCCTTCTTTTCCATTCTAAAAAAATCTTGAATAGATATTTACAGGTCTTCAATAATGTTTTACATTTTATTATAAATAAGATATTTTAAATTATTTTAAATTTTAATGACTATCCCGCGTGTTTAAATGACTATTTTTTGTTTAGAGGTCTTATCGTAACAAATAAACTTCTTAAGCGGCTCAAATATATCGGTGTATATCGGAACAGGCATTTATTTCTCCTTGGTGGTTGGTTCTACAAAATGATGTATGCAAAGTTTGTATACATTTCATGGGGGTAGGGATATATTGTACGAAGTCTATGATGTTAGAAATGCTAGCTGAAAAATATTATAATTTTCTTTGTGTTTTATAAGTCTGATTAGCTTAGGAATTTTTCTTCAGTTAGGTTTAGGAAGTTTACATCAGATAAAGTATGGAAGAAATGGTGAGTCGCAGTGGCATAGATGAGTCGGTTTGTGTCAAAGATTAAACGAATCGTTGGCACGGCAGGCACGGTATGATGAACAGTGTAATTTTTATTTATTTTATATATTTATTTCAAATTAATGAGATACTTAGATAACTTATGTTACCGTAAATGTAACATAAGTCGGCTCAAGTTGAGACGACCGTCAAGGAGATCTTGGCTGAGGCGTGAGCCAAGACGATGAAGATGAGAAAAGCCTTCCGAGACTCGCCTGGTTGACATGAGACGCATGTTCCGAACTCCCAACTTGACTTACAAAGTTCGCCGAGAGATCTTGGCAGGGAGACATTCCGACGATCTTGTCAGTCGTTAGCCGAGTAGAAAGACCTAATCTATGGAGTAGAATAGCGTACCTGAGTCTTTGAAGTGTCTGCCTCTTTTATAAAGTTAGAATACCTATGTAACAATTGGACGAGTCTACGAATCTCGCAGAAAATCTCCGTGATTCTCGCCGGATCGTGATCGTAATCGGCGTGCCAAATCATCCAGATCATGGTCTTAATGGCCACAATTACTGGGCACACGATCCTCGACTATTACCTTATTTGTTACTGCATCGACAGTTATGCGAGCCATGCTTCGGCAATTTTGCGGACACGTTGAGTTCCAGGTCGAAAACGTCCAAGCCGAGTAATCCTCGTCCTAAACCAAGTTGAGAGAGTCGGCCCGAGAGGTGTAAAGAGGCCGATCTAGCTGACCTGAGTTGTCGGCCTAAACGCCATTATCGTCCAACTCAAGCCACGTAAGAACGTCGGCTTAGACACTCTAGTAGATCGGCCGAGCTGACGATTCAGCCAACTTGTGGAAAACTCTCCGTATCAATTTATGATCATATTTTTTATCATTTTCCATCACATTTATGATGTGGTGTTTATATAGTCATTTTCATACGAATGAGGTATACTTATGCAATCCTAAATCATGTGTTTATGTGTACTTCCTATCACTTTAATAATTCATGTGTTGTTTATATTTTTATTACACATGTTAACATTATTAAACATCTAATCTAAACTAAAATTATCTACAAAATTATATTACACACACACAAATTAAAGATGTTGCGACCGTACTATATCGATACGGTGCGATCTATACTATGTTAGTAAGAACTTGAAAACAATCTCTAGATTGAGGGGAAAGCCATGGGGGCAGCTATCGTTGTCGTGGAAGATGAGTAGAGGAGGAGATTGACGGGGAAAAGATCGGTATATGATCCGTACTATATATATCAATAGAAATTCGAAGATGATCGTGAGATCGAGACCAACGCCATAAAAGAAGTGATCTACGTTGTGGAAGACGAGCAAAGGAGCAGATGGAAGGAAAACAGAAGCGAACCCCTCCAACTTTGGGCTCCTTCCGTATGGAGATCCTCTTATACCAAGGGAGTTGAACTCTCCCCCGTTATATGCGGAGGTTGGATGACAACGTAGAGCTAGGTGTCTATAGCATTATTCGACTCAAAGTTATAATTTGCCTTTTTTTATTTTTAAAAAACCCTGAATAGGTATTTACAGGTCTTCAATAATGTTTTATATTTTATTTATAAATATGATATTTTAAATTATTTTAAGATTTTAATGACTATCCCGCTTGTTTAAATACCTATTTTTTTTATTATAGAGGTCTTATCGTAACAAATAAACTTTTGAGAATAATTTTTTATCCAGCCAATGCAAGATTGGTTCGACGTGCGGGTCTCGTGCCTATCAAGTAGATATGATAGGCGCGGGACCCGCACTTCGCCAATTTTGGCATTGGTTAGGTAATTCTTTTACTCGATTAATTGAGATTTAAATAATTCTCTAAATTTTTTTAACGGAAGCACTCAGATATTGCCATCAGTAAATTAAAATTTCCTTTTGCATAATCATAAAATGTGAGATTTAAGTTCAAGGTCTCTCTCCTTTTTTTTTTTGTAATAAGAATCCCTCATTTCCTGGAGTTTAGACAAATTTAAGAATTGATATTCGTCAATTCTAAAATCATAACTTGACAGCTCCTAATTTTTATATATCTATATTATTTTATCTCATGACCCGATGAATTTACACACCTCAAAAACTACATATAGACTAGATAAGCCTCCCCTAGAAACAAACTCGGGAACCTCCCGTGTCAAAGGAACTAGTGAACCATTATATTGGAAGAGGCATTTATTTCCCTTGGTTGTTGGTTTTACAAAATGATATGAGCAAAATTTGTATACGCTTCATGGGCGTAGAGATATAGTTTGCAAAGTTTATCATGTCAGAAATGTTTACTGAAAACTGTTATATTTTTCTTAGTGCTTTATAAATCTGATTGGATTAGGAATTTTTCTCTTATTTAATTCAGATAAAGTCTGAAAGACATGGGGAGAAAAGGGGGTTTGACATAATGTTACCTTGAGATATCCAAGAGAAGTTCGAGTTTAGATGCATAAGAGATTTTTCCGGTTAATTAATTGAATGCCTAACTTTCGAATGGCTTATCTACGAGTAATTGTTTTAGAGGGTGGAACAAAGGTGTGACATTATAGTATATATTCCTTGTTAAATATTTGAAAAATATAAGATTAGAGAATCAGATTGACATTTCGGTGGATGTTTGAACGTTGAATTGAACTGGTATTCCCACCAGGGTTTCGCTTCCGTGGTGTTTCCTTGGCGGATTTGGTCGTTGGCTCTGACATCGTCGTCGTCGGTTGCAATGCTTCTGGTTGCCGGTTCTGCAGAGGACTTGTCGCTGGCATTCGGCACTCTTGTCGTCCCCCTCGAGCGCCTCTAGGGGGTGGGGAGGAGAGTTGAGGAAAGAGGTGTAACGTAGCGCGTTTTTCGGATCTTCGCGGATCGTAGATTAGTGGTAGTTCAGATATGTATTTATTAGTTTTGATGTGGTGTTCATGGCCAATATGGGATCATTGGGCCTTGGTTGTGGTTTCCGCGCGTTGTGTGGAGCTTAGTGGGCCGACAGGTTAGGCCCGTAGTGTCCGTTGGTTCACTGAGTGTGAACGCGACGGTGGTGTAGGCCGCGTTCTGAACGCGTCGGTAGTAGGGGTCGCGTTCAGGTTGCCGCTGTTTGGAGTCGACGCCTGCAAGCGCGCCGCGTGTCGTGCACGTGGCGGGGCTGCTGACGTCTGGAGTGTTAAGGCGACGCCTGAAGCTGTCGCGATCAGGTCGTGACGGTTAGGTGTGTCTCGATAGTAACCGCTGTGTGGTTTTTAAAAAGGTTTGTCCGAACAGAGCTTCTGCAAACTCTGCTCGACCTAGGGGAGGAGCTGTTGCGGCTCTGTTGGGTGTTTTGGCGTTTTGGCGAGGTTCTCGATGCGCTCGCGCTCCGACGGGACGTCGCAAGGAGTGGGGGAAACGCCGTGCCATGCTTGGATTGCGTGTTCTTCGTGAAGGTAGAGAGATTCCACCATCTTTGATTACGTGGATGGCATGTGATGCGTATTCGATAGGTTTAATGCTTTATGAACAATAGATAACATGCTAGGTTATTCATTAAAGCATGAAAATCGGAAATTAAATGTGGTTTGCATGGAAATCCGAAGATGGTTCTCGGATTAGGTTTTTGCCTGAGAAGGCGGCGGTTTCTGCTGTCGCGACCAGGTCGCGACAGGACGACCCGTCGCGACAGGATTTCTTGTCGCGCCATATCGTAGCGTCGCGATCAGAAGGCGGTCATAGCCTCTATCGCGATAGCAGCCGAAGGTTCTGTTTTGCATGCTGTTGATGTTTTGGTTATTCGATTATTCTTTTATTATTGTGCATGGCAATGCTAATGATGCCTTGGCACTTGTAGCGCTCAGTGAGCGTGGTTAGTGTGTCGTTTGTGTGTGGTTTAAGTGTTAAGGGTGGAGCTCACGAAGTGAGCATGCTTTTACATGATGTTTATATAGTTTGAGTGTTGTGCATGAGTATGCATGGCTAGTGGTCGATATTGTGATTATTGTAGTATAGCTGGTATAGCTAGTATGAGGTGACTGGGCAATGAAGGTTCACATATGAACCCAGTCCTAGTCTATTATGGTCTTTTAAGGAGTATTACAATGATATACATGTTAAGTAATGTGTATTGCCGTAGAGATCACAAGGTGACCAATGACAGGCAAGGTTGCGTGTATTGTTGTGATATACGTAAGTATTAGTGTAAGATGGTTTGGAGGTCACATTGTGACCAATGATAAGCCAATTGTGGTTGACTATCGGGATCTATGTGTATACTTGTGTAGGATAGCTTATGAGTCATGGAATGACCAGGTCAAGCTAGTCCTTACGTTTGTATTGTGGTTTGTAATAAAGAATATATGATTATGTATATCATGGTTGTGCATTGTTGAGTTTGGTGGTCCGGCGCCTATTCCGGAATGCCTCTTCAGTTGGGAGCCCCAGGTTTTGTGTGAGCTAGACACCTGTGTGTGCTCGGGGCTTGTCCCGGTGCAGTGGTACCGTCGAGGTTTTGTCGTCTTCCTGGACACCCTCACTCTCGGGGAGAGTTGTCGTCCGGCTGAGGGAAAGACGGCAGTGGGACAGTGACTTGTGAGAGTTTGTGTTTAGTCACTTGTAGCGCGCTCGTAGCTGGAGGTTACGGACACCAGTAGACGTACTGGTCCCCAGCTAGTCCTGTTTACCAGTGCCTCACTTTAGAGAGCTCGGGCCAGAGTCTCTAAAGATGCCAGGCATGGGCCTGCAGGGTGTGTGACCTGTAGGTTGTGGTGGTTTGGTTGGTCTCCACAGTTCTTTGGCTTTACTTGTGTTGTGGAGCTGCAGTTGGACCTTTCGTCCGTGACTGCGAGACTGAGAGGTTGTTCTTGTGTTGTGTTGTCCGGTTTGGATACTGGCGTCATGAACCAGTAGTCTGTCCCGTGTGGTGGCGTCCTGCTTTCCGGCTCGTGCTTTGCTATTGGCTATAGCGTGTGTTAGTTGTAGTTTCACCGGTTGTTGTGTGCCATGGTGTTGGCACAGTTGTAGTTGTGGTTGGTGAGCGTGACTCACTAATTGTGGTTTGACTAGTTGTGGTGTGCCGTAGTGGTGGCACAATTGTGTTTGGTGTTTCATGTTGGTACCTCGGTGGTGGGTACCTGTACCCTTTGTGGGTGTTGGTTTCTCGTAGTACCTTGTGTACCAGTCTTTTCAGGTGTGAGGTGGAGCTGTGCTCCGTGGGGGTCGTGTGGTAAGACCTTCCACTTGTTGTGTTTTATCCCTTTATAGTAAGCTTCCGAATATGGTTTAGTATGTGATGGATTGGCACCGTGGTAGCCAGTCCTGTTATTTAGATGTGATATTTGATACATCGTGGTTTAAGGGTATAAAGGATTAGCTCTTGTTTAGCAATCCTGTTACCCATATGTGTAGAGGCTTGCCAGTGAAGCTAGTAGCTTAGGCAATGCTTTGCCTGTGTGGCTTACAGCTTAGGCGACCAGCTGTTGTCGTGGTGTGCCTGTGAGGCATGTGGCCTAGGCTTTTTAATTATTAAGTGGACTAATGGTGCTGTTGTCTCTTCGTCTTTCCGAGATTTGCAGCAACTAAGTTAATTACATTTAGTAATTGTTAAGTATGCTTTGTTTGTGAGTATGATATGGTTTGACTTCCGGTGTTGCCAGTGAGACCCGTTGGGGTTGAGGTTCTTCTGCGTTGAGTGTGGTTTTGGGTGGTTCCCTACTGAGCCAGTGACTTGTTGAGGCTCACTCCCTTACAGTTCTTTTCAGGTTTACCGTTGGTGTCGCTTGAGGAGGTGTTGTGACAGACTTGTACCACCAGCAGTAGTATTAGTAGAGTTGTTTGAGCTTGTGCTCCCTCGGGATATGCCCCAGGTAGTTGTACTCTTTTTAATTTGGACATGTAATAATGTAATGTGACAGATGTAAATTGTACATGCAGATATGAGCACATATCATTTCTTGTGTCTCTTACTGTTGTGGTTTGTCTTTTATATTCTTCCTGGACTCATATACGAGCTATCCCTTGCGAGACTTCGGTCCGTTCGCAGGAGACGGATCTGGATATGGACCCTTATTGGGTATAGATATCCAGGGTCGTTACAGTTGGTATCAGAGTAATTGTCCAGTTAGAATGTGAAAAGATATTAAGATTACAACGTCCCAATACATGATTTAATGTCCACTGCTGGTAGTAAGTATGTGGTTTCCTGTGCTTTTTAGTACGGTTTCCATATGAGTTTTGGTATATGAAATGTATGTATAGTTGGTTAGATCAGTAATTGTGGGTAATAGCAGATATGCCTGGAGGTGTAGTATGAGTGATTATTGGATTGTGGTTAAAGTATAATTGATTAAATATTTTCTGTTATAGAAATTGAAAGAATTAGTGAGTTTAGTTATGAAATTCACTAAAAAGTGTTTCATTCAAGATCAGAATTGGTAGAGAAAGGTATAAAGTAGTGATGTGATGGAATAATAGAGAGAATTATATTATGATGAGAAATAGGGCTTTGTGATTAGAACTGTTAAATGAGTAAATTGTCTTTGAGAATTGTAGTAGAGATAGTCATTATGTTTGAGATTTATGTTAATAAAGTGTTAAGAAGTTGCTTGGATAATATTATGATTAATGGCATGTTAGATTTGAAATGATTAAGTGAGATAGTTTAGCTTGAGATGAGATGCTGGTAAGCAGAGGAGCAGTGATCAAGATGGTTCTTAAGTATGATTTGTGATTAAGAATAGTTGTAATAAAGAGTTTAAGGGCAGTACTATCATGAGTAATAAGGATAATAGAAAGTTTGATTTAGAAACTCATGTAAGTGGATGTAAAGGTGATTGGTTGATTAAAGAGAGAGTAAAAGAGCAGTGGGAAGTCAGATTTTGTCAAGAATTTCATAAGAGAAAGATGTTTGTTAATAAAAGGCAATAGATAAAGATTTCGCAGAAAGATTTGTATAAAGTTGTTGCAGTATTAAAGATAAGAATAGTGGTGCCAGCATTTGTGTATAGATTGCGGAAGCAGAGAAGGGAAATTGGTGTCAGAGGCAGATTGAAGTTAAAGCTAAATAAAAAGTAAGTTGAAGCTATGTAAGTTAGAATGGACAAGATTAGTCCATTGAAAAGTAATGAGGAATAGTAAAGTAGATTATGAATAGATATTTGTGAATGAGCTGTAACAGTGAAACTGTTTATATTTGGCAGTAAGTTAGTATGTGGAATAAAGTAGAATAAATCATTGTGTTTAAAAGAAATAATTTTAATTTATACTTGTGGTGGAAAATAAGAAAGATTGTAGCATAAATGGCACCTGAAAATCTAGTCAGCTAGCAGACTAGTTAAAAGAAATATTTTGTAGAAATGGTGTTATGTTATTGATAGTAAAGATAAAGTTTAGTATTAATGATCAGATGAAGAAAAGAATGTGTTAGATATAGAATAGTGATAATTAAATGATTCAGGAAAGTGGAGAAGCAGTATATCAGTTTTAATGGTAAGGAAATTTTGAGATTTCATGTTAGATAGTTAAGCAAGATTTGAATAAAGGTAAAGATGAATTTTTGGGTATGTGTAGCAATGAGAATAGAAGATGTGAAAAGTTATGAATTAAATTTATTAAATTGATTAGAGAATATTATTTGAAGCAAGGAGAATATATAAAGAGAAAAGTATATCAATACTAATATTTATGCAAAGATTCAGAATTTAGTGTGAAGCAAATGAGGTAGCAGATAGAATATGAGTGAAGTCAATTAAGTGGTATTGATGTATGATAAGAGAAATGTAAAGTTAGTTGGAAAGTATAATTTGAAGTAAAATAAGTTATTAATGAATTAAGGGAATCCAGAGTTTATGAAATATTTGGTAAAAGGTTTAGTTTGATCAGAGTAGCGCAGCGGAAGCGTGGAAGATTTAATATTCATGATTATCTGAAGTTTAAGTAATTAAAAGAGAATTTAAAGATCTGGGTGCAATTGAGCCAAATGATGGTTGGTGGTGATAAATAAATAGTGAAATAACATATGGAAATTTGAAATTTTTAAATGTAAGTGAAATGATTTAAGCAAGTAAGTGGCCCAGAAAAAAATGTTGTAATCACAACCAGGAAAAAGGTGGGAATATGTTGAGTCTAAAGAGATAAAGCGCTATTGGCCAGGTAGAATTGCTCGGAAAATGTGAAAATATGTTCAGTCCAAGGAGATAAAGCGCTAATAGTAAGGTAGAATCACTTATGATTGAAAGGTAAAGAATGACAGAATAAATCTAGAAAATAAAGTAATTGCAGAATAAATTAAAGAGAAAGGGAAGGCAGAGCAAGTATGAGAATGAGTAAATAGTTGGAAAGAAAGATGCAAAGGAAGCTCTGCATATGGCTTTGTTTCTTTTTAGGTGATAGTGTGGTTTATTGTCGCTCGTTTTGAATGTCGAGGACGACATTCCTTTTTAGGTGATAGTAATGTAACGTAGCGCGTTTTTCGGATCTTCGCGGATTGTAGATTAGTGGTAGTTCGAATATGTGTTTATTGGTTTTGATGTGGTGCTCATGGCCAATATGGGGTCATTGGGCCTTGGTTGTTGTTTCCGCGCGTTTTGTGGATCTTAGTGGGCCGGCAGGTTAGGCCCGTAGTGTCCGTTGGTTCACTGAGTGTGAACGCGACGGTGGTGTAGGCCGCGTTCTGAACGCGTCGGTAGCAGGGGTCGCGTTCAGGTTGCCGCTGTTTGGAGTCGACGCCTGCAAGCGCGCCGCGTGTCGTGCACGGGGCGGGGCTGCTGACGTCTGGAGTGTTAAGGCGACACCTGAAGCTGTCGCGATCAGGTCGCGACGGTTAGGTGTGTCGCGATAGTAACCACTGTGTGGTTTTTAAAAAGGTTTGGCCAAACAGAGCTTCTGCAAGCTCTGCTCGACCTAGGGGAGGAGCTATTGCGGCTCTGTTGGGTGTTTTGGCGTTTTGGCGAGGTTCTCGACGCGCTCTCGACGCGGGGACGTCGCGAGGAGTGGGGGAAACGCCGCGCCATGCTTGGATTGCGTGTTCTTCGTGAAGGTAGGGAGATTCCACCATCTTTGATTACGTGGATGACATGTGATGCGTATTCGATAGGTTTAATGCTTTATGAACAATAGATAGCATGCTAGGTTATTCATTAAAGCATGAAAATCGGAAATTAAATGTGGTTTGCATGGAAATCCGAAGATGGTTCTCGGATTAGGTTTTTGCTTGAGAAGGTGGCAGTTTCTGCTGTCGCGACCAGGTCGCGATAGGACGACCCGTCGCGACAGGATTTCTTGTCGCGCCATATCGTAGCGTCGCGATCAGAAGGCGGTCATAGCCTCTGTCGCGATAGCAGCTGAAGGTTCTGTTTTGCATGCTGTTGATGTTTTGGTTATTCGATTATTCTTTTATTATTGTGCATGGCAATGCTAATGATGCCTTGGCAATTGTAGCGCTCAGTGAGCGTGGTTAGTGTGTCGTTTGTGTGTGGTTTAAGTGTTAAGGGTGGAGCTCACGAAGTGAGCATGCTTTTACGTGATGTTTATATAGTTTGAGTGTTGTGCATGAGTATGCATGGCTAGTGGTCGATATTGTGATTATTGTAGTATAGCTGGTGTAGCTAGTATAAGGTGACCGGGCAATGAATGTTCACATATGAACCCAGTCCTAGTCTATTATGGTCTTTTAAGGAGTATTACAATGATATACATGTTAAGTAATGTGTATTGCCGTAGAGGTCACAAGGTGACCAATGACAGGCAAGGTTGCGTGTATTGTTGTGATATACGTAAGTATTAGTGTAAGATGGTTTGGAGGTCACATTGTGACCAATGATAAACCAATTGTGGTTGACTATCGGGATCTATGTGTATACTTGTGTAGGATAGCTTGTGAGTCATGGAATGACCAGGTCAAGCTAGTCCTTACGTTTGTATTGTGGTTTGAAATAAAGAATATATGAGTATGTTTATCGTGGTTGTGCATTGTTGAGTTTGGTGGTCCGGCGCCCTATCCGGAATGCCTCTTCAGTTGGGAGCTCCAGGTTTTGTGTGAGCCAGACAACTGTGTGGCTCGGGGCTTGTCCCGGTGCAGTGGTACCGTCGAGGGTCTGTCGTCTTCCTGGACACCTCACTCTCGGGGAGAGTTGTCGTCCGGTAAGGGAAAGACGGAGTGGGACAAGGACTGTGAGAGTTTGTGTTTAGTCACTTGTAGCGCGCTCGTAGCTGGAGGTTACGGACCTCAGTAGACGTACTGGTCCCCAGCTAGTCATGTTTACCAGTACCTCACTTTAGAGAGCTCGAGCCAGAGTCTCTAAGATGCCAAGCATGGGCTGCAGGGTGTGTGACCTGTGGGTTGTGGTGGTTTGGTTGGTCTCCACAGTTCTTTGGCTTTACTTGTGTTGTGGAGCTGCAGTTGGACCTTTCGTCCGTGACTGCGAGACTGAGAGGTGTTCTTGTGTGTTGTGTTGTCCGGGTTGGATACTGGCGTCATGAACCAGTAGTCTGTCCCATGTGGTGGCGTCATGCTTTCCGGCTTGTGCTTTGCTATTGGCTATAGCGTGTGTTAGTTGTAGTTTCACCGTTTGTTGTGTGCCATGGTTTTGCACTGTTGTAGTTGTGGTTGGTGAGCGGTGACTCACTAATTGTGGTTTGACTAGTTGTGGTGTGCTCTAGTGGTGGCACAATTGTGTTTGTGTTTCAGTGGTGGTGGGTACCTGTACCCTTTGTGGGTGTTGGTTTCTCGTAGTACCTTGTGTACCAGTCTTTTCAGGTGTTGAGGTGGAGTTGTGCTCCGTGGGGGTCGTGTGATAAGACCATCCACTTGTTGTGTTTTATCCCTTTATGGGTAAGCTTCCGAATATGGTTTAGTATGTGATGGATTGGCACCGTGGTAGCCAGTCCTGTTATTTAGATGTGATATTCGATACATCGTGGTTTAAGGGTATAAAGGATTAGCTCTTGGTTAGCAATCATGTTACCCATATGTGTAGAGGCTTTCCAGTGAAGCTAGTAGCTAGGCAATGCTTTGCCTGTGTGGCTTACACCTTAGGCGACCAGCTGTTGTCAGTGTAAGGCCCTCGAATTTTGTTGCATTATTGTGTTGCATGTAAATAATTCATGTTGTGTATGGACGTATGTAAATATCTACGTAAGTACTAGTTAGTATACTATTGCATGCATGTGTATAAATTAGATGTAATAATGTATGAATGGTATGATGGTAGTATGTACGTAGTAGTATGCATATGACATATATAGGTATAAGATGTACATGGTTTCTTGCATGTTTTAGAGTTCTGGCCGAAGGCCAGATTGGCGTCAATATCAACAGACGTCGATGTGGTGTCGGCGTCAACTCTATGGACCCAACACTAACCCCAGCGTCCAGCGATGTGGACGCCAACTTCTCTGACCTGCATGCGTTGCAGAGCCGGAAATTCCGGAAGCAAGCCACCCCAACCATTGGGGAGCTGTTCCCAACGGTCTGAAAGGCCATCTTGTCACCCCTGCGTGATAGGAGAACCCCCTCTCCTATATACAAACCCATTTTTTTTACAACCCTAAGCCTTCTCTTTGCCCCTTTGCAAGAGAGGAAGAAGAGAAAAGAGTGAAACCCTATTTTCGGACTGTGAGAAACCCTCACTTTTGCAACCCAAAATCTGAACTTCTGAAGCTTGATCCGGCCACCTGCTGCATCAAGGAGCTTGCTGGATCATCGGGGAAGGCATCCCCGACCTCGGATTGCACTGGAGCTTGCTCAAGAATCCGGAGGAAGGCCATCTTGGAGGCTGTTGGGAACTTCTTGGGACAGCCCAAGGAGAGCTTCACCAAGCCTTTTGATCCCTTTGGAGTATATCTAAAAGGCAAGTACCCTACCCATAGTGTTCATGTATGTGTCTAGGATGGTTTTACCATTTTTATGTATTTTCCCTCGTGTCCTAGACCCCTAAATTCACCCCATCTTTGGAGCTCGGGTCTGTGTTTTGCACAAACCTGACCTTAACGGCAACATCCCTTGCCGTTAAGATCATGCTTAGCGTCCAGCGATTGTGCCGTTAACTCCCTTTGACGGCCAAAGATTGCCGTTAAGTTCTTCAGGACAGAACATAAAACTGTTCTCTCCTCTTATACAACTATTTTCGATGTGTTTCTCGTGATGAGGATATATTGTAGCCTTTATGTACTATGTATACTAGTGAATGTGGTGTGTGGATGGATTTTTGTGCAAGGTGGTAAATGATAGAGTTCATTTATTCCATGGAAATACATGTATGATGAGTTGCTAATCTTGTCAACCCTTGTTTTGTATGATTTAGGATGAGTCTGAATGTCCTACATTTTATGGGTCATGCATGTATTAGTCAGCCTCTGTTCTGAAATTCTGAGATTTTTCCCATGCTTGTGTGAATTAGTGAAAATGTTGTTTGAGAAATAGAAATCATGCGTAGGTCATGATAAATCTTCGGTAAATCATGTATTGCCCAAAAAAATTTTAGGAATAAATTTTGTAGCTCCATGCCTATTAGGGCTCAGACAGTGAGTTGTTAAAATTGTGCTTGTGTTCAACTCTATGTTAAATCGAATTGCGGATAGCATGTGGAATTAATGTTAGATTTTTGTATAATTTCTTTTTAGCTTAGAAAAATCTGAAATTTGCATGAAGAATCCTAAACCCGAAATTAGCCTGTGGTTAAAATTTCAGGTCATTTGGACCAGTATATGATGCAATATGAATTTTCCATGTAAAAATGTGAAACTAATGCATGCCGTTGTAAAATGATTTGATTTTGTATATAGCAACCTGATTAGTGAAATTTCCTGAGTACTAAATTTCTGTAATTGTAGTGCCAGGTTAGAAAAAATATAGAAGTGTGCATGTGAGTGAGAAAGTGAATGAAATGAGAGTGACATGTGTAAACATATGTGTTAACATCAGTAAAATGTGTAATGTGTAACTTGTGCCAAATGTGACACTGCTTCCGTAGAGGGCAGTGGAACCGTATCAGGGAAAAGTCCCCCTGAGAAGGTTCAATGTGTTGTGACCCTAAGGGCATTAGGGGGAAATCCTGGAGGTGGACAACATAGTTGTCAAGGCGACCGCCTAGGCGGCGCCAAGGCGCCAAGGCGGTTTTTTGTGCTCGCCTAAGTGGGCCGCCTAATTGGGTTAGAAGAAGGCGACGCAAGGCGATGCCAAGGCGAGGAAGGCGGCCCAAGGCGGCTGCTTGGGCGCCTTGAGATGGCCTCCCGGGTCTTTTGGTGGATCCGGATCCCCGGTTATAAACCCCCCTCTGCCCCGACTCCCCTTCGCGATCACCTTTCTTGTTCCCACCCCTGCTTTGCCCCCGGAGTCCAACCCAGGTAGGGTTCTGCGCCGGAGTTCTCACCGCCGGAGGAGGTCGCGCTGCTGCCGTCGCGCCACTGCCGTCTCGCCGCCGCCGGAGGAGGTCGCTGCCGCTGGAGGAGGTATGCTCCCCCCATCTCCCCTCCCCTTCTGGCACCCCCTCTCTCCCTATCAAGCTCTCCCCTCCCCTTCCGGCACCCCCTCTCTCCCTGTCATCTCCCCCTCCCCTCCGGCACCCCCTCTCCTTGTCTCTCTCTCTCTCTCTCACCGGCACCCCCTCTCTCTCTCTCTGCCTCTCTCTCCTCTCTCACGGTCGCTCCCCTCTCTCTCTCACACACAAACACTGTCACACACAACACAGTCCCGCCCCGCCCCCCTCTCTCCTCTCTCTCTCTCTCTCACACACACACACACACACACACACACACACACACACACACACACACACACACACCACACACCCACACACACACACACAGAGTCCCGCCCCCCCTCTTCTCTCTATCTCACACACACTGTCACAGAGTGACAGTCCCACCGGCACCCCCTCCTCTCTCTCTCTCTCTCACGGCCACACACACATACACACTGTCCATCTCAAGGCGTACTTGTATTTTATATTTTTTATTATTCAAGTAATTTTTCTTTCATATTTTAATTTTGGTGCACTATTGTAATGGCAATTTTTTTCACATTGTATTTATAATGTCATATTTGTGTAGGTATTTCTAGATTTAATATATGATGTCACTCTTGAAATAACCTAGACTAGACGTTATCTTTAGCGCCTAAGCGCCGCTTAGGCGGGTGCCTAAGCACTTAGGCACACAATGAGCCCAAAACACCTTGGTCGCCTTGTCGCCTTGACAACTATGGTGGACAAGTACCACTGGTTAGGGTGGAGACTTGTTCTCCCCCGTCTGCGCAGTCCAAGAGTCACCATTGTATTACCTAGATGGCGTCTATGTGATGTGATGTGTTGTGTCCTTCTTTGGTGGTTTGGACTATGTTCACGGCACTAAATGTGAATGTGTAATGTGTATGTGTTCATGTGAAAAATGTGAATGTGAACAATGTGTAAAAGTGCATGTGTAAAGTGTGAATTATGCGAATTTGAAATTGTGTAAAAATGAAACCAAAATGTGAGGATGTGAGTTTGTAATCCATGTTATGACAATATGAAATCATGCTTAAACAGTAGCTTTACTATGTTATGATCATGTTTATGTATGCAAAATGCCTAAAATCCATGCTAGGGATAATTGTTAAGCATATATAAACATCTTCCATACTTGGTTGTTCACATGTTGTGATTTAATCGTTGTTGTAGCTCTCATGTGTTAGATTATGGTTGCTAAAGTATGTAAAACCAACAAGCTTAAAGCATGTAAAATGGTTACGTATATGCGTAGAAATGTGTAGATTCCATGTTAGGTATGTTTCCTTTCATGCATGCTCGGGAATTTATGTTAATGGCTTCCATGTCTTTGTTGATTGAAGGTAGATTTTTATGTGAGGAATGAATAGAAAGCATGTGATAGGTGATTCTATTTTAGGAAATCTGAAAGCATAGTCCATGTGTTTAAATGGTAGATTCACCATGATAGGTTGTAAAATTTAATGTCAAGTATGCTACGTGTTGTGTCTTGTGAATGTGTATGTAGAACCTACTATGATATGTGCATGTACGGTATGTGTAGAAGTACTTACGGAGTCTTTTAGACTCACTACTTGCTTCGGCGTACATGTGTACGTAGTTGGTGACGAGACACTTGTGGAGGAGACGTTGGAGACCGACTCAGAGCGTGGAGATTAGAGTGTTGGAGTACTTGTGACATTTTGTGATTTTCATAGTATGTAAATTGAACATTGTACTAGCATTATCATGGAAGAATGTATAAGTATGGACATCTATGTATTTGATTTTCAGTAATTTAAATTATGTGGACTTTTAGCTCTTTAAATGTTATCGAAACATGTATGTTAAATGCGGATGATGAATGAAATGAAGACAGTGGTTCTTTTACTTCCACTACTCTGTTCTTATATTCACGTGTATCTCAGCTGAATGTTATTGTTGGGTACATGTCCCACTGTGGCAACGTTCACTATATCGACGTGGGTTGGTATAACCGTACCGATATAATGAGGGTCGCTACAGAGATTGATATCAGAGCGACCGGTTGAGATTGCACATGAATATACATAAGTCATCATCCCCATTACATGCTAAGTCTACATAGGAATGTCCACATATGTAGAATTGATTAATAATGAATGGAAAATAGATAAAAAACGGTTAGAATAGATTAAAGTAGCTCTAATGGTGGTGGAAATTTATTACAGCCATGGCTTCAAGAGGTAGACGTGGCGGAGCGCCGGCTCGTGAGGACGAGCAGACATGACGAGCGGGTGGAGCAGCAGGCCCCGGCACCGCAGGGTCCTGTACTTCCCCCACCGCCGCCTGTGGATTATGGAGTATTCATGCAAGGTCTGGTGCAAGCCATGCAGACGCAGGCTCATACCCAGGCAGCACTCCTGGCACAGTTGGAGGCTCAGGTTAGACTAATAAAATGATTAATAGTCTGCTTTATTTAATTATGTGATATTGTGTTCATTGTGTATTGCTTGCTGTGTACTGTAGCAGGCTCAAGTACCAGCTCAGGACCATGGTGGACCTTCTACCATGGAGAGATTCAAGAGGATGCTGCCACCCTCTTTTAGGGGGAGAGCGATCCGTTGTTGGCTGAAAGCTGGATGAGGGAGATAGAAAAGATCTTCCGAGCCATCAGGTGTGCAGATGAGGATAGGGTTACATTAGCCACCTACATGCTACAGTATGCTTTAGTTATATGCTTTATGTTTTGTTAAGCTAGATTTGTTTAGATGGTGCTTATGAACGGTGTACTGCAGGAAAGAGCTGATGTATGGTGGGCTTCATTGCTGCGTACCCAGTTTGAGGACGGAGCTGTTGATGTTGTGCGTGGGACGAGTTCGTGAGGCTCTTTCGGGCCAAGTTCGTCCCCGAGCACGTGCAAGATCGGATGGAGCAAGAATTCCTATCTTTTACTCAAGGCTCCATGACCATGCTGGAATATGAGGCGAGATTTTCTGAACTCTCTAATATGCACCTCATATCGTGACAGACGAGCGCAGAAAGACAAAGAAGTTCGTGATGGGAGAGATGGAGCTACCTGGAAGAAAAGAAAGCTTCGCAGAAGAGACCTGCAGCCACGTTCCAGCGGCAGGACAAGAAGAAAGCGGTGTACCCGACACAGCAGCGACCAGTAGCAGTCGGCAGTACTCAGTACCTTCTGTACGTTCCCCTGGTGTGAAGAAGAGTGTCCCCACTGTGGGAGGACACATGGTGGTTCCGAGTGTTGGATGATTACGGGCAAGTGCTTGAAGTGCGGAAGCAGCGACCACAAGATCAAGGATTGCCAAGACTTCAGCAGGGAGTCCAGCGTGGAGCGCCAGCCCCAGCAGCAGTAGCGGCAGCGCGCGCCAGCTACAGGAAGACCAGGAAGGCCTTGAGCCCCAGCTCGAGTGTTTGCTTTAGCTCGTGAGGACGTCGAGCAGGCGGAGCATGTCACTGAAGGTACGGTTTTACTTCTAGGTGTGCACGCTCGGGTTTTGTTTGATACGGGTGCTACTCACTCGTTCATTTCCGAGCGGTTCGCTAGGCAGTTAGCCCTAGAGTCAGCATAGAGTCTGAGGATTTAGAGGTCCCTTTGTCTGTACACACCCTTGCGGGTACAGTATCGACTAGGAAGTGCATTCCGTCGTTACCTGTGTGCATTGAGGATAGAATCCTAGATGGGTATTTCTTCTTGCTAAAGATGAAGGACTATGATGCTATTCTTGGTCTGGATTGGCTAGAGGAGCACTATGCATTAGTAGATTGTCGTCGGAAGAGGATTGTTTTCCGCATTCCTGGTGAGGATGAGTTTTCTCATCCCTTGCCAAGGAACTTGGCAATAAAGATGGTCATCTCTTCCATGAAGGCGATGCGCATGGTAAACAAGGGTTGTGACGCTTTTCTTGCCAGCGTGGTGTTTGTGCCAGAGGCTGATGAGTCACCTACTCTTGTGGAGATTGAGGTAGTGCAGATTTTCCAGATGTCTTTCCTGATGACTTGACTGGATTGCCACCGGATAGAGAGATAGAGTTTACCATAGAGTTGCTTCCGGGCACCTCTCCTATCTCGAAGGCTCCATATCGGATGGCACCTGCGGAGTTAGCCGAGTTAAGGAGGCAGTTGCAAGAGTTGCTTGATAAGGGATTTATTCGCCCTAGTGTTCCCCTTGGGGCGCACCTGTATTGTTCGTCAAGAAGAAAGACGGGTCACTTAGGTTATGCATTGACTATAGGAAGTTGAACCAAGTGACTGTGAAGAACAGGTATCCCTTACCTCGTATTGATGATTTGTTTGACCAGTTGAGAGATGCATCATCTTTTCTAAGATTGATTGCGATCTGGTTATCATCAGTTGAGGATTCGGAGTGAGGATGTGTCCAAGACGGCGTTTAGAACCGTTATGGACATTATGAGTTTTTGGTCCTTCCTTTCGGATTGACCAATGCCCCTGCAGCATTCATGGATCTCATGAACATGGTGTTTAGGCCTTATCTAGATAGCTTTGTCGTAGTGTTTATTGATGATGTGTTAGTCTACTCTCCGGACGAGACCACACACTGACAGCATTTGAGGGTAGTGTTAGAGGTTCTTCGTGAGCACAAGCTATATGCTAAGTTCAGCAAGTGCGATTTTTTGTTGCGCGAGGTTCATTTCCTCGGGCATGTTATCTCCGGTGGTGGTGTTGCAGTTGATCCAGCGAAGGTCCAGACAGTTATGGATTGGGAGATTCCCAAGGCCCCTTCGGATATTCGTAGTTTTATTGGTTTAGCTGGTTACTATCGGCGATTTATTGAGGGATTTTCATCCATCGCCGCCCCTTTGACTCAGCTTACCAGAAAGGAAGTGAAGTTTGTTTGGTCCGAGAAGTGTGAGAGTAGTTTTCAATTGTTGAAGACTAAGCTCACGACAGCCCCGGTGTTAGTTACCGAGCGGTGTAGAGGGTTTTGCTATCTACACGGATGCATCTCGGATTGGTTTAGGCTGTGTGCTAATGCAGCAGGAAAGGGTAGTGGCTTATGCTTCTCGTCAGTTAAAGGAGCATGAGAAGAACTATCTGACTCATGACTTGGAGCTCGCAGCATGGTTCATGAACTAAAGATCTGGAGGCACTATCTTTATGGTGTCAGATTCGAGGTGTTTACCGACCACAGAGCTTGAAGTATCTTTTCTCCCAAAGGAATTAAACCTGAGGCAGAGAAGATGGATCGAGTTCTTGAAGGACTATGACTTCGACCTTCAGTATCACCTTGGGAAGGCGAATGTCGTAGCGGTGCCCTGAGTAGAAAGAGGCCATCTCTCCAGCAGGATTGGAAGATGTTGGAGGATGCGGCTTGCGCGTTGACTGAGTTAGAGCCATCGCTATGCCAGGCTTTTGTAGCTCAGCTATCTCTTAGGTCCTCAGTTTTGGATGAGGTGATCGAGCAACAGAAAGCCGACCCTAGACTCTTAGAGTTAGTGGGCAAGGCAGACATTGCTCGTGATGAGGACGGTGTGATTAGATTCCATCACCGTGTTTGTGTCCCTGATTTGGTAGATGTCCGTGAGCATGTGTTAGAGGAGGCTCATAGATCGCGATTCTCTATTCATCCGGGAAACACTAAGATGTATCAGGATCTGAAGAGATCATTTTGGTGGTCCGGTATGAAGAAGGATGTAGCGGATTATGTGTCTAGGTGTTTGGTGTGTCAGCAAGTGAAGGCCGAGCGACAGCGACCATCCGGCCTTATGCAAAGGATGGAGATCCCGGTTTGGAAGTGGGAAGCTGCACTATGGACCTTGTTTCGGGTTTGCCTCGATCTAGAAGGGGCAATGACTCTCTTTGGGTAGTTGTAGATAGATTCTCGAAGACTGCTCACTTCTTGCCTATGAGAAGAAGCAGCAGTCAGTAGAGAGTTTAGCTAGATTGTATGTTAGCAGTATCATTAGATTGCATGGTGTGCCGAAGTCGATCATTTCGGATCGAGATCCGAGATTTACTTCGAGGCTGTGGAAGGGTCTTCAGGATGCGTTAGGCTCGGAGCTGAAGCTTAGTTCGGCGTTTCATCCCCAGACTGATGGACAATTCGAGAGGACTATCCAGACGCTCGAGGATATGTTGAGGGCGTGTGTTCTGGATTGGAAGGATGATTGGGAGCGCCATTTACCTCTTGTGGAGTTCGCATACAACAACAACTTTCATGCGAGTATTGGTATGGCTCCATTTGAGGCGTTGTATGGTAGGCCCTGCAGATCTCCTTTATGTTGGGAGGAGACTGGTGATAGGCAGTTGATCGGACCGGAGTTAGTTCAGGAGACTTCGGATAAGGTCCAGCTTATCAGGAAGAGGCTTGTTGCGGCACAGGATAGGCAGAAGAGCTATGCCGACAACATGAGGAAGGATCTTGAGTTCGAGGTTGGCGATCATGTCTTCTTGAAGATATCGCCTACTCGAGGTGTTGTCAGATTTGGCAGGCATAGTAAGTTGAGCCTAGGTTCATTGGCCCATATGAGATTCTCAGACGATTGGGCAGCGTGGCATATGAGCTAGCATTACCCCCATCTTTGGCTAGTCTTCATCCCGTTTTCCACGTTTCGATGCTCAGGAAGTATGTCCGAGATCCGTCTCATGTGATTAGTCATGAGCCAGTAGAGAATCAGCCAGATATGTCGTATGTCGAGCAACCAGTAGCTATTCTTGACCGGAAGGTTCAGCATCTCCGGAACAAGAGTATTGCGTCAGTGAAAGTTCTATGACGGAACTTCTCACGAGAGGAGGCTACTTGGGAGCTTGATGATGCGATGAAGAAGAAGTATCCCCTTTTGTTTGAGTAGCGTCGTTCTAACTTCGAGGACGAAGTTTCTTTTAAGGGGGAGAGGGTGTAATGCCCTCGAATTTTGTTGCATTATTGTGTTGCATGTAAATAATTCATGTTGTGTATGTACGTATGTAAATATCTACGTAAGTACTAGTTAATATACTATTGCATACATGTGTATAAATTAGATGTAAATAATGTATGAATGGTATGATGGTAGTATGTACGTAGTAGTATGCATATGACATATATAGGTAATAGATGTACATGTTTCTGCATGTTTTAGGTTCTGACCGAAGGCCAGATTGGCGTCAATATCAACAGATGTCGATTTGGTGTCGGCGTCAACCTTATGGACGCCAACACTAACCCCAGCGTCCAGCGATGCGGACGCCAACTTCTCTGACCTGCATGCGTTGCAGAGCCGGAAATTCTGGAAGCAAGCCACCCCAACCATTGGGGAGCTGTCCCCAACGGTCTGAAAGGCCATCTTGTCACCCCTGCGTGATAGGAGAACCCCCTCTCATATACAAACACATTTTTTTTACAACCCTAAGCCTTCTCTTTGCCCCTTTGCAAGAGAGGAAGAAGAGAAAAGAGTGAAACCCTATTTTCGGACTGTGAGAAACCCTGACCTTTGCAACCCAAAATCTAAAGTTCTGAAGCTTGATCCGGCCACCTGCTGCATCAAGGAGCTTGCTGGATCATCGAGGAAGGCATCCCCAACCTCGGATTGCACTGGAGCTTGCTCAAGAACCCGAGGAAGGCCATCTTGGAGGCTGTTGGGAACTTCTTGGGACAGCCCAAGGAGAGCTTCACCAAGCCTTTTGATCCCTTTGGAGTATATCTAAAAGGCAAGTACCCTATGATAATTGCGTTGTTTGATGATAATCGTGTTATTTATTTATCTTATGGTCCTTATTTTACACAAACTCATTGTCACTTTATTACAAAATGATAATTGATTAAATCTATTCTGTGTTGTGTTTGCAGGATTATGGGCCAAGAAATGAAGTGTCAAATGGGCCAATGAATTCATTGGATCAAGAGAGAATAATGAGAGACTTAATTTTAAAATATTCCCTCTCTTAATTTTTAAATATTCTCTCTCTTTCTTTAAAAAAAAAACTCTTTCTCATTTTTAAAATCTCATCTTCTATTTTTCAAAAATATCTTGCCTTTAATTTCCCCTCCTTCTTCTCTTTCCTCTACTACTTTATAAACTCTCTTTCTCTCTCTCTCTTGCCAACTATTCCTTTTTCTCAACCTTCTCTCTTCCCCTCTCTCCTCCGATTCCCTCCTTCCTCTCTTCTTCTTCTTCTCCTCTTCTTCTTCTTCCTCCCGGCCTCTCTTTTCTCTGTCACAGAAGCAGCAGCACAGCGCCCGGTGCCCCTGCCCCGCCCGCGCGCGCGCCCCGCCAGCCGCCTGCACGCCCGCGCGCGCCCCTGCCAGCACCGCCCCGCGCCCAGCCGCCCGCGCCCGCGCCTGCAGCGCGCGCCCTACCGCGCGCGCCTGCCGCCCGCGCCCCGCCTGCTGCCACGCGCGCCCCACGCCCCGCCGCCCCGCACGCCATCGCCCCTCGCCCTCTACGTGCATGCTGCCCTAGACCGCCCGCTGCTGCGCGCGCTCTCTCTCCTCTCTCTCTTCCTCGTCCCTCTCTCCTCTCTCCTCTTCTCTCTCTCTCTTCTCTCTCTCTCTCTCTCCTCTCTCTCTCTCTCTCCTCTCTCTCTCTCTTCTCTCTCTCTCTCTCCTCTCTCTCTCTCTCTCTCTCCTCTATCGCTCTCTCTCTTCCTTCTCGCCTCTCTCTTCTCTCTTCTCTCTCTCTCTTCTCTCTCACGCCTCTCTCTCCTCTCTCTCTTCTCTCTCCTCTCTCCTCTCTCTCGCCTCTCTCCTCTATCTCTTCTCTCTCCTCTCTCCTCTCGTCTCTCTTATTCTCTCTCTTATTCTCTTTATTTCAATGTATTTCTAATGGCTTTGGATTAGAATACACTCTTTGTGTTAATCATTTTGTTATTGTTTAATAGATTATAGCTTTAAGTTGTATCTTATGTTCTCTCCTTCCCTCTCTATCTCTCTCTTATTTATTTACTTAGCTTAGATTTATTTAACACAACTTAGTTTTAATATCACCATGCTATTTTCTTAACTAAAAACCCAACGTTTTCAACTCTAAAATCTAGTTCTCCGTCGATTCGACTCGGCTCTCACCACTTAACTATTGTTAAAATACTAGTGTAGGCCGATAATTTTGAGATTGTTAGTCACGTTTGTAACGACGCATTCGTGGGCTATCATTTTTGGCGCCGTTGCCGGGAAATTAGATTTTTAGTTTTGATAATTTTGGTGTTTTTTTTGTATATATTCATGCTAACAATTCTTTTTCTTTTTGTAGATATCAAATAAAAAGTGAAAAATCCTGAAAATTACAAAAATGGAGAATCTGCCAGAAATCTGTCACTGAAAGGCAGATCTGTAAGTAAAAGGGCTGTTTTGGAAAATAAATCCGAAAATTGCACAAAAAAATCAGAAAAAATGGTAAGTGAGGTGAGTTTCCTTCTCTCTCTCTCACTCTTTCTATTTGTTTTACTTTCCAAAAGAACGAGGGATTGCGTTGGAGGTAAGTACCCTTAAAACCCTTTGATTGAGTTTCTTTTTTTTAGTTGCCATGTTTAGATAATTCATTAAAAAATAAAAAAAATTAATTACTTGAATCCAATAAAAGATGTCATGTCAAGATTAGAAACTTTCCATCTTTAGGACATGCATCATTTAGACTTTCATCTTTAGGTAAGTTTCCTTTTTGAAAAGTTTTCTTTCTTGTCGAAGATTGCGGGAGGCAAGGTGAGAATTTCAACTTTCTTAAAAGCATGATCATGCATTGCCATGCTTGCATAGAACCCCTTGCTTGATTTTGTGGTGTGCTATCATTTCTAAAAATATTTTAAGGGCAGTTTCCTTAACAAGATAAGGTGGGGATTTGATCACCCTTCCTTAGCCCACAAACCACAACTTCTTGCATCTTTTGCATTCCAAGCCCAATAAAAGAAAGTAGAAGTTGACCTAGGGTTCGCTTTGAGACTTAGGCCCACTTGGGCCCACTATCAAGTTTGGAGACTGGTGTCTAAGGCTAGAGGTTTATTGGCAAACGCCTAAGTGGACAAGTGGTTACTTAATTAGGTCCCTGTGAGAGCAGGGGGAACCTCCCACTTTCCTACCTCTTACCTGGCCAGTTAACGAGCTTGAGAGTGGATTTGAGTTAGGCCTCAGTTGATTAGTGAGAAATCAAATGTTTATGTCCTAGGGAACCATAGGTGTCATAGGATTAATTGTTTGCTAACTTATTTGAAAATACAAAAAAAAAGAAATATTTCAAAAAAAAAAAAAATTAAAAACAAAACAAAAAAGGGATTTATGTGGGTTGACAATCATGGTTATGAAATGGGCACATCATTTGGACAAATTGGATCAGCCCATTATGGCATTCACTCTCAACCTAACCCACTTATCCATCAACCCACTTACCAGTCCAATGGCTCCAATGGACTCAAGCCCCTGATTCATGGTCACCCAATTAAAGATCACATGTATGATTTAGGGTGGAGGAACTATGTTGACCCATTTTACACCTCATCACCTCCCTCAACCCAAGAACAAATCCAAAACTTTCAAGTATTGCCCACACCCACTCCTTACTCAAAAGTTGATCAAGTGTCTCTCCTGAGAAATTGAGTTTACTCTATCAAGATCCCAAGGAAAATTCAAGGACCCTTTCTAGGTGCCGAAATCATATCATGGTTTGATCAAAAATTTTTGGCATTGATCTGCCGGTGTGCTTAACAAATGCTCCTGAAGGCACACCCTTCCAACCACTTGGACAAGTAATACCACATTTAACACTTAGAGATCAACCTATTCTGGCCCAAGCCCAAAGCCCACCAATCCACAACTTTCAACATTGGGCCCAATGCCAAATTGATATTCATGACAAAAGCCATCATGAGGGACATGTATATCCACAGTCCACTTATACTTCTCCCCCACAATCAGGCCTATTTAATGATCAATTTGGGCAATTTATGCAAAATTTTCATGATAACCAAAAAGTCTTTGAGCAAACATTCACCCAACAACAACAAGAATTAGAGCAATCATTTGTCAAAACTGACCTCTTGATTACTCAACTGATGGAAATCAGAAGGAGGCAAGATAGTCAGTCATCATGCCAACCCATTGACGAATGAACATCATTATCTTGATTGTGACCAACAATTTGACTCTCAAATTCCATTCGAAACTTCTCAGTCCAATATATTGTGGACATGCCCACTTGGAAAATGAGAGATAATTTTAATGAGTCAAATCAGGAGGAAATGGGTGCCACTGAAAATCAATCCATTATCTTGGCCCAACTTGAAACTGACCATCAAGAAGACTCCATCCATGATGTCATATTTGAGGACAGCTCTAGTGAATTAGTTGAATTCAAGTTGGGGGGAGAAAAGAAAGAGTGTCATCTAGATGTTGGGTCCGAGTTTGATGTGACATCGTTTCAAGTGAGTAACAAAGAAGAGGTGAGTGTGGAGAAAGAGCTGGGTGTAATCATCAATCATTCTTCTTGGGTAAGAAAAAATTAGAAATTCTGCCTGAAGTTCACATTGACTGGTCTCTCTTGATGTCGAGAAAGACATGGAGCTCCTACCTCTCTCTGATTTGGCAAATCCAACATGTTCATGGACATGTTACCACTAGCTGATTGGTCAACTGCACTTGAACCTTTTAAGCATCATTGTATTGAAAGTCATATCCATTTCATTCCTGATCATGCTACTATTTTTGACTCAAGTCAGCCTGTGGAGTTCAAGCAATCCTCTGAGCATTCAACTCAATCTGACCACATCATGAAAGAGGATCTGAAAATGGAAGTTGTGGGTGAAAATGATGAAAATAATAAGGTCCAAATTGAAGTGCTCAACACATATAAAGATCTTAAGTGTACAAATGAATATTTCTCATTGAAGATATGATCCTGAATGCCTCAATTTCTCTATCATTACTAATCTGCAGGGTACATTTGGACCACTTGACCCACCATGGTCGATGATGCCTTACAAAGCAAGAATTTGGCGTCATTGATTGGGGGTGTTACGTGAGCTTGTTCCCTCCATGTGTCTGGCTGAAGACATTAAACTTAGCGCTTGTTAGGAGGCAACCCAATATTTTTAGGAAAATTGATTTCTCTTGATTTAGTTTTTATTTTGTGTCTTAGGTGTTTGCTGGCCACTATCCTTTGATGAAGCTAGTGTGCAACCACCCGCATGTGATCATCAGGTTGCATCTCTCCTTTCTTAACTTACATTGGCTTTATTCTATTTTCATTATTTTTATGCATTGAGGACAATGTCATTTAAGTTGGGGGGAGAGACAAATTGTATTTCAAATTTTTGTCCCTAACATTGTGCTTCATGCTTCATATTTCATGCAAGAAATTTTTATTTTCTAGCTTGACTCATAGTATGTTCTTGTGAAGGTGGTGAGTTGAAGGGGTAAGTTAACTAGTTATTTTTTAGCATCTTCCTCAAAATACATTTGAAATTTCATTAACACAGTAAAGTATTGTTTTGAGCTATTCAAATGGATGATGAGAGTTTTACCGAACATTCAGGTTGATTGATTGATATTCTACATTCCTATTGATGACCAATCGTGAGGAAAAAGCTACATGTCTACAAATAAATGTGAAAATGTTGTAGTAGTGAAAAAAAAAAAAAAAAAAAAGAAACATGGAAAATGCCCCTGATCTTAGTAACCGGGCCTGTGGCTCCTAAGGTAAGAGTTGAGCTCGCGTCAAACGGTGAAGGGAAGTGCAGCACATGTAAATGAAAAGAAAAAAAAAGAGCATAAAAAATAAAAGAAAAGAAGAAGTAGGTAGAGTGAAAGCTACCTGTAATTCGAGGATCGAATTTAAGGAGTGTAGAGTTGATACCATCCTTGAGTGATAAGTAAAAAGCCCATGCATCCTCTTATTAATGCTCAAACATTATACAAAAAGTCATGAATTTGTGTGTATCTTGAGAACTGTCTAATGACATGAACTGACATATTTGCCTTTGACACTCTCAACTGGAACTTGAAATACTTATGATCAAGCATCATTCTTATTTCTTTGTCATGAAGTATGATGTTTTGAACTCTTGTTTGTCCCAATTATTCACTTGTGTGCATTGCTAAGGGACTAGCAATGAGTAAGTTGGGGGTGTGATAATTGCGTTGTTATTGATGATAATCGTGTTATTTTATTATCTTATGGTCCTTAATTTTACACAAACTCATTGTCACTTTATTATAAAATGATAATTGATTAAATCTATTCTGTGTTGTGTTGCAGGATTAATGGGCCAAGAAATGAAGTGTCAAATGGGCCAATGAATTCAATTGGATCAAGAGAGAATAATGAGAGACTTAATTTTAAAATATTCTCTCTTAATTTTTAAATATCTCTCTCTCTTTCTTTAAAAAAAAAAATCTTCTCATTTTTAAAATCTCATCTTCTATTTTTCAAAAATATCTTGCCTTTAATTTCCCCTCCTTCTTCTCTTTCCTCTACTACTTTATAAACTCTATTTCTCTCTCTCTCTTGCCAACTATTCCTTTTCTCACTTCTCTCTTCCCCTCTCTCCTCCGATTCCCTCCTTCCTCTCTTCTTCTTCTTCCTCTCTTCTTCTTCTTCCTCTCGGCCTCTCTTTTCTCTGTCACAGAAGCAGCAGCATAGGCGCCCGGTGCCCCTGCCAGCCGCCCGGCGCGCGCCCCTGCCAGCCGCCCGCACGCCCGCGCGCGCGCCCCGCCAGCACCGCCCCGCGCCCAGCCGCGCGCCGCCTCCGCGCGCGCCCTGCCGCCCGCGCCCGCCTGCTGCCACGCGCCGCCCCGCGCCCAGCGCCCCGCACGCCAGCGCCCCTCGCCCTCTACGTGCATGCATGCACGTAGAGCCGCCGCTGCTGCGCGCTCTCTCTCCTCTCTCTCTCTTCTCTCTCTCCTCTCTCCTCTCTCTCGCCTCTCTCTCTCTCTCTCCTCTCTCTCTCTCTCTCTCTCTCTCTCTCTCTCCTCTCCTCTCTCTCTCCTCTATCGCTCTCTCTCTGCTCTCTTCTCTCTCTTCTCTCTCTCTCTCCACGCTCTCTCTCTCCTCTCTCTCTTCTCTCTTCTCTCTCCTCTCTCCTCTCTCTCGCCTCTCTCCTCTCTCTATTCTCTTCTCTCTCCTCTCTCCTCTCGTCTCTCTTATTCTCTCTCTTATTATCTTTATTTCAATGTATTTCTTAATGGCTTTGGATTAGAATACACTCTTTGTGTAATCATTTTGTTATTGTTTAATAGATTATAGCTTTAAGTTGTATCTTGTGTTCTCTCCTTCCCTCTCTATCTCTCTCTTTATTTATTTACTTAGCTTAGATTTATTTAACACAACTTAGTTTTAATATCACCATGCTATTTTCTTAACTAAAACCCAACGTTTTCAACTCTAAAATCTAGTTCTCCGTCGATTCGACTCGGCTCTCACCACTTAACTATTGTCAAATAATTAGTGTAGGCCGATAATTTTGAGATTGTTAGTCACGTTTGTAACGACGCATTCGTGGGCTATCACCCTACCCATAGTGTTCATGTATGTGTCTAGGATGGTTTTACCATTTTTATGTATTTTCCCTCGTGTCCTACCCCCCAAATTCACCCCATCTTTGGAGCTCGGATCTGTGTTTTGCACAACCTGACCTTAACGGCAACATCCCTTGCCGTTAAGATCATGCTTAGCGTCCAGCGATTGTGCCGTTAACTCTCTTTGACAGCCAAAGATTGCCGTTAAGTTCTTCAGGACAGAACATAAAACTGTTCTCTCCTCTTATACAACTATTTTCGATGTGTTTCTCGTGATGAGGATATATTGTAGCCTTTATGTACTATGTAACTAGTGAATGTGGTGTGTGGATGGATTTTTGTGCAAGGTGGTAAATGATAGAGTTCATTTATTCCATGGAAATACATGTATGATGAGTTGCTAATCTTGTCAACCCTTTGTTTGTATGATTTAAGACGAGTCTGAATGTCCTACATTTTATGGGTCATGCATGTATTAGTCAGTCTCGTTCTGAATTCTGAGATTTTTTCCCATGCTGTGTGAATTAGTGAAAATGTTGTTTGGGAAATAGAAATCATGCGTAGGTCATGATAAATCTTCGGTAATCATGTATTGCCCAAAAAAAATTTCAAGAATAAATTCTGTAGCTCCATGCCTATTAGGGCTCAGACAGTGAGTTGTTAAAATTGTGCTTGTGTTCAACTCCATGTTAAATCGAATTACGGATAACATGTGGAATTAATGTTAGATTTTCTGTAATTTCGTTTTAGCTTAGAAAATCTGAAATTTTGCATGAGAATCCTAACCCGAAATTAGCCCGTGGTTAAAATTTTAGGTCATTTGGACCAGTATATGATGCAATATAATTTTCCATGTAAAAATGTGAAACTAATGCATGCCGTTGTAAAATGATTTGATTTTGTATATAGGAACCTGATTAGTGAAATTTCCTGAGTACCAAATTTCTGTAATTGTAGTGCCAGGTTAGGAAAAACAGAGAAGTGTGCATGTGGTGAAAAGTGAGAAAATGAGAGTGACATGTGTTAACATCAGTAAAATTGTAATGTGTAACTTGTGCCAAATGTGACATTGCTTCCGTAGAGGTCAGTGGAACCGTATCAGGAAAAGTCCCCCTGAGAAGGTTCAATGTGTTGTGACCCTAAGGCATTAGGGGGAATCCTGTAGGTGGACAAGTACCACTGGTTAGGGTGGAGACTTGTTCTCCCGGTCTACGCAGTCCAAGATCGCCATTGTATTGCCTAGATGGCGTCTATGTGATGTGATGTGTTGTGTCCTTCTTTGGTGGTTTTGACTATGTGTCACGACACTAAATGTGAATGTGTAAATGTGTATGTGTTCATGTGAAAAATGTGAATGTGAACAATGTGTAAAAGTGCATATGTAAAGTGTGAATTATGCGAATTTGAAATTGTGTAAAAATGTAAAACCAAAATGTGAGGATGTGAGTTGTAATCTATGTTATGACAATCTGAAATCATGCTTAAACAGTAGCTTTACTATGTTATGATCATGTTTATGTATGCAAAATGCCTAAAATCCATACTAGGGATAATTGTTAAGCATATATAAACATCTTCCATACTTGGTTGTTCACATGTTGTGATTTAATCGTTGTTGTAGCTCTCATGTGTTAGATTATGGTTGCTAAAGTATGTAAAACCAACAAGCTTAAAGCATGTAAAATGGTTACGTATATGCGTAGAAATGTGTAGATTCCATGTTAGGTATGTTCCTTTCATGCATGCTCGAGAATTTATGTTAATGGCTTCCATGTCTTAGTTGGTTGAAGGTAGATTTTTATGTGAGGAATGAATAGAAAGCATGTGATAGGTGATTCTATTTTAGGAAATCTGAAAGCATAGTCCATGTGTTTAAATGGTAGATTCACCATGATAGGTTGTAAAATTTAATGTCAAGCATGCTACGTGTTGTGTCTTGTGAATGTGTATGTAGAACCTACTATGATATGTGCATGTACGGTATGTGTAGAAGTACTTGCGGAGTCTTTTAGACTCACTACTTGCTTCGGCGTACAGGTGTAGTTGGTGACGAGACACTTGTGGAGGAGACGTTGGAGACCGACTCAGAGCGTGGAGATTAGAGTGTTGGAGTACTTGTGACATTTTGTGATTTTCATAGTATGTAAATTGAACATTGTACTAGCATATCATGAAAGAATGTATAAGTATGGACATCTATGTATTTGATTTTCAGTAATTTAAATTATATGGACTTTTAGCTCTTTAAATGTTATCGAAACATGTATGTTAAATGCAGATGATGAATGAAATGAAGACAGTGGTTCTTTTACTTCCGCTACTCTGTTCTTATATTGACGTGTATCTTAGCTGAATGTTATTGTTGGGTACATGTCCCACTGTGACAACGTTCACTATATCGACGTGGATTGGTATAACCGTATCGATATAATGAGGGTCGCTACAGTCGTGGTGTGCTTGTGAGGCTTGTGGCCTAGGCTTTTTAATTATTAAGTGGACTAATGGTGCTGTTGTCTCTTCGTCTTTCCGAGATTTGCAGCAACTGAGTTAATTACATTTAGTAATTGTTAAGTATGCTTTGTTTGTGAGTATGATATGGTTTGACTTCCGGTGTTTCCAGTAAGACCCGTTGGGGTTGAGGTTCTTCTGCGTTGAGTGTGGTTTTGGGTGGTTCCCTACTGAGCCAGTGACTTGTTGAGGCTCACTCCCTTACAGTTCTTTTCAGGGTTTACCGTTGGTGTCGCTTGAGGAGGTGTTGTGACAGACTTGTACCACCAGCAGTAGTGTTAGTAGAGTTGTCTGAGCTTGTGCTCCCTCGGGGTATGCCCCAGGTAGTTGTACTCTTTTTAATTTGGACATGTAATAATGTAATGAGACAGATGTAAATTGTATATGCAGATATGAGCACATATCCTTTCTTGTGTCTCTTACTGTTGTGGTTTGTCTTTTATATTCTTCCTGGACTCGTGTACGAGCTATCCCTTGCGAGACTTCGGTCCGTTCGCGGGAGACGGATCTGGATATGGACCCTTATTGGGTATAGATATCCAGGGCCGTTACAAGAGGTCTCCCCTCCCCCCAACCGTCCTCTACAAGATCCATCTTGGCTATTTTTCGATATGTATTGTTTGCTTCTGTTTTGTTGATCGACCTGTAGATCTAGAGACTGATCATCGCCTTCTACAATTGACTTTTCCTGTGTGTTTTCCCCTGGGTTGACCTCTTTTTCCACCCCTTTGCTCCCCCTTTCCATTGTTTGTTCCTCAAACTGTCTTCCTTTTCATTGTCTGTTCTGCCCCACTTCACCTCTCTTCTGACCCTTCATCTTTTCTCCTTCTGTTTCCGTCTTCATCTCCTTTCGCTGTGACTTCCTCGTCGTTTCTTCACCATCTCACTCATAGTCAACCTCACATCTCCTCTGTCCTCTTGTGCCCCATTTGCTCAGCCTCCAACTTCACCTTCGGCCGCCAACTCCCTGTCATGTCTCTGCTTTCACTGTTTCTCTTCTTCACCCCCTCGCTGTCCACCTTGTCCCCAGCCCCTCTTCCCCATTTCCATTTTCTACAATTTCCCCTTTCTTTTCATCTTGGTGCTATGTCTGGCTTCCCCCCTTCTCGCCTCGCACTATCCCACTCCCCTCGTCGTCCCCCCCCCTCTTATTCTCTTTTGTTTATGGTTGTTTAGCTCCATTCTTTTGTGATCTTCATCAATCCCCCTTTGTAATGCTTCCTAGTATCATCTTTGCAGGTCTGGTTTTGTTCCATCTCTGTAGGTTTCTCACTTGATGTTCTAAATGTTGCTTGAAGTAAAGGCGCATCCTCGAGATTTGTATGACTCTGGCTCCCCGTTCTTGGGATTTATGGAGCATCTAGTTTAGCTCGTGTAATGAAGCCCATCCACACACATCTTGAAAGTTTGTGTCATCCAAGCTACTGTTCGTTGTTGGCCGCCAAAAATAGTGTAGCCCTACTTCGCCAGAGCTAGCCTCCAATGCTGCTGTGTTTCGGCAACCTTCAAGTTTCATTTCTTTTGGTTTGATCCTATCCATTTTCATGGGGATTGTTTGTCTATATTAGTTGGTATGGGCCCCCCCTTCTTCAGACTTAAATACTGTGCTTTCTATGTTATGATATCTGATATCATGGTATAAGTATAAACTGTTGAATCAGTGCGGTACAATATGATTATTACTGTACCTCACTATGATCTTTTCTGGCTAGTGGAAAAACTCTCTCTCCTGGTTTTCTCCATGGCGATGGTGGGGGGGGGGGGGGTAGACGCAAGATTTGGCCCATCTCCCGCAAAGCTCTTTGGCCCATTAAGCCTCGTTTGACCATTTGTTGACCAGTCTCGGATCCCATGTAGACGGCAGCATCGATGGCCGTCGACTACTGGTTGGCGGCAATCCCCCTGGACGCTGACCCAGACCGGCGTCCACCTCCCTGGACGTCTGCATGAGGTTGGCGGCCTGATCGCTGGACGTCAACAGGGTTTACCTGGTCACGCAACTAACCCGAGATTTCAGCCCACTTGCACCATTCTCTCGGCCATGCAACGCATGTAGCTGTTCCCAACGGGCATATGGGCCACCTAGGCACCCCCTTGACCCAGTAAAATCCTACATGGCCTCTACCATTGGTTGGAGCACTTAGCCAAGGATTGCCAAGTGTGCAAGTGTGTTTCTTCACACTTGAGCATCCAAGGCTCTCAACCCCGAGCTCCACTATCTATATAATAGCCCTTTGAGCCCTCTGAGCAAGGGGGGAGAGGCTGGACGTCCTTATGCTGCCACTTTGAGAGAAGAGAGAGAAATTTGATCTTACCTTCCACCATTCATTCTCTCCCTTTTCTCTTCATTCGGGACGTCTAGAAGGGTTGCTTTGGAGCTGGAGGAGCCCTACAAGGAGCCAACAACGCCAACAACGAGGATCTACACCCTCTCCTCTCTCTCTTCTCTTACTTGCTTTGTAGCTAACTTGCATGTTCCACACACTTTCCCACACACCCTAGGCACGTAGGGCATTTCCCTATACACCTAAAAAGGGGTTTCCCAACCAAAAACGGAGGGAAGAAGGGTGGTCATAGCATTTGGCCACCCCTCTTCTCAAGCCCGCAACCGGTACGGGACTCGCCTTTTGGGCTTTCCTTTCTTCCTTCTGAACATTTGCTACACTGCATTTAGTTTAATAGAGGTTTGTTTGTGGCAGGAATATTGTGAACGTGACCGTGGAGCACTCCTCCTTTTGCCGGCCGAAGAAGGAGAAGTTGGAGCCCCATCTCCGACCGCTGCGTGAGGCTACTACAACAACGTGGTCAAAGTACTTCCTTGGGCACAGGTAAGGCCCTGGCGATCACAAACCTCCCCTTTCATCTCTGGTTTTCTTTGTTTCCTCCTCAGTCAACCTAGTCAACTAGGGAGTCAACCAAGGTCAACCAACAATCCATCATCGCCAACGAGAGACCAGTGACGTTCGCGAGCACCCGGAGGACATCCACCATCGACAGCGGGGATACGGCCGGAGGCCAAACGGATCATCCACAGGGGGGGCTCCTCCTCCTCCTCCCCCCCCCCCCCCCCCCCCCAGCGTCACCTGCTGCTGTTCCCACGCCAGGAACTACTCCAGCTGCATCGTCCATCCCCACCCCAACCACAACACCAAGCATAGGAGCCTGGGGAACTCCCGCTGGAGCCCCAACCTTCGCCCAGGTCCTCCTCAAATCCATCAAGCCACCGGTGGTGCCAGTCCAGGTTCACGCCCCAGCAACCACAGATGCAGGCGAGCCTGCAGTTTTCTTCTCACCCAAGGAAGTGAAGCTCTCCTGCAAACCCCTTGATCTGGCCATCATTGAAAAAACCCCTCAGGGGCGCCCTCCATTCCAGGACATCCGAACTCATCTCACTCAGAGGTTTCAGCTTCAAGAGGATTTCCTCATCAGTGCCTATGATGGAAGACATATCATAATCACTTTTAGGAATGAGAAGGATTATTACAAAGTGCTCTTGAAGGAATCAATGTTTGTTCATGGAAGAATATTCAGGTTCTCAAAATGGACTATGGAGTTTTCACCAAACAAGGATTCACCGGTTGTTCCAGTGTGGCTGCACATGCCGGGGCTTCCTGCCAACTTCTTCAGTGAACCCATGATTAGATCCATTGCGGGGAGTATTGGCCCTGTGTTGCAGATCGACCAGAACACATCCAGAATGATAAGAGCAGATGCGGCTGTGGTCTGTGTGCAGCTTGATGTCTCCAAGAAACTCCCAGATCGTGTTTGGGTTGGGGTTGGAGGAGGAGGTTCATGGCAGCCCATTGTCTACCCTGCGCCACCACTATTTTGTACATCCTGTTCAAGGCTTGGACACTCCACCAAGAACTGCAGGCAAACTGCCTCTGAGAAGACAGATAATATGGCCCAGAGCGCACAGGAAGACAACACCCAGCCCTCAGTCAAAGCTACAACCTGGAGACCTTTTAGAACAATCAATGAAGGAATCCAGCCCTCAGTCAAAGCTACAACACTCCACCCCGTTGGCGGAGCAGGCACCACGGCGGTCTCTGCGTTGGTGCCTTCCGCTGCGGCGGCGCCAGCCTGCGAGCCTTCCGCCGTGGCGGCGCCTGCCCGCGAGGTGCCAGCCCGCGACCAGCCTTCCGCCACCGCGGCGCATGCCTGCGACCATGCGACGTCACCTTCCGCCGAACTGCCTTCGGTGCCGGCGTTTCAGGGGAATCCCAATTCCCTCGGAGAGAGCCCGGTTGTTTGTGGAAATGCTTCTAAATTTTCGGACCCATGGAAGGAAGCACTTCCTTCACGGTCACCAGCTGGAGATTTCGGTGCGCAAATCATACCTTCCCAGGAAGACTTTCCTCCTTCTGAAATCTCAGCTTCTTGCCATGATCATGGTACACCGGGTATGCTGGGCCCACTAATGGGCCTTCCTAACCAGGCCGTGCTGGATGATGTGGAGTCTCACATTCAAGTGTCTAAGGAATCTGTAGCAGTGCAACAGCATACAGGAGACGTACCTGAAGCCAGCGACTTACACAAATCCAGCGAGATGATTGTCCTTGATTCTACACCGGTGCAAACGGGGCAACATGTGCAAGTGATTGAAGCTACGGTAGATACTCCTTTGACGTTTGCACAAGTAGTGCGCCAACCTCCTAAGTCCCCAAATGTTCTAGATAAGTGGAATCAAGGTGAGTGCTCCAACACACGTTCGAGTGGTTCTTCTTCTGGACGTCGAAAAAATATTTCACGTCCTTCTCGCAAAGGAGGGGTTAGAATTTCTTTACCGATCGTCAGAGATCGTTCACGTAGTCCAGTGCGGCAATTAGAGGAGATCAATACGTTGGATTTATCTCTGCAAGATAATATAAAAGATTGGAGGACTAAAATTTCTTCGGTGTTCGAGCTTGCTAGAGCAGAGAATATATTTATGCCAGGTTTTAAATTTGACTCAGAGGTGTCTGGAATGGATTCAGAAGAAGATTACATGGATCGTTGTTCTCAAAGACCAGGGTACGACCTCGGGCAGTCCTTCGACGTACTCACTCCCGGGATAGAACTTATATGGAGTTCTAGTTAACTCCAAATTTTCTTGGAACATGTAGTCGGGTTCTCACTCTGATTTCAGAGTTTCTCCTCATATATATAATAAATTGGCCCGCTTGGGTTTTTGAAAGAAAAAAAAAACTGTACCTCACTATGCATATTTGATTCGATGTAGTTTGTCGATTCAACGAATCTTGCTCAAAACTTCTTTTTGAGTTAGATTTAAAGAATATTCTCAAACTCAGAACTATGATGGCAAAATTACCATATTCAGCGATATAACATCAAAATCCAGGTCAATTAATCTTGGGGATATACCCGATACATTCTTTCAATTTGAAAGATATACAATTTATAGTTAAATTTCATAAATATATCACTTCATTCGGAAGATTGAAAAGGCATATCGATAGTTTTCCCAATTATGATTTGAATGGTTATCGTATTGCAGCTAAAAGACGGAACATTGACATATAAACGTGGTCCACCTAAATCTTTGTTATCTTGGAGAAAGTAACAAATTATTATTTAAAATTCTCTGACTAATACACAGACATGTCACTGCTTTTACTTACATAATTTTTCTGGTTCTTCCACACATTGCATCAATCTTGTAGGAAATCATACTGATCAATTAAGGAAGACTTGTACAGGACTTTTACCATTGGAGAACGTTTTGTTAAATTGGGTTTTACCCCAAATATAATCCAACTGATATGAAAAAAAGGTAATACAAGTGAGGACATATTTACGATCCTCGAAAATGTTGGGTCTTTTTCACCAAGATCCCGAAAGCAATTGTGCACAACTTGAGAGTCACGTGCCGAACGCACGTGGGCACGCTACTCCAGGTGTCTCGGCCAATCCGGCGCGTCTCCCTCTGCAGACCACGACGCCGTCGACAAATCGTCCCCCTTCTGGCATCGGCAGGTCATCGTCGGAAGAGCTTGCCGCTCCCTAGCACTCCACACAAGTGCACGCCGCCCGCCAGAGCGCGGGTGGCAGCTCCTTCCCGCGGTTCCACTCCCCGGCAATGGCGTCGTACACGAGCACGAACCCCTCCTTGTCGAAGCTCCTGGTCCCGCGCCTTCCGGCGTCGCCGCCGGCGCAAACTGAGGAGTTAGTGGAGGAGGGGATGGAAATGTGCACCAGCAGCACCACAGTGCTGTCCCCGACCCCGACGCAGGCGAACCGGCCCGCCCCGCCCACCCTGGCCTGCTGCGGTACCGGCGGGGTCGGGAGCCGCGCCCAGTCGCACCCGTCGCCGGATCTCTTCCTGCTTCTCCTGGTCGCAGCCGTCCCGTCCCAACCCCAGAAGGAAAGCTCAACAGCATGGCTCGCCAGTACGTACAGGCGCCCCCCGGCGGCGCAGGCACCAACTATGCAGCCCCCGCCGGGCACCGCCCGGGAGCGCAGCCATGCCCTGGCCTCCACGTCGTACAGGTCAATCGTGCCGGCGCAGGTGTGCGCATCCAGGCGGCCCCCGCGCGGCGCCTCCCAGCGGCCGCCGACCTTGAGCCCCCCGATCACGTAGAAGACCCCGTCCGTCGCCGCGCCGACACAGCCATACCGCCGTCTGGGCGCTTCCGCCACCACCCGCCACGAATCGGTCACCGGGTCATACTCCTCCACGGCGGACGTCTTCGAGGAGCCGCCCGCAACGTAGATCTTCCCGGCGACGGATGCCGCGGCGAATTTCTTTCTGGGGAACAGAGTAGGGGAGATTGGCGTGGCTTTCTCCCTCCAGGTGTCGTAGCAGATCGCAACGTTGCGGCCGATGGCATATACGAAGCGGCCAATGGGGACGAGGCGACAGTGGGAGAAGCCGCCGTCGAAGACCCCCACCGGCAAGGGGAGGACCGCGGAGGACCGCGGCGGTTCCCAGACGGCGCCGGCGAGAAGAGGGGTGGGGGAGGAGAGGACGAGAGCGTGGCCGGTGTCGGAGATGGAAAGAGCGTAGAGGGAGCGGCGGAGGAGGCCATGGGAGCGGCGGAGGCGGAGGAAGAGGGGGGAGTCGACAAGATGGGAGAAACGGCGGCACACGAAGGAGAGGGCGGGAGGGAGGAGAGGGGGACCCGGCAGAGGCACTCAAGGAGGAGGTCGTCGGGGAGGGAGGAGAGGGAAGGGGCGGGGTCGCAGTCGGCATCTGCTTCAGTGTCGTGGCGTCGGTGTCGAGAGGGCAGCGGCGGAGGGGCTTTGTTGCCAGGCCGAGAGAGGAGGAGGTGGGGGTCGGGGCGGCGGGGGGCGGGATGGGTGGGCGTTGGGTCGGGGAGGCAGGACTTCACAAGCCACGAGAAGGTCCGAGAGCTGCTGCAGCTGCAGGTCTCCGCCATGGATTCCGGCATGGTACACAGACAGAGGCGGAGATAGAGAGAAGCTGTTGGTGGAAGTTTGGAAGTATATATAATGTGGATGCCCGATAACGACCGTTTGGTAGACGGAACTCCGCAGGATCTGTATTTCCGATTTTTCTGTTTGGATGTTATGATTTTTCTTGGGAGAAGGTGTGTGAAAATTTTAAAAAGCAAGGTGCTGACCTTTTGAGGTCAGTTACTTTGACTCTAACCATGTTAGTCAGCAGTAGTAGTTGAAGTCAGCCCTGGCAGAAGTGGGGGTTTGGAGGGTCCTTGGTCCTTGCCCTGGTGAAACAAGTAAGTTGTCTCCTTACCTGCTTTGCCTTTTACCATGTTGAGTCTTGCGTTAGTTTTCTTCGAATATTTGTAATTTCTAAATGGTGTCTAAAACTATTCCTTAAGACCTATTTGTTTGATGTAAAACATCATAAAATACTATAAAACCGTATTTATTTTTACATGATGCATAATATACAATCATATCTTATTGTGTTTTATCCACCAAAGTAATGAAATAAAGCCCCAAAGAGAAAAAAAAAGAGATCACTGTATGGAAAAGCAAAGTGGGTATAAGTTAACTTCCATATACAAACAATGACATGTATGAGGTGGTGACTTATGTGCCATCTGCACCTTGAAGGGCGAAAAGTGCAAACGATCTTATCCACAGATGCACGTAGAACAGTAGATCTATCTCCTTTCTGCCAAAGGTTTCCTGCTCCCCTACATATTCCCACAACCTGTTTATTTCACACCTATGAAGTATACCACATACGCGTCTCTATTCACTAGATTTGATAAAGAGAGAGTTTAACGTTGATATATATTCGATTAGAAGTGTTCATGGTTCGATTTAATTTAAATTGAACTCTTTTTTTTTCAACTCAAACTAAATCAAATGAAGTTTCCAGACCAAATCAAATTAAATTTAGATTTTTTGATTCAATTCGATTTGATTTGGTTTAAATTAAAATTTAATATTTAATTAAATATAAATAAATTTATTAATATTTATATATTTAAAATAAAGATAAAATTCAAAATATACATATTATATTTAAATTTAGCTGTGTAAAGAATTTTTTTATATTTATAACATGTATAAAATATTACTATTATTAAGTAAAATTTTAATTTATTCATTTTATTTGATTTGGTACATTTCACAATAAGTGAAATTGAACTGAACCAAACACACAACAAAACGAATCGAACCAAACTGGTCGATTCAATTTGATTATTTAGATTGACCCGAATTATGAACATCTTTATATCCGAGTGTCTATTTAATTTAATAACTCAGACAGGAAAATCTTGCAGATAAATCCCTTGTCAAAGATAAAATTATGAGATAAGAAGAAAATGAGAAATACTTATTATAAGAGTACTCTTGTATTTGAAATATAAGAGTGTTCTTTTATTGATCCATCTAAAATTGATTAATGTGTGATGACACGATCATTTTTTGAATTCAACCTAAATATTTATAAATTTGACTTAAAATTTTCTGAATCCAACTTAAGTTTTTATAAACTCACTTATAATTCAAATATAAGAGTAAGCATTCCTTGTAAAAAAACATATAGTTCAATTTGACATTAATTACCCCATACGAATCCAAGGTGAAGAGGCCTCCGAGGAACCATCATTCAGAGACTTTCTTAGTTTCTTATCATCCAATCTCATGACAAACCACAGATAAAAGATAACATGCCAACGTTGAAATTGCCATGACATGTCTGCACTCCACTTCCTTCCCCCGTCCATTGTTGATGGGGAGCACCCGGCAGAGTGTGCATGCATGTGGTGGGCTCTATGTGGCCAGCCGCGCGAGGACAGCGAGCACAAATCCACAAACAACCTGTGTGCCCGCCCGTTGTCGTGTTCCCTTCTCCCGGTGGCCATGTGATATGTGGAGGAGGCCGGCCAGCCTGGGGAAGACCACAGCCACAGGCTACACAGCGCCTCCTCCCCCGCTCCCTGCTCGTGCCAGGGGTCGGTCCGGTCCGGTTCCCATAAACCCCGTCCGTCCGACCTCAGTGCTGTGCCGCCGTTGCTACTTGCTAGCTAGCTGCATGTGAGGCTTTAAGCTTGGGCCCCTCTTCGGCTCTCCTCTCTCGGTCTTTGGAAAAGGAAAACTGTTACCGTGCCTCGTCTTATACGTCTGACCTCTCGTGCCTTATAAATGTAGACAAAAGCTAGCTTTTGTAGCCATGTGTGTGTCTTTGTTGTCGCTAAATATTCCTTTGACTTAAAAACAAGTGTCATGTAGCCACAAAACTTGACCTTTTTCCCCCCCTTTTTTTCCATAATACTCTTCACTCTTGAATTGATAGCAAAAGAAACATATATGTATTGTATTTGTTGAGATATGATTTAGTTGAAATAAGTATATGTTTATAAGTAAGAAATATCTCTTCTTACAAGAAGCTTTTTTTGTAAAGAAAATAAAAAAATTTCAAATGAGAGATAGTATTTCTTAAAAATATATATATTGAAATTTTACGTATCTTCAATGACGTCATCTTTGAAAAATTAAAAAAGAGGTTATGTGTTTTGTCGAATTTCTTATCACAACAAGATTCACACATTTTTATCCTCGTTAAGAAAATATTGTGTAGAGATATAATTTAATTTTACATTAAAATAAGTGAAAAAATATGTACTTATAATAAGATATTTTTTTTCTCTTAAGAGAATCATTTAAAAAAGGATAAAATATCAAATAAGAGTTAATATTTTCGAGAGAATTATACTGAAATTTTACGTATCTTCAATAATTATATAATATATGTGTGTGTGTGAACAGTCCAAATACTCTTCACTCTTGACTCAAGACAGGGGACGTATGTACTTCGATTGGCTAATTTATTGGATGAGTACAATACATTGTACACACCTTCACATGGTCAGGTAGAGTATGCAATGGATATTTTTTAATAGCAAATAGAAACATACTTGTGATGTCTAACCGAGTTTTCAAATGTTGGATACTAACCCAATGAAGCGACATTGTTCATCGAAGACACAACTTCATATCATGCACAAATAAAAATTCCGATTGAGAACGTAACAATTAAGTTATCCACCATTATGACCATTTATTATGGTCTCATCAAGACCTACGTTAACCAAAGCTCCAATACAAAAACATTGCTTAATTATGGTGCTCACGCGGGGTTTTAGTCGCCCAAGAGAGGCGGGGCGTTAAACGACGCGTTATTAAAGAAGACGATTCTTCCGCCCCTGCGACAGCGCCCGGCAAGGGAGGTACGAGACACCATGCAGCTGCCGATGGCCGATGGGCGTTGGGCTTGGGAAATCGTCCTTTTTGCGCTCGAAGGATGCGCCCAGCCAGCCTGCCTGCCCCGTCGCGCGTTGGGACTCGACACAGACGTTAGGCATTGGTGCTTGCTTCTTCCTCCCTCTTCTTCCGTCGGTGGAGAAACCAAAGTTCAAATCAACTCGAGCCGAATGATGTAGAGGAAAACGAAGAGAAAATGGTTAGAGAAAGATTTATTGTATTTGTATATTATATTTTAAGTGTATATATTAGATAATAATTTATGTGACACCTATCACATGAGGAGTGATAAAATAATATTTATTATTAGATGTCATATAAATTATTATCTAATCATATTACACTTAAAAGTACAATATATAAGTGCAATAAATTTTTCTCAAATTGTTAAGGTATAACTTTGCCACATCTAAAGGTACTTCACAAAGTTTATTTAGTGTGGTTCACTAGTCTCTAATATATTATTTTTTTAAAATTTTAGAGTCCAATTTTTTTTTGCACTTATTTTTATTTTGACGTTCAAGTTTTTATTTTTTGGCGTCTAAAATTTTCTTTTGATATTATTTTTAAGGTGATGTGATATAGTGAGTCGAGTTTGGTCGCTGAGGAGGTGGTTCCCCACACACTTTTTTGATCAGTTCCATTGACCCAAGATGCACTCTGATCCTCTTTATTCGCCATTCACCCTCCACGTGTCTCCGAACATTTGAGAGGCGAACCAAGTACGCCCCTACGTTGCAAGAGAAATGCTTTTTGCACGGCCGCCCGGGTCGGCTGCGCGGTTGTTCCACGTCGGCTTTTTACCCGGGCGGCCGGGTAAAAAGCATTTCTCACGTTGCAAAGATCTCTCCTCGGGAGATGACGCATCGGGTCCTTGTCAATTATCCTCGGGCAAAGCTTCATCCGAGTAGGTCCAAATATATGTGCACAACCCACATAACCAACTACAATGGTCGTATTGTTCGCGCCTTTCTTGGGCCTATTATTGCTCTTTAATAGAACTCCAAAGGGATACTTCCCCACATTCCAGATAATTAACACGCCACAATCTTGTCCCATTAATGGATGCCCCTCACTCAGGACTTTAATTGCCACTCTCATAGGGACCGTTACATCCCACTCGTATATCGGTCGTCTAGACGTTCTTTATATAAAAGAGCCAAACCCTCCGATGCCAAGGTACTCACTCTCCGACCTACCAGTTCTCTAAACTTCCACAAGTCATCTTGCTAACTTAGACATCAGAAGATTTTTCTTTAGCTCTACAACCAGACTCCTCCGACGACTCTTTTTCTTACAGGATCCACACCATCATATATCTGGTTGAGCTCCTGCTATATTACAACGTGTAGAGAAGAGAGTGAAGACTTCTTACCACTAATTGACCTTCACATACGCCAAAATAGAAAGTTGTCCTTTAAAAGTCAAAATAAAAAGTTGGACACTAACCCCCCCCCCCCCCCCCCCCCCTCCCCAAAAAAAAGAAAGTGGCATAGTATGGTGCACTAAGCCTCACGAGGTGGACAATGAACTTCACAAGTATCTTTAGATGTGATGCAGTTGCAATTCTCAAAATACAGTAATTTTTTCTTGAAAACAAAATATTTCATAAGAAAAAAATTTACTGTACTTATCTAAGTGTATTTAGACAATGATATAACTATTTGTATGATGCCAATGTTGGATGCTATGTGGGTTGAAAGATAGTGAGTAAATAATTAGCGATAACACAACAAATATATAAGTTGTAGTAGACTTAAAAATTAAAAGTTTGAACTCAAAATATAAATTTTATTTTAAAATATTATTCTTAAAATTTAATAATATTAACTGAACTTTTAATAGTAATTTGAACTTATAAATACTCTTTTTGGGCTCACACATATAGAATTTAAATTTTAAAATATTATTTTAAGATTTTAAAAATATTGACTAAATTTTAATAGTAACTTATGCTCATAAATAATGACTTTGAGGTCTGACATGGTGATTTAGGAATAGTCGCCCAATGCCCGCTGATGCCGGTCGTCATCAGCCGACGAATTGGGTCGACGAGATCAAGGATCGGCCATATCAACGGGCCGACGATAAAATTGTCGGGACTCGTCGGCACCGGTTAGTCTATTGCTGCCGAGAACTAAATTCAAATTACGCATTATGTCCGGGCGTCTCCAGCTGGCGCCAGGTCACACTTGCCCTAGGTACAGACGAGCCTCGTAAATCACGACCCCCAGCTGGCCAGCACCCGCTTTAGGCAAGCGGCTGTCTAGGCGAGACTCTCCGTGCCCAGCTGGTGTGGACTCCCTAGTTAGCGCCCCTGCCTCACGGAGGCTCGTCCGCCACCTTCCTCTTCTGTCCAAAGGATCAAGTTCTTATAAAAGAGACAGAGACCCACAAGGAAAAGGTACGCTATTCATAGCACAAAACTCTCACTCAATTCTCCTCTCTTGATAACCTTCACTGACTTGATCGTCGGAGTGTCCGACCACCGAGAAGTCTCGGTGGTTCTTTGCAGGTCGGCTTCTCCTCTTCGACGACAGCGCAATGCGGCCAATCCCTCGGGGCCCACCCAGCTCGGCTCGGGCCGACGATCCTTGTTGGTTTTTTCCAGCAACATTTGGCGCCGTCTGTGGGAATCGGCACAAAAAGCTTATCCCAATGGCACCCAAGGGAAAGGCTGCAGCTCGCCCGTTGGAGGAGGAAACCACCCTTGTTAATGTCGTAGAAGAAGCAGCGGGGGGAGCGTCTGGAGCAGGAGAACAAGATTCGACCACCCTGTCGCGGCTCGACCTCGTCGAGCAGACATTGGCGAGTCTTCAACAGATACTTTTGAGGATGGAGCAGAACCAGCCGGCGCACCCTGTGCAAGGGGAGGGCTCGGTTCGTCAGTTAGAAAAGGCCCAAGATGATCAAGATGAGGCAGAGGCTCCCAACCAGCAGCGAGCGCCTCCTGCGATGTCGACAAGCCATGCCGGAGCGCCGCCGGCGGTGGTCGGAACTCCCGCGCCTGTCGTAAAGCAAACCGACAATGTGCAGCCCGCAACGCCAGTGGCGGCAGTGGGGAATGTGGGCAAGGCCGACCTTGTCGATCGTTTCACGGCGGAATCCGCTCCATTCAGTCGTAGCGAATCTCTGTTTGACCCACGATGGAAGGATGACCTGCGAGAGATGAACAGGAAAATAGAAGCTCTGCAGCTTGGTACGCGCCCCATGCGTGGCCACGCTCCTCACCTCCTCGCCATTCACGGAGGAAGTCACGTCGGCTCCGGTCCCACCAAAGTTTCAGCTGCTGAAGTTCCGACGTTACAACGGGACCACCAACCCAGTCCACCACCTCGACCATTTCCAGGGACAGGTGGAAATGATAAATATAACTGACGCTCTGAAATGCAGGGCTTTCATGTCCACTTTAGATGACGCGGCTCTGCAGTGGTTCAAGGCGCTGCCCGCTCGATCGGTCTCGGACTTCTCCGACCTGGCCCAGAGGTTCCTTGACCACTTCTTCAACACAGTGCAGCATTCGTTATGCACCGACGATCTATGGCTGGTGTCACAGAAAGAGAATGAGATGTTCCGAGACTATGCGAAGCGCTTCCAGATAGAGGTGATGAAAGTGGTGGACCTAGACTTGAGGACAACTGTCAACATTCTCACCAGGGTGTGCATCGACGTATCGTTTATGGCGTCGGTCGCCAAAAAACCACCGGTAAGCCTCTCCGACCTCCTCTCCCGGATGCAGAAATACGTCAGGCTGGAGTCAACCCTTGGAGCCGCTGGGCGTCTGAAGCGGCCGCTAGAAAGGGGGAATGCGAGCTCCGAGACGAGCGAGAAGAGGCCAAGAAGGGAGGAAGCACGCGGAGACAGGCATCGAGATTCAGAGAACCGGCGGATGTCTGACCGACGACCCGACGAATATCGTCGCGTCAGAGATCTCCCCGGTTCAGAAGGCCACCGTCAGAAATCCTCCCCATCATCAAGAAGCTACCAGAGTTCAGGCGACCAGAACCCATCACGCGGCCCCCATCAGGGCGAGGGGCCGAACTATACTGTGAGTACCATAAATTTTTGGTCACCTAACCGACCAATGCAGGAGCCTGAAGATGGAAATATCGGAGATGTTACGACGAGGGATAATCGGAAAAGACGTCGTCACGGCAAACCGAAGGATCGCGAGCAGGAAGGAGATCGCGAGCGTGAAGGGAAAGGCGCCGTCCTGGTACTTGCCGGCGGATCGGCGGGTGGCGGCGACAGCGGCAGGAAGCGGAAAGCATATGCGTCGGCCGTCGTCCTCGGAATCAACCAACCAAGCCTGGAGCCGATCACCTTCTCTGCCGACGACGCAATGGGGCTGAGCTTCCCTCACGACGACGCGCTGGTCATCCATGCCGACATCGACGGCTACACCGTGCATCGCATCCTCGTCGACAACGGAGCGGCGCCCGATGTCCTTTTTATGACTGCTTCCTGAAGATGACGAATCTGAGCACGGAGCTCAGGCCAGTCGCCACGCCTCTATTCGGGTTCAGCGGAACGCCAGTCACCGCCGAGGGGTCTATCAGGCTCAAGGTGACGCTAGGCACCCGTCCTCGTCATGTAACGGTTGAGGTCGACTTCCTAATTGTGAAGGTCAAGTCGGCCTACAACGCAATTTTTGGACGCGGATTGCTAGGAAAGCTCGGGGGGGTGCCGTCAACCTACCACCAGAAACTGAAGTTTCCAACTCCTTTCGGGGTGGGGGAAGTCGTCGGGAGTCAGGCCGAGGCGCGCCTATGTTATGTCAATTCCATCAAGGCCAAGAACCAGCCATTTCTGAGTACGTGCCGACTGTAGATGACGCCCCAAAGCACGAGCCAGTAGAACTAACTAAAAAATAAAAATTGAAAACGGACATCTAATCATCGGGACCGAACTCAAAGAGTTGGAAAACGACGTCACTACGTTTCTCAGCCAAAGTGGCGACGTCTTCGCTTGGTCTGACGACGACCTTCCAGGAATAGATCCGAGCATTATCCAGCATCACTTGAACGTGGATCCTGAGGCCCGGCCTGTCCGACAGAAGAAGAGGCCCTTGTCGGCCGAGCGGCAGGAAGTAGTGGAAAACCAACTGACAAAATATTTGCATGCAGGTACCGTTAGAAATTCGTTTTACCCAAACTGGGTCGCCAACGTCGTCCTGGTGCAAAAGGCGAACGGCAAATGGCGAATGTGCGTTGACTTCTCCAACCTAAACAAGGCCTGCCCAAAGGACAGCTTCCCCTTACCCCGGATCGACCAGCTAGTCGACTCAACTGCCGGGCACGAGCTCTTAAGCTTCCTCGACGCCTATTCAGGCTATCACCAAATAAGAATGGCTCCAGAAGACGAAGAAAAGACATCTTTCACCACGGAGAGAGGTTTGTATTGTTTTACTCGTATGCCATTCGGACTAAAAAATGCAGGGGCAACATACCAAAGACTGGTCAACAAAATGTTCGAGAAGCAGATTGGCAAGACCATGGAAATATACGTCGACGACATGCTGGTAAAAAGCCGACGAGCCGAAGACCACGTCAGGGACTTAGCCGAAACCTTCGAAATACTGAAGCTCTACGGGATGAAATTGAACCCAGAAAAGTGCGTCTTCGGCGTCCGGGCTGGGAAGTTCTTGGGGTACCTTGTCTCCCAACGAGGCATAGACGTCAACCCCGACAAAGTTCAGGCCATCCTTGACATGACGGCTCCAAGAACAGTCAAAGAGTACAAAGACTTAATGACATGGTTACAACTCTAAGCAGGTTTATGTCCAGGTCAGCAGAGCGGTGCAAGCCATTTTTTGAGGTGCTAAGGAAAGGCCGTTTCGAGTGGACCGAGGACTGCCAAAAGGCTTTCGACGAGTTAAAAGAACACCTGGCAAGCGTACCAACGCTTAGCAAGCCAAAGAGGGGGAAAAGCTGCTGTTGTATTTGTCCGCAACGAGCTATTCCGTCAGCTCGGTCCTCGTCTGAGAAGAAGACCGAGCCCACCTACCGGTGTACTATACAAGCAAGGCGCTGCGGGGAGCCGAGCAACGCTACCCTGACCTCGAGAAGGTCGGATATGCCCTCATTATGGCCGCACGACGATTGCGTCCGTATTTTCAATCACACAAAGTCGTCGTCCTCACCGATACACCGATTCGACAAGTTCTTGAGCGACCCGAGTCCTCGGGAAGGTTGGCCAAGTGGGCCGTAGAGCTCGGAGAATTCGACATTGAGTTCAGGCCCCGTGTCGCTATCAAAGCCCAAGCCCTCGCGGATTTCATTTCCGAGGGCACTGCCCGAGCGGCTTCGGAGGAAAAATCCGACGAAAGTTGGGAAGTTTTCGTCGACGGAGCCTCAAACTCCCAGGGCAGTGGAGCAGGGGTGGTCATGCGCTCACCCGAAGGCGTCGACCTAAGGTACGCGGTTCGTTTCAGTTTCCAAGCATCTAACAACGTGGCAGAATACGAGGCTGTGGTATCAGGGCTGAAGATGGCGAGGACTCTTGGCGCGAAGAAGGTCCGCATCCACAGCGATTCCCAACTGGTCGTCAACCAGGTCTCGCAAGCGTTCGAGGCGAAAGAGGTAAAGCTCGCGTCATATAAAGCCGAGGTGTTAAAGCTCATGGCGGAATTCGAATCTGCCGAGCTTGTGAAAATACCAAGGTCCGAGAACGAACAAGCTGACGAGCTTTCGAAAATCGCATCATCTGCACTGGAATCGCCCATAGCCCTACTAATAGAAGAACTATTGGAGCCGACCATAACACCCAAAGATCTAATGAGTATTGAGGTAAGAACAACCTGGATGACACCACTAATAAACTTCCTCAGGAGTACGTTGCTACCGGAGGACAATAACGAGGCCGAGAAAACGAGACGGCGGTCGTCAAAGTTCTTCATCGTCGGCGATGATCTGTACCGGAAGGGGTTTAGCTACCCCAGCCTCCTCTGCGTGGACCCCGTTCAAGCCGAGGAAATTATCAACGAAGTTCACGAAGGGACGTGTGGTTCTCATGCAGGCCCCAGATCTCTAGTAAGAAGAGTAACCCGGCAAGGATACTGGTGGCTGACGATGCTTAAAGACGCCGAGAGGTACGTCAAAAGCTGCCGACAGTGCCAGCTGTTCGGCAAGATCGACCGACAACCCCCATCAGAACTCACGAGCATAAATTCCCCGTGGCCATTCGCGCAATGGGGCATGGACATCCTCGGACCATTCCCACCCGCGTCGGGCCAAAGGAAGTTCATCATCGTTGGAGTCGATTATTTCACAAAGTGGGTCGAAGCTGAGCCCCTAGCAAAAATTACAGATACCAACGCCTGGGGCTTCGTATGGAAAAATATCGTCTGCAGGTTCGGTCTTCCACGAACGATCATCACCGACAACAGACGACAGTTCGACAACGCCAAGTTTCGTCGGAATTGCGCGGCGCTCGGAATCAAACACAAATTCTCCTCAGTGGCCCATCCCCAGTCAAATGGAATGGCCGAGGTCACCAATCGAACAATCCTGGATGGACTAAAGAAGAGGATTGCAAACCACAAGGGAGCTTGGGCCGACCAACTCCTCCACGTACTTTGGGCATACAGGACGACACCAAGGGAAGCCACTCGGGAGTCACCCTTCGCGTTAGCCTTCGGAATGGAGGCAGTGTCGCCGGTAGACATGCTCGTCCCCTCACAAAGAATCCTCGGATTTAACGAAGAGAAGCAACGATCAGGCATTGCGTGCCGAGCTTGACCTAATAGAAGAAAAGCGAGGAAATGCTTCTACAAGAATGGAGATATACCAAAAGAGGGTCAAGAAAAGCTTTGACAGGAAGGTCAAACCACGACGCTTCGGGGTAGGGAGTCTAGTCCTCAGGAAGCTCGCAATTTCGGACCGAAGTCGGCAAGCGGGAAGTTGTCGCCAAACTGGGAAGGGCCATACCGAATCATCGACGAACTCGGACAAGGAGCTTATCGGCTCGAAGAGCTCGGGGGAGCTGTCATACCGAGAACGTGGAACGCCGAGCATCTTCGACGCTATTTCCCGTGAGTACGAGGTCGCTTCGGCACTCTTTAAATCCGAGGTCGAGGTCTCTTCAGCATTCTATAAACCTAAGCCCGAGGTCTCCTCGGCACTCTCTAAACCTAAGCCCGATGTCACTTGGCACTAATCAAATACGAGGTCGCTTCGGCACTCTCACAATACGAGGTCGCTTAGGCACTCTTATCGACGAAGCAGTTCTCAGCACACTCGTCGACAAGGTCGTTTGTGCAATAGCAAACGATGAAATAAACAGTCGTCGGCTAGAAACTAAAGAGTGCGAAGTATATTCCAACTGACGAGGATTACAGGGTACATGAAGAAAGGCAGCTACTCCTCATTCAAAACGACATCAGCTGCCTGGTCGAGAGAACGATCAATGGCCGTCTCCAAGGCCTCGTCCACGACGGCAGCGAGCTCCTCGCCTCTGCCCCCTGCGACCTAGTCGCCGCCCTCGCCATCTCCAGCGAGAATCGCTCCTGACAAGTCGAGGTCGGGATACAATCCCCTAACCTTGGCAAGGCAGTCGTCATATCCTCCCTGAAAGAGGTCGGCGATCTCATCCTGAAGTTCATCGGAGTTGCGGTACTCCTCTATCGCCTTGCCCCTTTCCTCAGCAACGAGGCGTGAAAAGTTGTTCTTCGTCTCCTCGTGGGCAGCGATCTCGTCGTATTGCGCCTTCTTCACAGCCTCCAGGGCCGCTTGGAGGGCGCCTTCCCTCTTCTTTGCCTCTTCCTCCAGGCGAAGACTGCGGGCCTTCTCGGCCGCCACAAGCTCTTCGGCCTCGGCGATGCGTTTGTCGCAGGCCAGCCTCTTCACCTCAGCTCGGTGCACGAACGCGTCGAACGCGGCCAGCTGGCTCAGCATACCGTGGTAGAATTCATGCATGAGCCGACGTGCGGGGCGACCGAGCGTTTCAGCCTTAACCTCAGGCGGCAAGGCATGTCGACCCCACTCGACCGGGTCCAAGGAGAAGCGAGCCTGAGACGGAGCCGAGGCATCAGGTACCGTACCCGACGACGTCGGAACTGAGCGCTTTTTCGGCCGTTCTTCAGTCGACGGGACGGCTGTCGAGCTCTGTCCAGGCGCCGACGCCGATGGAGGCACGATCTCAGCCTCGCGGGGGCGTTTCTCGGGGCGGGAAGCCACCTTCTTCCCTCTTGATTGAGCCCGGCTCTTGGCCTGCTCCATGAGAGATGACCCTTTCCGCGTCGGGAGTGCGGAGTCACTCTTGTCGGCCATGGCTGCAAAAACATGTGACCGTTAGATAGGGAAATCAAAGCAGAACAAGGTATAACTATGAGATTGGCAACCTTTTGTGCCCTCATCGATCATCTGAATTAATTCCTCAGAGATATCGATTAGGTTGGGGGGCTCCACCTCCTTCAAACACTTGAGGTCGAAGAGCTCGGACGCAGTAAGCCTCGGCGACCCAAAAGCTTTGCTCCGGACGTCTACCGCCGACCACTTGGTAGGGAACGGCCAACCGAGGAACTATAAACAAAACAAAGTTCCTCTTCCAGCCATGGAGCGAGGAGGGCAGTCTTCCGAGGATATGCCGACCATTCCTCGCCGCAAAATAATACCAATCCAAATGGTTTGATAGAAAAAAGGTAGAGGAAGAGGCGCGAGGTCGGAGGGACCCCCGCCGAGTAGCACAAGTATAAGAAGCCGACGATTACCCGCCAGGCATTCGGTGCCAGCTGAGAAGGAGCCACCCCGAGCTCCAAGAGAAGAAAGATAACAAAGGGGTGGAAGGGGAAACAGAGGCCAGCCCTAACCGCCTCGGTGTAAACCGAGAACCCCCCGTCCATAACAAAATGAGCCCTAAAATCCCTGTCAGCAAATACGACGACGTCGGCAGGGAGGGTAAACCTGGGATGCTTCCGCAGCCACCTGAAGGTAAGGGGAGGTCTCACAACGGGCTTCGGCAACGTTGTCGGCTCGACGACGAGCACCGGAAGTGGGGCCGAAGGTTCCTTAGGAATGTAGGTCCCAGGGAGTAGTTCAAGGACGAAGGTATCTTCGACAGGGCCCCAGACCTGGGTTTCTGCGGATACCGACCCCACCCCAAGGTTTTCAGAGACGGAGTCGGGAGCATCGACCGAAGCGGGGGGATCCTTGGACGTAGTGGATGACGGCGTAGTGGAAGCCTCAGAAAAGGTGGAAGAGGAGGAGAGGCTCATCGTTTACCTCAGAAGGAAGCAAGCGAAGATCGTCGGGCGACTTCGTACGAGAAAACACAGTCGTCGGATTGTCGGCAGACGTCGGGGCGGCAGGGATCGTAAGACGCGCGCGCGAGGCAAAGAAGCGTCTGTCTCGTATCGAACCTCAGCTATTTATAGTACCATGATACCAATACGATCGGACGGCCCAGAAATCCTGCGCATCCAGGATTTCACCACGTGTCGGAAGCCCGACGGCCAGGAGACGTTCACCCGGATCCACAGCGCGCGCCCCAAAACCGTGAAATGTCATCATGGCTCAGGGCTCAGAGTGAAGTACCTGACAAGCCGTCACCGAAACCACCATCATTATGACAAGACCAAGATTGTCATCATGACAGTGGCAGAGCGCCCCCGAATTAAGCGCGCGGAATGCGAGGCGACGCCGAACGCTTGTACGAATTCCTGAGAGTGATAATTGGCTTCTCTTCGAGCCGAGGACTCGCCTCGAAAAGAACCCGGGGGACTAGTGATGCCGGTCGTCATCAGCCGACGAATTGGGTCGACGAGATCAAGGATCGGCCATGTCAACGGGCCGACGATAAAATTGTCGGGACTCGTCGGCACCGGTTAGTCCATTGCTGCCGAGAACTAAATTCAAATTACGCATTATGTCGGGCGTCTCCAGCTGGCGCCAGGTCACACTTGCCCTAGGTACATACGAGCCTCGTAAATCACGACCCCCAGCTGGCCAGCACCCGCTTTAGGCAAGCGGCTGTCTAGGCGAGACTCTCCGTGCCCAGCTGGTGTGGACTCCCTAGTTAGCGCCCCTGCCTCACGGAGGCTCGTCCGCCACCTTCCTCTTCTGTCCAAAGGATCAAGTTCTTATAAAAGAGACAGAGACCCACAAGGAAAATGTACGCTATTCGTAGCACAAAACTCTCACTCAATTCTCCTCTCTTGACAACCTTTACTGACTTGATCGTCGGAGTGTCCGACCACCGAGGAGTCTCGGTGGTTCTTTGCAGGTCGGCTTCTCCTCTTCGATGACAGCGCAACGCGGCCAATCCCTCGGGGCCCACCCAGCTCGGCTCGGGCCGACGATCCTTGTTGGTTTTTTCCAGCAACACCCGCGATCGTCGATCATCACCGCCGGTCGATGTTGCCATTCACCGATGCCTATCAAACCGCATGACATTCAACATGATTCCACATAGACTTCTATATCATGTCTAAATGTAACAAGTGCAATTGGACAAATGCAATAAATCCTTTTGAAGATATGAGAAATTTTTGTGTGCGCCCCTATAAGAAATATTGTCCTCTCTTCAAGATTTTATCATTTTCTCTTGAAAAAGAGTCTTCTTAGGAGAGAGGCTCAAGTGTCTTTCTTGTAAGTACATATTTATTCTCACTCTCTCTAATGTGAGATTAAATTATTCCTCTACACAGTCTCCCCCTTCAGTGAAGATAAGGATGTGCAATAGGAGGCACATGGCCCATCGTTTCACTTGGGCATTCTGTCAATCGATCATCCGGGCGTCCGAGCTCACAATCGCCCAAGCATCCAAGCTCACAGTCCCCCTCTCATCCAGGCGTGCCAAGCATTCGATTTCTTGGTCACCCAAGTGTTTTGGGTTTGACCGACCTCTCAACCAGACGCTTCAAGCATTCGATCGTTCGGACGTTCGGAGCGCCCATGGCCTTTTATCCTATTTTTCATAGACGACGTCATTGAAGAGACATGAAATTTTAATGTGCACGTCTCTCAATAAATATTGTCATATCTTCAACGTTTTATCCTTTTCTCTTAAAAAAAGAAACTCTTAACGGAGAGGCTCAAATGTCTTTCCTTCTAAGTACATATTTATTCTCAATATTTTTGATGTGAGATTAAATCCCCCTCTATATCTTCTCATTTCACAAAAGATTTTTTGTAGATGTTTGCTACCACAATTAATTCACTCAAGAGGTTGAGATATTTTAATGGAAATCTAGGATATTTATGAGAGCTAGTTAAAATCATATTTGAATCACCTCCCTATTTGCGGCGTTGCAGTATGTAGGAATTTTCTTTTAAGATAGTACATTCTTCGAAATATTTCAAGGCTGACTATGTTGAATGTTTCTAGAGCATTTATTATTCTCTATACAAATCTTGAGGAGGAGGAGGAGGGGGGGGGGTGGACATGTCCTCTTTTTTTTTTGGGCAAGAAGAAGGAAGATTATATTATAAGAACAGGAGAAGTACAAGAGTATGGCAAACCATAACTGAGAGGGAGAAAAGCTGACCTCCACCTGCTAGAGCAGGTCGGAGGATGGCAGCCCATACCCCACTCCCAACACAACAGAAACCCACATAGAAACACCAAAGAGAGTACAAGAACTCCCACAAAAGCAAGACAAGAGTCCAACGGAAACATGAGATGCCTGTAAGAGACAACCACTTTAAGGCGAAACTCGGCTCCATCGGCAAGAGGCTGCAACCCAGTTGTGCAGTAGAATCGGAAGCTCGGCAGACGCATGTCAGAAGAGACCATGCGGAGGGACCCCGGACCACGAGCTTAACCGTTGCCGCCCAGATCTCAACAGAGAGGTGAGGGGAAGAGCACTGAGGAGGACAAACGCCAAGGATGGGAGGTCGCTTCACAGGCTTCAGCAGAGAAACAAGAAATACCAAATCTATCCTCAAGAAGCCATTTTAGAACAGAGGTTTCATAAGAAAGTGTATCTACCCCTCACGACGCGTAATTTTAGTAGTAAAACCATTCGTTTGGGATGTCATTGGCGGGCACAAGCGGCACACGGAATGTTATCACTTATTTTTTCTCTTTATATATATATATATATATATATATATTTTTTTTTTTTTCCTTCGTTGTAACTCAGTAACATCTATCATTGAAAATTCCAACGTCACCCCGAAATCGAATCCGAGCTGAGGTGCTCCCACCTCTCCCCTGTGTCCAACTCATTTATGGTGGGGGACTTCTCTTTATATATATAAATTTATATTTTAATATAAAATTTATTTATTTTAATTAATTATTTATAACATTTAATATTAAGAATGACAAAGAACGTGGTGGACGGATCCCTTGCTTACTCGACCAAACATACCATTTTCTGAATAGACTGTCAATTCAGAGTTATCCACATGCCCCACATGTTACTAGACAATTCTATATGATATGACATTTCCTCCACCTGACTGTGACACACCATTATGATTTTTTGGTCATCTGATTGAACCCATCTTATCTTGGTAGAATTTTATGAATATTTCAAGCTATCGGCCCTCCGGTAGGGTGGGTGTTAGGTACTTGAATCAAACAAATTTGAATTTCAAAAGTTCGTATGATTAGTTGGGGAATATATTTAGGGTCATGCAGCAATAAAATAGCCACCAAGTCGAATACTTCTATCATACACAAGCGTCCAAATGAAGGTGAAAAGAAGAGTCCTTCCTGGTCAAAAGAAAGAAAAGAAAAGAAGAGAGTCTAAAAGAAGCCTGCACTCTTCTCGAGACAAAGCCAACCGTTTATGTGTTGGAATATGTAACCATGTATAAGACATTTGTACAGTGCGACCCTTGATATTAATTAAGAAAAAAGTTTATTGCACTTATATATATATTTTAGTTAGAGAATAAATTTATGTAGCATCTATTAATTAGATTGTCACTTTATCACTTCATGTAAGAGATATCACATACGTTATTATCTAATTGTAATATATAAGTGTAATAAACCTTTCTCTATTACCTAATTCTTGAAAGCTCAGAAATATAGGGACAATAAAATCGACAAGTAAATTGTAGAGTTTGGTGGCCTCCTTGTTACATTAGATTAGGAATTTAGCTCATGTTTGTATCAATAGAGATTGAGAATAGAGCGAAAGTATTTTTAAAAATTTTAAAATATCTTAAATTATTCTAATGCGAAGGAACTCAATACGCTCCCTTCTCTCTGCACACACACTCTCTCTGCCAGTATATTGTTTCTCTTGCTATCAGTTAGGTCATTCTAAGGAGGACTGTCGTTCAATGGGAGGAGGAAGCAAACTGTCGAAAGGGAAAACCAATGTTGCTACGGCGACTCCGAAACCCCCAAGGGTTTGGGTTCCCGTTCCTGAAAGTGTTAATGTTGTGCAGGCCGGTCATGATGTGCATGAAGGCCAGTCTAACCGTGATGAACCTGTGCTGGAGTGCCTTCCATCTGCGGCCATTTCTGCTAGCATGGAAGAACAGGCACATAGGGCTCACCCGCTCCTGGACTCTCTAGGAGGAGATGTCGTGGCTGCCGGCGGGGTCACGGTGGCGCCGCTGGATGCGACGCTTGCTTCTCATAGCTCTGGTAACTCCGGACTAAATCTCGCTTGTGTTGGGAACCTGCAGACGACATCAACGGTGCAAGGCACGTCTTTCGCGAATGGTGGAATGCAGTCGGATGTGATCCATCACAGGATCTTCGCTACAGCAGGGGAAGGTCCTTCCGCTGGCAGAGCCAGCACGGAGGCGCTTCCTTCGCGGCAATCTTCTGATATTCTGATTTCTCAGGGAAAGAATCCCTTAATCAGTGATAATTCTGCCTCGCTTAGCCCTTCCATATCTGGCGCAATTCTGGTTGGCTAAGAACCGCTGCCGCCATCATCGGAGCTGGGCGATTCGTATGCAACGGATATTGCCAACCGCGATATCTTCGCAGCGGGCGTGGGAGGGAGTAACGCTGGTAGATCCACCTCGCTGGCGCGGCTGCCATGTTTTGCTGCTCCAATTATTTCCGGAAAGATTGATAGTGGAAAAAGTGCAGATGACGCCGGGCGATCCTTGGGCTCAGCCACGGTGGGCTTTACAGGACAAGTGGTTCAGGATCATCTGATCCAAACTTCTTCAGGGGTATCCAAGAGTTGAATCATTTGACAGATGTTTCTATTGCGGTTATTGAACAACAGGAGTTACATGTTAACCATGATGTGAATGAAGAGGTTACTCCCTCGGGATTTGTTGTTGAAGCTGTTGACTCCCCGACTGCAACACTTGACACTACTCCCTTGACGTTCGCTCAGGTTGTGCGTCAATCCCCAGCCTCTCAGGTGAAGTCTACTGCTGGAGAGAATACTAACACCCATTCTAGTGATTCATCTTCGAGTCGTCGTATCTCTCGCCCCTCTCGCAAACAGGGAGTTAGGATTTCTTTACCGATTACTAGAGAACGGTCTTCCAGTTCTGTGCGGCAGAATGATACAATTCACATGATATCGCTAATACCACCTACAGATATGCAGAAGAAGGCTCTTTCTGTTGTTGAACTTGCTAAAGCAGAAAATATCTTCATGCCAGGGTTCTCTTTTCATTCAGAGGCATTCAAAATGGATTCAGATGAAGAACAAATGAAGCGTTGTTCACGTCGATCGGGATTACAACCTCGGAGTGTTCTCCAGAGAACTCCTCTATAGAGTTTTAGACTTCTTTTCTCTAGTTTAACCTGTTATGGGTTATTGTCTATGTTGCTCCTTCTTCCCGTTTTATTAATAAAATAATTGGCCATGTTTGGCCATTAAATTAAAAAAAAAAGACGCTCCCCATCTCTCAGGTAGAGGAAATCTTCGAGAGAAATATATATATATATTAATGCCTTCCAAAAAGTATATAACAACTATTAATCGGGTGAATAATCGGTCTAATAGTGGGACAAAATTGATTGGTTATCGGAGGTTAACTTTAGACAACTCTCTTTAACAAGACAGATAAGAAAATCGGGAAAAAATGGTGAACTATACTAACCGTCTTCATCGGATAGTTGTAAACTAAGTCTATTCAAATCACAAGCTAGGTTAACTTAGATCAAAGGGTTTTTTATTTAATAATCATATTATATTATTTAATTATTTAAATAATCATATTTTAAAAATATTTCCAAAATAGTCACCAAGTTGCCACGTCGGCAACTTGGTGACCGGGAGACCGGATGCCAGAATAGGGTCGGCATTGGCAATGCCGGCTTTGGAGTCGGCAATGCCAATGCCGGCTTTAATGTCGGCAATGCCATTACTGACTCCAAATGTAAAAAAAAAAAAAAAAAAACCTCTCCCAGGCCTCGCCCTGTGTTTTCACAGAGAGCCGCGCTCTGTGAAAACACAGAGCGCGGCCTGTCTGTGTTTTCACAGAGAGCCCGCACTCTGTGTTTTCACAGAGCGCGGCCTGTCTGTGAAAACACAAGCAGCGCTTCCTGTGTTTTCAAAGAGCCGCTGCCTGTCAAAACTCATGGAACGGCTTTGAACAAAGTTTTGAAAATTTGGACAAGGCTTTGAAATCATCTGATGTTTTTTTGATTTAATTTTATATTGAAAATTTATAAGAGTTTTACCATTATATATATAAAGATAATTCTCTCAACTCAACGTCTAGATTTTAGATTAGAATTCGAGTCTTTTAATATGATATCAAAGTAGATTTTTAATAACAAATTATACGGTTGTAAACATACCTCTAGTTATTTTAAACATTATTTAATTAAAAAAATAGACAACATCTCCCCTATTTCACTTATATTTTCATTATTTGTACCTGTTCCAGTACGATAATATTTCTATATATATGTGAAGGATAATCACAAATAACATGCCAAAATGTTTGTAAATGTCTAAGTCACATATGCATCATGTCTAAATCACAAATACATCAAAATAACACATGTACACGAAAACACAACTAAAAAATATCAAGTACAGAAATTATCTAAAAAAACTGTGGAAACCATCTCTTCTTTCCCTTCTAGATGCTCGACCTCGACCACGACCACGACCACGACCACGACTGTGACACTGCTCTTGTGCATCAACCTCTGTCTCCGACTGTGACCGTGTCTCATGCACTAAGATAGCATCACATGACTCTGACTGTGCTGTCTCAGAATCCATGTCCTCTGATATATTGCCTAATGTCTCTCCATGTATATCAGACTGACTCTGCTGTGGTAGTGTGCTAGTCGAACCTCTGTGACGTCGCTGGCGACGATATGTACCTACTGTAGATTGTGGTGGCTGTGTATCTGGCATGCCCTCATCTATCAGTAACTGTGAAGCTCCATACTGTGAAACTGTCATAACATCTGGAGAAAACTAAGGTGGTCCTGCATCATCTGGCTGTTGTGGCGTGCCTGCACATGGCTCTGAAGGTCTTGCATCTGATGTAGATGAATCTGTCCGCTGAACATGAGATAGCACACTATCAATGTATACCTACATGGCTATGAATCTAGACTGTGTACTATCCGATATCATATCATCCTGAAGACCATCAGTAGCCATCATATGTAATTGCTTCATACCTTCTACCAGACTCATCTCTATGTGATCACGCGGGTCATAACGCATATCATAAGTGAAACCTGGCCGACCAATGTACCGTCTAGTGATAGACCAATACCAAGACATATACTCCACTCTACCAATACCAATAGTCTCCTCATCCGGTGGTATAATGTAATCTGTTCGACGATGCCACATCTGTACAAAATGTGCAAAATATCTAGCCCAATCAATATGCTCACGTCCCTTTCGGGTGACACGATCTAATGCATCAACAGGACCAGGAATATGCTGTACTCTACCAAACTATCTAAGTACTCTATCTGAAACATGCATCTCAACAATAGAAAAAGAAAGAAGAGGAACCCGAGACAACCAAATATGAGATGCCTGCCTAGAAACAGCTGGTAATATCTGCAATATATCAAAAGTGTATGGCTCCCACCTAACCTGTATTGAAAATGCATGATGTAAGTGTAAGTGAAAGTATTATATCCTCTGTGTATAATACAATAGGTTTCATTATGTTTACCTAGTAGTCCTCTTGATGATCAAGCTTTGATCTGTAAAGTCTCAAAACATGGCGAGGGTTATTTAACTCTATCTTGGAACATTCCACCTACAATTTATTTGTAAGTTAGTAATATTTATATAATTAAATAGTCACACAACATTCTGAATTACCTGTGACCCAAATACATGTCCTATGTCAAAGGATGCATCGCAATATCAGGACGTCCCACATGTAGTCGCTCCCAAGACCACAACTAAAAAATAAATCAAATACTTAGAACATATAATAAATTGTTAGAGACAAAATAAATATGCATTAAATGACAAATTACCTGAAGAAGAGCCACCTCCATATCCAATAGACCTCCAAATAAAAATTATAAATGTTATCAAAATTTAGTCACACTAATATATATTTCGTACAATTATGGGAGACAACTCACCATGGGTTATAATCTGTAGGTAAAGTGTAGTCATATGATTTGTACCGTACATCTCTCTCATTAGCAGAATAAAATCCAGTAGAATCAGCATCATCATTCAACATACGTGTGAAAAGTCCACTTGGTTGTTGATACTCATTGTGTTGAGTATGCAAGTTGTCATCAATATGACCATGTGTTTGCACTTCATCGTTGCCTTGAGTAGATATATTATCTACATCTTCATTCTCCAAATATAATTGTAGATCTACATGAGAAGGATACAAATCGAACATACTTTCAACTGTTTCATCATCTTCAACTCTCACAGCAATATATTCACCCATAGAAGTAGGCCACTTGCATATTATACCAATCTTAATATGTCTTTCATCATATTTTGTCAAGACATATAATTTCCTCATCAACTGAGTAAAAGTTGTGTCTTTCTTTACACGCAAAATGCGTACAATGCCCCTTCATATTGAGGTTTATGATCCTCAATACGTAAGACACCATCGTAATAGCACATTAAAGAAATATTTGAACTGGTCATATCTGTCATTTATAAGATAACTAAATCACATTTATCAAAGAAGAATATTTAAACAAATCACATTTGTTAAACAAAATTATTTAAACATATTCTATTTGTCAAACAACAATCATTAAATAAATTACATTTGTCAAACAAGAATCATTTAAACAAATTACATTTGTCAAAAAAAAATCATTAAACAAATTATATTTGTTAAACAAAATATATTTGTCAAACAAGATTCATTAAATATCAAATTTATATGCAACTAACACTCATAAAAAATTGTATATCAAATAATATAATAAAAAATATTAAAAAATATATAACATACCTGTTGAGTGGGGCGGTCGGGTGGGCGGAAGGTGAGGGAGGAGGGGAGGTGCTGGAGATGGCTGAGGGAGGGGGGGAGGTGCGCCGGGTGGGTGGCAGGTGAGGGAGGGGGGGAGGTGCGGCGGGTGGGTGGGCGGTGAGGGAGGGGGGGGGGGGGGGAGGTGCTGGAGATGTTGGCAGAGAGTACATGAAAACCTCACTATATAAACTAAATCCAAACAATTCAAACCACTAAAAGGCCAATTATTACATGCCAACAAGAAGGAAATCTCTGTACATACACAGAGAGTACATGAAAACCTCACTACAAGCTTCTCTCACACTCCCCTATCTAAAAGACTGAATTAAAAACAAGAGGGAAAAGAAATCAGCAAGCTCCTCCAATGGGCTTCAAATGTCAAGCCCAATCTCCAAGTTCCTCTCCTTGTGCAAATCTGAAATGAAAGCCCAATAACAAGTCAATGTAAAACCAATAGAAATGAAATCAAATCAAAATAGATCTAAATCAAACTCTAATGCCTCCCCGGCAACGGCGCCAAGATGAACGCGCGACATTGTTGACTGTGTATTTTCGTTGTCCAGAGTTCCTCGCACAAGTCAATATGCGCACTTCCTCTAAACTGTCTCACAAAATTAAAATAACAAAGATGAACTCATACAGTGGTGAGAACAGGTCATATCCACGGAGAGGCCGAATAGAACTTGATTTAAACTACTTTAACTTGAAATCATTCTAACGACAATGCATTAAAAGTGAATGTGTAAACAACACCAATCAAATCCCACAACATCTTGACAGATCAAATTTAATGAAAGAACCAGCTGAATTGAAATGAAAAGAGATATGATATCACTGTACCCTCACAGCTCGAGGGATGAAAACAATAGACAGAAAGCTTAACTAGAAATTAACGAACCAATTTACCCCTACAACTCAGGGGATGAACAGTCAACAAAAGTAGCTCCCCATAAACATCAACCAAATATCCTCACAACTCAAGAATTGAACAGAAAATTCAAAAACAGAATTTATTATTACCAAACCAAAAGCACAATATGAAGAAGAACTCAAAAGGAAATTTAAACTAAGAACAATATGAAATATAGCAATGTACCCTCATTGTTGAGGGATGAAGAACAAACGAGGAATAGAATGCAATAAACTTCAGAACAAAAAGAAAAAAAGAACACAATAAAACTCTATACCCTCTCAGTATGATGAATCGGCAAGAAGATACCCACAGAAATATAACACTATAACATCAATCTTCTATAAAAATAATAATAAAAAATATTAATATTGTCAAAATAGAAATCTTCAAAGAAAATAAGATAGAACAGCAAGACAAGTGATCTCTCAATTTCTACTTGCTCTCTGCTACTTCGGAAACTCCCGGATGCACAGACCTCAAACCTCAGACACCGGATAGACCAGAACTAACCAAGAAAGTGAAGTGTTCCTAGTCACTATGTGACTTATCTGCTGCACATGTCGCCGGAATTCCTCAGGTGCAAATGCCTGCCGCCACCAATTTCTCACAATTGCAGGACTCCCAAAAGAAGAACAATCTCACAGCAGCATCAACAGTGAAGAATAAGTCGTCCAACCCTGCCCAATTGCTTGCAGAGCACAGACGGAAGAACACCTCCAAGATCTGAACCAAGAATAAATGTAATAAAGACAAAAATGGCAGTAAAATTTCCCAAAATTCTGAAGCGAAACCCTCACAGACAGCAGAACAACCTGAAATCTGAACCGGTAACAAGAACAAATCCAAAAAAAAAAAAATTTGCTCATAGGAGACCCATCTCAATTGCTTAAAGCGAAACTACAGGAGAGAAATGGAAGAACAGTAGATCTCAACAAATTGCACAGAAGGAATCGATCTAAGAAATTTTGTACATAGAAAAGGAAGAACAATTGATCTCAGCAGCCTCTAAAACATCTGAACTAAAAGAAATGCAAAAGAAACTAAAACTCTCCCCTCTCGAACCCAAAAAACCAGATGTGGAGCCCCAAACGAGCAGAGCCCTCTATGGATGCTGGAAGAAAGCAGAAAATACAGAACAATAAAATGACCGAACTCTGACTAGCCAAGCAACAATACTGGAAGAACAAGAATTAAAAATAAAGATCCCAAAAAACATCCGAACTCCATGCTATGCTGAAAGAAGAAGTACAAGAAAAATGACATAAGAAAATTCTCACTACTCTCCACTGGCGAACCCTCCCCTAAGAACTAAATACAGAAAGAAAACTAAAATCCCCCACACTCTACTGAAAGAAGAAAAATACAGGGAAAATTGCAACTAAAAAATCCTAAAATTTCACCGCGGCCAACCTCTCGTTCTGAGGACCTAAGGTCCTTAAATAAGCCCCCTGGCCTTCCAGGCCTTGCACACATCTCAGCCACAGCAGCTTCCCGCCCAGATCTGGCCCCTGCATTGCACCAGGATCGCGAGCTCAGCTTCAGCAGCCCGCCATCTCCAGCCCTGAGCGCACCTGGTCGCTGGCCGCCTAGGCTTCACACCAGCCCGCGCCCCAGCTGGCCATCGTGCTACCTCAGCCCCTCATCTCCTGCTTCCGTAACAGCCAGATCCGCCGCACCATCTCCTGGTGTACACCGCACCCTGCATCCGCAGCACATGCCACAACCATCTTCTGTGCACCGCCCAACCGCCATCGCTCAGGCGCTCCGCAGGTCCGCACCCCGGGCTCAGCCTAGGTGGCCTCCGCCCCAGACGCACTGTAGCTCACCTCCACCATCGCCCATGCTTTGCACACAGGAGCTCCAACCGAATCAGATCGCCACCGCCTCTGTATCAAACTGCCATGCCATCGCACACCAGCAGGGGCTTCTGCACAGCTGCGCACCAGCACAGCAGCTTCCAACTTCTTCATGAAGCTTCCAGACTGGGTTCCTGTGGGGAAGACAAGGAAGGGTTTAAGGATGGGTTAAAATGGGGTACGTGGCCAATGTTGGTTAGGTATTTAAAAATAATTTTGTAATGAGATTATGACCATTAGGTGGGTGTTATTATAAAAGAAATATTTATTTATTTACAAACTCAAATTTATCTATTACTAGAAATTATTTACAAAAGTATTATTATAACAAAATTTATTTATTTACAACATCTATTTACAAAGATTCTTATGCACCTAATTTGTCACAATAGTGACTTATTAAATCTACCGTGTATTCTAACACATTCTTAACTAATATGTTCAAAATCTATTCATGGATAGAATGAAAATTAAAGTCAAACTACACGTTATTTATGGACAAAAAACTGTCTAAAATTAACTAAATGTATGAAATTTAACACGAAAAATTATGATGTTATCACTCCCCCCTACTTAAACATTGCTAGTCCCCTAGCAATAAAAATTATTCGAAATATAGGACTAGAAGGTCTCATGCTAAACAGTCATCATGTAAAAGATTAATGTAAAGATGTGTCTTTTCTAATTGTAAAGGCTTATGGCAAGAAATTAGTGCGCAAATGGTAGCTCACTTAAGAGTTCACATCGGCCCTTCTGGAGCTCCTCTGCCTCGGCTAGTATTTGAGATTAGATTAATTCGAGGGAGAAGAAAAGAATTGTGGAATAAGATCATTGCTCAGTCAGATTGGATTGTTTCTCTCAGTTCCATTCTACCCATCTTCCTTGAGGATTATTTCTCTGAGTTGGGGACTTTGTCCCTTTATTTGCACTTTGTGCACTCAGGAGTTTCTTTATTTTTCATCCATAATGCTGCACAACCCATCACTTTTCAAGAGTAGGAGTCCAACTTTACTCAGATCCGGGGCATTTTTCATGGATAATAATTTTTTCTTTTGCTTTTACTTTTTGCTTTTTCTTTTTCTTTTCCTCTTTACGGAAGGATGAATAGTCAGGTTCCTTGATCACATGCCTTCACTTCCTTCACAATTCACTTAAGGGGAAGGGAGAAAATCAATCACCTCTCTCCTACTAGCCTTGACAAATTTGCTACATTCGGGTTCAGCTAGTCTAAGTGGCTGTGTAGTGTGTGTATGAAAACCTCTTGCCATAAATCCTTACATAAGGTAGACAAGGAGTACAAGTAATCCTTTACTAGAGGCTACCTAACATGGATGTTTTGTAAATGAGTGTGACAACCACAAAATTTTAATGGTTAAATTATACACCTAGTCTGGGATGCGCAAAGCCACGCATTTTTATTCAAAGATGAAACATTGTGAAATTTTTATTTGCATATGAAGCAATGGTTGGGATGAGGACTATGAATGTATGCTTATTCTACCTCTCCCCCCTACTTATTACAGGAAAAGAAAGTAAGACAGAAAATTACCTGATAAAGAAAATCTGTACACTTGGGTTGCCTCCCAAGAAGCGCTAAGACGCAATTAGGCTTCATTTGGCTCAGCTAGCTTGGTAGAATCAATTTTTACAGAAGATGGGCTTTCAAAGAAATGTTTTAACCTCTGCCCATTAACAGTGAATGATTGTCCCGTTTTAGGGTCAAGAATGATGACAACACCATTGTCGTAAGCTTTGACAACAGTGTAAGGACCATCCCATCGGGACTTTAATTTTTCCGGAAACAGACGAAGTCTAAAATTAAACACCCAAGCTTATCATGCACTTGAAAAGTTTTTCTATGAATGTGTTTATCATGGAATGCTTTGGCCTTGGCTTTATAAATCTTGAAACTTTCATAGGCTTCGTTTCTGAGCTCTTCTAGTTCATTCAGATGCAGGGTCCTTTGTTGACCAGCTTGGGCTAAATCAAGATTTACATGTTTGATAGCCCAATAGGCTCTATGCTCAAGTTCTACCGGCAGATGACAAGATTTTCCAAAGACAAGCCGGTAAGGGGACATTCCAATGGGAGTTTTGAAAGCAGTTCGGTAGGCCCACAATGCATCATCTAACCTCTCTGACCAATCTTTCCTGTCAGGCCTAACCGTCTTCTGAAGAATGTTCTTAATCTCCCTGTTTGATACTTCCACCTGGCCACTGGTTTGCGGATGGTAAGGTGTTGCCAGCTTATGGGTGATCCCATACTTCCTTAGGAGGGTTCTAAACTTAGTGTTAATGAAATGAGGTCCTCCATCACTAATAATTGCCTTAGGCCACCCAAATCTAGAAAAGATGTTTTTATGAACAAATTTGATAACCACCTTATGATCATTGGTCTTTGTGGCAATGACCTCTATCCATTTGGACACATAATCAACAGCAACTAGAATGTACGTGTATCCAAAGGACGGTGGAAAAGGTCCCATAAAGTCTATTCCCCATACATCAAAAATTTCTACAGCCAAAATGGGGTTAAGAGGCATCATATCCTTCTTAGAAATATTTCCCATTGTTTGACATCTAGGACATGCCTTACAAAATTGGTGAGCATCCTTAAACAATGTGGGCCAATAGAAATCAGCGTCTAAGACCTTAGCAACGGTCTTCTTTCCTGAAAAATGCCCTCCACAAGAAAGAGAATGGCAAAACTTGAGGACACTTTGATGCTCACTCTCAGGGACGCATCTTCTTATCACTTGGTCTGGTCCAATAAAAAATAGCTCCAGATCCTTCCAAATATAATACTTGTCCCTAACAAAGAATCTCTCACTTTCATTTTTGGTCCAATCTCCAGGTACTCGTCCAATGACTTTGTAATTCACAATGTGAGCATACCATGGAGATGAAATATTGGAGACAACTAAAATGTGCTCATCCGGGAAAGCATCTCTAATAGGTATAGAGTTTGGGGCAACTATTCTGGACAAATGGTCAGCTACCACATTCTTGGACCCTTTCTTATCATGAATTTCCAGATCAAACTCCTGTAACAAGAGGATCCATCTGATCAACCTAGGCTTAGCGTCCTTTTTGGCAAGCAAATGCCTCAAGGCAGCATGGTCAGTGAAAACAATGATTTTAGCTCCTAACAGATAGGATCTGAACTTCTCTAAGGCAAAGACAACAGCTAGGAGCTCTTTCTCAGTGGTTGTGTATCGAATCTGGGTGTCATTCAATGTTATGCTTGCATAATAAATCACCACAGATCCTTTATCAATTTTTTGTCCCAAAATGGCACCTACAGCAAAGTCTGAAGCATCACACATTATCTCAAATGGTAATGACCAGTCTGGAGATTGTAGAATTGGAGCTTTGGTCAAAATGTTTTTTAAGTCCTCAAAAGATTTATGACAAGCTTCGTCAAAAATGAAAGGAGTGTCTTTCAACAAAGAAGTCAATGGCCTTGCATTTTGGCAAAGTCTTTGATGAACCTCCTATAGAATCCAGCATGACCAAGGAAGGATCGAATTTGTTTGACAGAGTTGGGAGGAGGCAATTCGAAATGAGATTTACCTGGCTTTATCTACCTCTATCCCTCTCTCTGAGACAATGTGTCCTAAGACAATCCCCTCCTTAACCATGAAGTGGCTCTTTTCCCAACTTAAGACAAGATTAGCATTAATGCATCTTTTGAGCACTTCAGTCAAATGGTCGAGGCATGAATCAAAGTCATTTCCAAACACAGAGAAATCATCCATAAAGACTTCTAAGTAGTCCCCAACCATGTCTGAGAAAATAGACAGCATGCACTGTTGAAAAGTTGCGGGGGCATTGCACAGCCCGAAGGGCATGCGTCTAAAGGCAAAGGTTCCAAATGGACATGTGAAAGTGGTCTTTTCATGGTCCTCAGGGTGAATAGCCACTTGGTTATACCCTGAATATCCATCAAGGAAGCAAAAGAATTTTGGCCTGCAAGTTTCTCTAAGATTTGTCAATGAAAGGCAAGGGGAAATGGTCTTTCTTGGTCATCGCATTCAATTTGCGATAGTCAATGCACACTCTCCATCCTGTAGCCAGCCTAGTGGAATGAGCTCACCCTTTTCAGTTTGAATTACAGTTAGTTCAGACTTTTTAGGCACAACTTGAATTGGACTAACCACTGGCTATCAGAGATGGGATAAATAAAGTCAGCATCAAGCCATTTGACAATCTCCTTCTTAACAACTTCTTTCATGTTGGGATTAAGCCTTCTTTGCATTTCTATTGAGCTTTTGGCATTCTCTTCTAAGTATATGCGATGTGTGCACACTGAAGGACTTATCCCTCTCAGATCATCAATTGTCCAATCTATAGCTTTCTTATGTCTCTTCAAAATATCAATCAATTTCTTCTCCTGCCCTTCCTCAAGATCACTAGCAATTATAACGGCCAAGTCTCATTCTCTCCAGAAAGATGTACTTTAAATTAGCAGGGAGTGGTTTTAGCTCAACCTTAGGAGGACACTCTAAATGAAATGATGGCTCATTATTATGCAACATGGACTGAATTGTCCTTCCTCTCCCTCAAACCCTAGAGCACAGGGTTGGTCTACCATTTCTTCCACGCAAGATTCTTCCAAGGTGTCTACCACTAGACAACTTTCTCCTTGGTCATGGTGCCTAGATGCCCTAAAAATGTTGATACTAACCCGCCTATCCCCAAATGATATATCCATCATCCCAGTAGCACAATCAATGTTAGCCCTAGCTGTGGCCAAAAAAGGTCTACCAAGGATAATGATGGACTGAGTTAAATCTTGAGGAGTGTTCATGTCCAGAATGATGAAATCGGCAGGGAAGTAACAATCATTGATTTTCACAATAACGTCCTCAACTAATCCTTTTGGAGTGGTGACAGAACGATCGGCTAGTTGAAGGACAACAGAAGTGGGTTTCAATTCTCCTATCTTGAATTTCTCAAAAATAGCAGAAGGTAAGAGATTGACACTGGCTCCCAAATCTAAAAGGCCGCTCTCAAATGTGACTCCACCGATGGTGCAAGGAATTAGTGGAGTGCCTGGATCTTTGAGCTTTTTAGGGAGTTGATTTAAGACAATGGTACTCACAATTTCTGGAAGAATTATTGTTTCAGTTTTGTTTCTCACTTCACGTTTTGGAGTACACATTTCTTTTAGGAATTTGGCATAGGCAGGCACATGCTTGATGGCATCAAGTAGAGGAATGTTGATGTGAACTTGTTTAAATAGTTCCAAGAGTTCTTCATTACCAGTGGATTTGTTTTTGGATTTTGGCTTTAAAGCTTCAGGAAAAGGTACTCTTGGATGTAACAGCTTGGTCTTCACTCATCTTGGTTTTGTCTAGGGGTTCTTCAATTATTTTCTCTTTTCCCTTGGATTTTTCTTTTTCAGCATTGTAGACGGTTCGTTTCCGCGCCGTCACCGGATCTCTCGGGTGCTCGCGGACGCCGCCGGACTCTCGTTGGCGATGAAGGGGTCGCCGGTTGACCACGTTGACCCTCCGGTTGAGTGAGTTGACTAGAAGGAGAACGAGGAAAACAAGCGAAATGAAGGGGAGTTGGTGATCGCCAGAGCCTTACCTGTGCCCAAGGAGTGATGTGGTCGCGTTGAAGTGGTCGCCCAGCGCAGCGGATGGAGACGGGACCTCTCGTCTCTCCTCTTCGGTCAGCCAAAGGAGAAGAGCTCCGTAGTCTTCTGCGGTTGTTCCTGCCACAAAAAAAAACTCTATAAGACTAATGAAGAGTAGTAAAAGCTCGAAAACGTGGGAAAACAACCCAAAAGGAGAGTCCTTACCCGTTGCGGACTTGAGAAGAGGGGTGGCCAAATGCTATGACCACCCTTCTTCCCTCCGTTTTTGGTTGGGAAACCCCTTTCTAGGTGTGTAGGGTGAGGACCTACGAGCCTAGAGTGAGTGGGAAGGTGTGTGCAACATGTAAATGAACTAAAGAGTAAGTAAGAGAAGAGAGAGGGAAGGAGGTGAAGGATCTCGCTTGCAGGTGATGCAGCTCCTTGTGGGGCTCCTCCAGCTCGGGAAGAAGCTCTCTGGACGTCCTAACTCATGAGAGGAAGAAGAGGATCACTTGTTGAAGCTTGGGTGCAATTTTCTCTCTCCTTCTTCAAAGGGGCAGCATGTGGACGTCCAGCCTCCCTCCCCTGGCTTAGAGAACCCTAGGGACTGTTATATAGACAGTGGGGTCGGAGTTCAGAGGCCTTGGATGCTCAAGTGTGAAGAAACACACTTGTACACTTGGCAATCCTTGGATAAATGCTCCAACCAATGGGGAGAGGCCACATGGGATTTTTACTGGGTCAAGGGAGTGCCAAGGTGGCCCATATGCCCGTTGGGAACGGTCCCATGCGGTGCATGGGCGAGAGAAAGGCGCTAGTGGGCTATATTCTCGGGGCTGTTGCGCAGACCAGGTAAACGATCTTGACGTCCAAAGATCAGGCCGCCAACCGCATACAGACGTCCAGAGATGTGGACGTCTGTCTGGGTCAGCGTCAAGGGGGCTTGCTGCCAACCAGTAGTCGGCGGCCATCGATGCTGCCGTCTACATGGAATCCGAGGCTGGTCAACAAACGGTCAAACGAGACTTAATGGGCCAAACGAGCCTTGCGGGAGATGGGCCAAATCGCGCGTCTACAAATGCCCCTCCGAGACATCCGGTCTTGCAGGGGAGAAGAGCCGACTGAAAGGTTGGTCTCGGTAAACAAAGGACGCGGAGATTTGATGAAAGATCATCTCCGAGGATAGGAATTCTAGCGAACCAAACGAAAGAGTCAGGCTAGAAACATATGACGTATCGTCTGAGAGACAAATAGGGGTAAGAAAAGGGTGATCTACCCGTGTAACTACAACTGCGACCCAATGGCTGGGTCCCTCGCATGACCATGTCAGACTTTGACTAGTTTCCGGCGTGTCTGAGTCAAAGGAGTTGTAATATGACGGTTGAATCAGGAGGGTCTCATAACCGGAGCTCGTGGGCTCGCTGGCCTAATCAGGACGTCGGTTCCGAATTTAGGAGGTCATGGAGACAAGGAGTTGGTTGATCTCTCAAAGGATTATCAAAAGATTCTAACTGGAATCACATGCTTGGAAAGCCTGAAGTCCAGAATTAAGCTCGCGACCGGCGAAGGCTCAAATGAACTCAATAAGGCTGGTTGACTATTTGTGAAAGACACGGTGGGACAAGTGGAGAAGGGGGGCAACAAAAACCCGATATCAACTTGGATAGTCATGAAGGGCGAACCCGGTAGGCTACCTGAGCTGGGGGAGCCATGGAGCAATCATATGATCGAGGAAAATCACCATTTTTTTTTGGAGTGTTAGTAAGAGAATGTTAGCAGTGAAGATGCATGCTGGTGTGGTTGCCTATCTAAAATGCAAGTTAGCACCAGAGAAAAATTCTAAAGGCTATACGAATAACTGAGAGATCGCAAACCCATCATGGTTTTTGATGAAGGGGAACTCAGGGTTCACGGTCGCCAAGTTATTCGCCTCTGGTGGGGTCCTATGTTAGACATACCTGTAACGCTCAAGGTCGCATGAGCGTTCCAATTTTGAAGCGCAGCTCGTGCTTAAGATATCTGCAAAACAACTTGAAGCACAAGATAAAAGGATGATGGCCATATAAAAAATAAGACATTTAAAGTATCCGGGGAGTAAACGTCCACATCAATGGCCGCTAGTAATTATGTTAACGTCCACAGATGTGGCCGCCAACCCAACACTGACGTCCACCGATCTGGACGCCTACCTGACAGCGGATCAGGCCGAAAATATAGGTGATGGGAGTCTATGAGGACTCTACCATCTCCTACCTCCGTCTCTCCCTACTCCTGCTGCGAACCAGAGAGCTGAAGGACGAAAAAACACAGCAAGATGGCCTCCTCATCGACCGGATGATCCACAGGTGCAAACCCCGGAGTTCTGAAAGTTCCGGGACACCTGAGCACGCGTCTGGCCAACGGGGAGGTAAGCAATGGTTGTTTCTGATTCTTCCTGGGCTAAAAACGCCCCGAACATTGTTTTTACAATACCCCACCCCCATGCAGGAAATCCCAGCATTCCCGAGCCAAGGCCAAGTACGGGCCTTTTCCTGGCTTGTGAATCTGGTAAACGCTATTACGCTGGACATGCGGGCTTCGTTGGCATGTGGAATTTGAATTTCATGGTGGTTCTGGCCAAAAACATTAAAGATATGTGGTGGGGGTTCATGCTTTGGGGGCGCTGATAGAGAGATGGTACCCACACACACATACTTTTGTGTTCCAGGCGTTCCAGGCGAGCGTGCTACTGGAGGAGGTGGAGCTTTTCCTGGGATGGACATGGTGTTTGGAGTACGATGCTGCCATTCCTCTTCTCTCGTGGGAAGAGATTTTAGCAGACATCATACGGGACAAGAAGGAAGTGCTAAGGATGACGAACAAGCACGGGATCTTCCTGGACCGGCTGGCCTGGTGGCTGATCCAGCATGCTAGGGAGATTGGCAGAGAGAGAGCAACGCGAGGACTGATGCTTTGCCTGGCCGGGGTATTCTTGTTCCCCACGAGCGGCGATTTCATCCTTTACGAGCACATTGGAGTACTTTCTCTGCTGTGGCGTGGGCAGTCACTTGTCCCTGCAGTGCTGGCTCACCTGTATAGTTCGCTCACCACAATGAGCCTAGGCGGACGCACCTGTGGGAGTTTGTTTCTGCTCCAGGTATGGATGGAAGCTCATTTAAAATTTGATTTTACTGACAGTCAACCTACCCCCTCCAGAATCTTCCTTCGGAGTTCGGTATACTGTAGCAGGGCATGGTATGAGCCGGAAGATGAGATCAAGTGTGTGACAGCACACTTGAAGAGCAGAGATGCCTGGAGGGATCATTTGGCATACTTGGTAGTGGATGACTTCATTCCAAGGCCACTCTTCATGAGGACCATTGCGTTCAGAGTTCGGACCAGGGAAGACAGAGACTTGTGGCTGATTGGAGCTGACCTGATGGCAGTATACCAGCCACATCGGTGCCATCGTCAGCTTGGGATCCACGAGGAATTCCCACTTCATCCGACTGCACCGACATGATAGTTACCGGGCGAAATGAGAAGTATGAAGAAGGCGATGAAGACTTGGACGAAGTTCACAATGAGCAGGAAGGCGGGAATGGCAGTGCAAGAAAACCAGGAAGATGTCTGGAAATATGAAGAGTACAATGACACCATTTGCCCCATTTCATGCGGTTTCTATATGGCCCATAGGGCAAGAATGATGTAATTTCACGAATTCCAATAAGTGTAACACAGATTAGATGAATAAAAGTGAGTTGCATTTGTGTTGAATTGGCTTGAATTGCTTGACTTGTGGAATGTGTGGAATGTGTGTACATGAAATGGCCTCAAAAGGTTCAAAGGAGTGTGCTGTAAGGACTGAGTGCGGGGGTATTGGCGTCCACATCGATGGACGCTAAACCAGGTAAACGTCCACAAGGCTGGTCGCCTAATTCAAACTTGACGTCCAGACATGGCCGTTGACCAAACTTCGAGGTCTGACATTGAAGAGACATTGACGTCCATACCATGGCCGTTGACGGTACGTCAGCGGCCAGGGCTTGACGCCAGGAAAAGGTTAATAGCCTGACCTTGACGTTAAACCAGAAAACTGCCTTTTTTTGAACCGACACCTTCCCCCGGGAGCCACTTCACATTCCCATGTGCCGGGAGCCCTTTCTCCTTCCCTTCTTCCACTTTTCTCAACTCCCAATCTCCATTCTCCTTCTAATCTTCAATTGCTTTGGCCCCTTTAACCCCCCCTTTGACCCCTCTTTTGACCCCTCAATGAGGACAAGAGGGAAGCGGACTGTTCTCCGAGTCGCCGCCAACCGGAGGAGGAAGAGGAAGAGGAGGGGCTGCGGCGATGGACACGGCGGAGGAGGAAGAGGAGAGGAGGTGGCTGCGGCGATGGACACGGCGGAGGAGGAAGAGGAAGAGGAGGCGGCGGCGATTGATGCACCGGATGGGGAGGAGACCACTGGAGATGACGAGGGAGGAGATGAGACGGAGGCGGAGGCACCTCGACGGCCCAAGGTAGGCCCCTAGAACCCTCCAAATTCTGTGGATGTGTGTTTGTAATTTGTGAAAAGGAGGGAAAAACAGGGGAGGCGCCGTCGGTTGAGACAGGAACTTGATGTCCACATCTGTGGACGTCGATCTCCTGTCAACGGCCACCCATTTGCCGTTAAGGTGAACTTGACGGCAAGGGGTGGACGTCTACACCAGGAACTTAACGGCCAACCCTGGACGCCATTTTAGTAAACGGTAACCCCCTTGCCGCCAACTTTTGATTAACGGCAATCGATGCTGACGTCAACTTTTCTGTGTTTTCTGCAGGGCAAGGGCCGAATGAGGAGTCGAGTGACTTGGGATTTGTGCTGGGCGTGGTACCGGGCGCTGCCGGAGGCTCAGCAGACTAGGGTGCCTCGGATGGGGTTTGGACATCTGCTGTCGGTGCGTCTATTCCACGTGGACGTACCGTACCTTGAGGCGCTGAGGGAGCGGTGGGAGGAGGATTGTAAGGCATTCATCATGCCTTGGGGGCATATGATACCTACATTGGAGGATGTAGCGTATTTGACAGGACTGCCGGTTCAGGGAGAGCTGGTAGTAGGACAGGAGAGGAGCGACTACTACGATGACATCGTAGAGTTGCTGGGACCAGAGTTCATTGCAGGGAGGAGGAGACCGATCTGGAGCATCCTGCTCGGATCGTTGTCGGAGGCGGTGGGCTTGAGAGGCAGGAGGAGGGGGCCTCTGGAGACACTAGATGAGTTCTATACAGGGGTGAGGGGAGCCCTAGACTTGGGGGACAGGAGCGAGGAGCGCTCGGTCTGGATCTTCGTCACGTATCTGTTCGGGCGGCTCCTGTTTGCGACGCAGTCATCTCAGATGAACTGCAAGTTCGTGCTGCTCTTGAGGGACCTGGCACAGGCGGGGAGGTATGCTTGGGGCGCCGCGATGCTGGGACACCTCTTCTCACTTCTCCTCAGTAGCTCGCGGCGCTCTCAGAGCACCGGAGGCTTCACCCCCTTCCTTCAGGTACACAAATTTCTTTTAATGCTCATCATTGATTTGAATTTGATTAACTGCCTGACTGACCAATCTTTTGTTGCCTTGCAGATTTGAGGGTATACGCGCTTCCCAATGGGGCGTGGGACACTTGCAGAGGGGCACCAGACAATGGTGCCTCTCATGGCGAGGTGGGAGGTGACCCCGGACCTCAGGGTCACAGACAGGAGGGTAGGGGACGTGCGCGTCGCACTCGACCACTACCCGCACGAGCAGGTATGAAACCCTCAACTAGCTCAAGCTCCTTCAATTATTACTGCATTTGATGTTACTGACCAGTGTTTTCTTGTTCTTCTCAGGTAGTGTGGACTCCCTACGCGGGAGAGGCAGACGCCTCGCATCCGGCGGTGGCGACAGGCCGTCCTTTGTTTGACCGGCACCTGCTCCTCCTCTGCTTAGGGACCTGCGAGGTCTTGTACTCGAGCTAGTGGTACGGACCCTTGGTTGGCACCAGCCAGCCATGGAGGTACCGTCCCTAGGCAGGGAGGGGCACTCCCGCCGCCGGTTCTTTGCGGAGGACCATGACTGGGGGCTGGAGCACGGGAGCACGGTTGCCTATTGGCAGGCTGGAGGCGACCCGGTGGTGCGAGTGACAGACCTCCTCGACAGTTCGGCGTACATGGAGGACTACCGGGCACGGTACGCCGGACGACTCGACTCGACCGACGAGTGGTAAGTGAACATCTATCTCTAAGCCTTTGTTGTCTGAATTTGAATTTGAATTTGAATTGGTTCTAACCTTGAAGTGTGAATGACAGATGCCGGAGTCACAGGCCGTATGCCTTTTGGAGGGGCGATTGGCCGAGCAGGAGGTGGAGTTGACGAGGCTCCGCACCGAGGTCAGGACACTGGTAAGTAACATCTCGACCTATCTTGAAATTGATTTGACATTGATTTGATTTGATTGCTGACCAAGATATGTGAACGCAGAAGAGAGAGCTAGCGAGAGTGCGGGCGAGCCGCGATGTAGGGGCGAGCTCGTCCACACAGCCGGCCGGAGGGGACCTGGCGGTCCGCCTACAGGGGTCTTGGACCGGGCGGAGGCGAGGGTGCAAGAGTGAAGGCTGAGGTAAGAGCTGCCACACCCTTTTTGCACAATTTGATTTGATTTGATTTGACCTTGACATGACTTGCCCCTTTATGTGCAGCGGGAGGGGAGCGGAGTGGCGACTCTCCAGGCGCAGATGGAGACTCTGCGATTGGAGATGGAGACAGAGGTAAGGCACCGAATTTCCTCCTTCCTGGTACGTATACATAACTAACACCCCTTGTATTTGATGTGCAGCGGCTGACCATGGCGGCTGCCATGGAGGAGCTGAGGGATGACCGGGCTACCATGAGGGGTCGCCTACTCGAGGCCAGGGAGAGAGAGAGAGAGGCTGAGACAGCTCGGGCGCGGATCGCCATAGATTACGAGATACTGAAGGACCGGGTGCTAAAGAAGTGTCGGGAGCAACAGCGGCAGGCCCAGCAGGCGACGCCCGCGAGGACCGGATCAGCGTTCGCCTCCCCCGACGACATCGTGTCCCTGGGGGACCCCTCCGTGGTACGAGGAGGGTTGCAGCGGCCTGAGGCGTCGACGGCGTCGAGGCCTCCTCTCCCAGACCGGCGTCAGGAGAGGGAGGAGGAGGAGGCGAGCAGCTCATGTAGGCAGAGGCCTAGTGAGGGGGAGCGGAGAGAGGAGTGAGGAGTGGGGCTCCAGTTGTACTTCCAGGGGTATGCCCCTGTCATGATATGTACATGGACCTGATCATAGTGGAATATTGTGGACTTTTGTGAGCTTTTGTGGACTTGAGCGTTTTGCTTCTGTTCTTTGATTCCTGCATTCCACAACACTTAAAGAGAACATGTTAGTGTAGATCTGTTTTTAGCCCCTTGCCTATGATGTACCTTTCTTGAGATCTGGTCAAGGGGCTAATGTCTAATCAAAGATAGGAACGTAATAAAAATAACTGAAAGGGAAATATGCACATGCATTTTTTGTTTTATTGTTTTCTTGATTTTTTTGTTGTTTTTATTTTTGATAAGAAAATAAGGAGAATGTTAGTATATATACATGTTACTACTAATTTTTTTGGATTTTTGTTTTGAATTTTTCTAATTTTTTTTTGGCTTTTGAAAATAAGAGAGAAAATACGGGAGAAAATATGTACAATGCGAAATATACACAACAAAAGACTCTCTTTTTGTTGTTTTTTTACATTTTGTTTTTTTTTGGACTCTAAGACACATATTCATCACATGTTGTGGTATAGGGTCTACACGATCTACTTTACCACAGAGGCCAAGAGTAAGGAGGGACTTGCATGAATTCTTTGATGTTGGAAATTGCCCCTAGCCTTCTTGATATTTTCCACTACAGAGGATCTTATACAATCAAATTGCCCCTAGAGGAAGAAATGGGAAGAAATGTATAGGAAGTCATGTAGGGCTTTGGTTCAAACTACTTTTTGTTTCCGAACCGACATCTCGTATTAAACAGACTCGGTCAACCATTGTTTTCAGGGGGATTTTTCATTTTTCATTTCATTTCATTTCTGGGGTGGAGGCACGTACTTTTTGCTACCTCCTTGAATTGGTCAGCCTTTTCCCGGGTACGTACTTTTTGCTACCCTTTTTTGACCTTTTGGCTTTTCTTTTCCCCCTTTGAGGCTTGATTTGACATTTTACCCCTTGCTTTTTTATTAGTTGCCCCTGTTTTATGGTGACCTTGTCCTTTTAAATGAGAGTGGGTGGTCCCCTACTCGTAGTTTGTTCCGTTTCCAGACATGACCGAGTGGGAAAAGAATATGGGAGACACATTGACCGGATGAGACCGCCCGAGTGTACTTGTGATTTTCTAGTTAGGGATAGTACTCCAACATCGTGTCCGACCTCGTTAATAATCCAATGGAAAAGTAGAGACTTAAACCCGAACTGTTGACAAGTGACGAATGACAGACGTGACTGACTGACTAGGGGTAAAATTTCTTGAGGTAGACTGCATTCCGAGGGTGCGTTAGCTCAACTCCCTCGGCATCCACTAACCTATAAGCGTTCCCTGAATAAACTTCTTTGACAACGAACGGACCTTCCCAATTTTCTTGCAATTTGCTCCTGGGACCTGGTGCCTTTAAGATTTTACGCCTAAGGACCATCTCACCCACTTCAAACTTTCTCTCAAGCTCGCTTGGCATAAAAACGTGCAATTCTCTGACGATAGACTTGAGCATGGTCAGCCGCTATCATTCGCCTTTCATCTAAGAGTTCAAGTTGTGCCAACAAGGCTTCCGACGTTGATCAGGATCAAGTTCGGAATCCATTGAACTCTAAGCGAAGGGACGAAGATCTCATATGGTAGTATCGCATCTGATCCATATGTCAAAGCATAGGGGGTTTGCCCCGTAGGAGTGTGGACGGAGGTGCGATAAGCCCAAAGAGCATCAACTAAGCGATCTGGCCAATCAGCATTGTTGTGAGATTTGCATGTTTTCTTTATGATTTTAATGAGAGTTTTGTTAGTAGCTTCCACTTGTCCATTACCTTGTGGATAATATGGGGATGAATGATGCAAATTAATGTCATATTTACCACACATGTCGCGAAGCTCCTGTGAAGTGAATTGCGGTCCGTTGTCGGTGACGATGTCCCGAGGCACGCCAAATCTTGCAAGGATGTTGCGCTTGATGAACTTGACGAATGTTGAAGCTTTGACTTCTATGAACGCTTCTGCTTCAGCCCACTTCGTGAAGTATTCCGTGGCGGTCAGAATGAAGGACTTCTTACGGATTTCTCCGGTTCTGTCCGCAAGTGGACCAACCACGTCGAATGCCCACATGGCGAAAGGCCATGGAGCGATGAGAGGGTGAAGAGAAGAAGAAGGAGCATGAATTTTGTCACCGTGCAAATTGCATTTAGCACAGTGACGGACAAAATGGCGACAGTCTTCTTCCATGGTGGTCCAATAATAGTGTCTTAGCAATTTCTGAGCAATTGCTCTACCATTAACATGGCCACCACATTCACTAGAGTGAGCGGCTTCAACAACATCTTGAGACTCGAATTCATCAAGGCAACGGAGATAGACCACGTTGAGAGACTTTTTATAGAGAATGCCACCTATGATCTTGTAACGCTCTGAGACGCGACGAATTGCCCGTCTATCGGCAGAGGTGGCATAATCAGGGAAGGATCCATCTTTGAGAAAGTTTTCGATGTCAAAATACCAGGGATGGCCATCTTCAAGGTCAATTTCTGGCTCTTTCGAGAGCGCATAGACCCGAAGGGATGGAGAAGGACGCACGAGCTGAGAGAACCACAGATCGACATGGGAAGGGACTCTTAACCTCTGAACAGAGACGGTTTCAGACAACTTTCCCAAAGGAATGGGAATGGAAGATGCGAGGGAAGTGAGTGAATCTGCTAGGATATTTTGGGCCCTAGGAGTGTGAACTAAGGTGAGCTTCCTAAACTGCCGAACTACTTTTCCTACCAACTCTTGGTATGGTTTCAGCTTGGGGTCCCGGGTCTGGTACTTGCTAAGAGATTGCCGGAGTATCAACTGCGAATCTCCAATAATCCTTAACTCCTTGACTCCGAGCAATAAAGACATTTTCAGCCCGACTAGGAGAGCCTCGTACTCAGCCACATTATTCGTGGCTCGGAAGGTTAACTGATAGGCGTGCGGAATAACTACCCCTTCCGGCGAGAGGAGGACTGCCCCTATCCCACACCCTTTAGAATTAAGAGCCCCGTGGAAGTAAAGCACCCACGAAGGTTCACCATCGATAATGGCTCCTAACTCTTCATCGGGAAAGCTTTCATCAACGGGAGAGTATAAAGGTAAGGGGTGGTGGGCCAAATGCTCGGCTATGGCATGCCCCTTGATTGACTTTTGGTTGACATAGGTGATATCAAATTGGTTAAGGAAGCTTTGCCACCTCATCAACCGCTCAGTCAGGACGGGCTTCTCAAGCAAGTACCGAATAGGGTCCATACGCGCCAGAAGTTTCACTTCATGACCAAGAATAGTGCTTCAACTTCTGGGCAACCCAGACGACAGCCGCGCACGTTTTCTTTCCATGGCGGTGTACTTTTTTTCAGCCTCATTGAATAACTTGATAAATAGTACACCGCTCTCTCCTTCTTCTCGTCGTCGTATTGGGCAAAACCACGCTCTAGTTGAATCCTCAGTGGTTGACACATAGAGCAGTAAAGGCCGACCCGGGACCGGAGGAGCGAGGACATGGGATTAAAAAGATAGCTCTTCAATTCATCAAAGGCATTCTGACATTTATCGTCCCAATCAAACTTCGCCTCTCCTCTAAGCATCTCGTAGAAAGCGGATTGAATGCTGAGAGATGAATCTCCTAATAAACTGGAGTCTGCCAATTAGCCCTCTAACTTCTCTGATATTCCTAGGAGGAGGCATGTCAATTATTGCTTTGGCCTTGTTAGGATCAATTTCAATTCCCCGCTTGCTAACGATGAACCCAAGCAATTTTTCCCGAAGAAACACCGAAAACGCACTTCTTGTGGTTCATCTTAAGATTGTGCTCTCTAGACCTTTGGAGAACTGCCCGGAGGACCTCAGCATGGCCATGTCGAGTCTTTGACTTAACCAAGACATCATCTACATAGACCTCCATGTGCACATGCATCATGTCATGAAAAATCGCCATCATGGCCCTTTGATAGGTTGCTCCCGCATTCATTAATCCGAAGGGCATGACGACATAACAATAAGTTCCCCAGGGCGTTGTAAATGAAGTTTTCTCCTGGTCTTCCTCCGCCAAGTGAATCTGGTTGTACCCAGAGAAACCATCCATAAATGACAACAATTCGAAACCGGCAGTATTGTCCACTAGGTCATCTATGTGTGGGAGAGGGAAATCGTCCTTTGGGCAAGCACGATTAAGGTCACGGAAATCTATACAGATTCTAACCTTACCGTCCTTCTTCATTACAGGAACGATATTAGCTACCCACTGTGGATATAGCATAACCCTAATAAATTTGGCTTTGTGCAACTTGTCAACCTCCTCTTTGATCTTGAGTGCAAGCTTAGGATGTAGCCTTCTCAACTTTTGCGTGACGGCCTTTGCGTCAGCATTTAGGACCAACCGGTGCTCAACCAAAGAGGTGTCGAGTCCCGGCATGTCCTCGTAAGACCAAGCAAATCCGTCGGAGAATTCTTTAAGAATGGCTACCAAGGCTTCTTCTTCTTCAACACTCAAGCTGGCACTAATCAAAACTGTCTTCGGGGATTCTTCAGTGCCAAGGTTGACCTCTTTAGTGGGATCATCTGCAGCCATGGTTGGCTCGTCCAACCTCTTTGTGCCATCCACATAGGAGCTCACTGGGTCCTCTTCTCCCGACCCAAGATGTGACGGACCGGGGTACTTATGCCAGATAAGGCTCCATATCCAGATCCGCCCCCCGCGAACGGACCGAAGTCTCGCAAGGGATAGCTGACACAAGTGTCCATTAAGATATAAAACAAACCACAACAGTCTAAGACACAAGAAAGTACATGTGCTCATATCTGCATATAACAATTTACAACTGTCCCATTACATTAATACATGTCCAACTAAAAGTACAACTACCTGGGGCATACCCCGAGGAGCACAAGCTCACACAACACTAACTACTACACTACTGCTGGTGGTACAAGTCTGACACAACGCCGCTGCAAGCCAAATACACGGCAAACCCTGAAAAGAACTGTAGGGGAGTGAGCCTCAACAATTCACTGGCTCAGTAGGGCTACACAAGGACCACAACAATTAACGGAAGAGACCTCAACCCCGGAGGGTCTCACTGGCAACACCAATAGCCAAACCATTTCATGCTCACATCATAACAATAAATAACAATTAAACATAATCATGATAATAAACATAAAGTCCTCGGAAGGAGAGTGGGATTACATGACTAATATAATATCATTAGTCAGCCCTACTACTAAAGTGCCTAAACCACAGTCTCACTGGCACACTGCTACAACAACTGGTTGCCTAAGCTATATGCCACACAAGCAAACCATTGCCCAGCTACAAGCTTTACAGGCGAACCCCAATCACGTGGTACTAGGACAGCCAACCAAGTGCTAGTCCATTAAATCCCAAACCACACTACGACGAGAGCCACACATAAGTGGTAGGACTGGCTACAGCTAGCTAGTCCTTCACACACTAAAACCATAATCGGAACTATACTCAAAAAGGGTAAAACTCAACAAGTGGAAGGTCTCACACGGCCTCCACGAAGCACAGCTCTACTAAACCACAACATGCCTAGGCCACATGCCTCATCGGCAAATTACCCACAAGGTAACATAATTGACAATTATAACTAATTCACATTAAATTATAAACAAAGATCTACTTAAAACGGATAAGATACGACAAGTGGTAGGTCAACCACAAAACTACCACAACACACGAGAGCCTGAAAATGTTGGTACACAATGTACCATCACAAAACTACACAGTAACACACGAAGGGTACAAGTACCTGCTACTCTGAGGCACCACAACACAAACACCAGAACAAGGGTACAAGTAGGTATAAATACCACACTGAACCACAATTATATTATACCTTTATTTAGGAACAATATTATAAGTAAAACCTCAACCGACAAGTTACACAAACCACAACTCAGTCACAATTGTGCCAACACCAGGGCACACCTCGAACTGGTCAAACCTCGACCACGAGTCACAAACTCACGAACTACAGCCAGTGGCAAAGCACGAGTCAGAAAGAACGATGCCACCACACGGGAACGGACTACTGGCTGATCAGGCCAGTATCCAACCTGGACAACACAACACAAGAACAACCTATCAGCCTCGTAGTCACGGACGAAAGGTCCAACTGTCGCTCCACGAGAACAAGTCAAACAACTGTGGAGACCAACCAACACCACACCTGCAGACACACAGCTGCAGGCCCATGCCTGGCACCTATAGAGTCTCTGGATGGAGCACCCTAAAGTGAGGCACTGAAAAACAGGACTAGCTGGGGACCAGTGTCGACTACTGGTGTCCGTACCCCCAACTACAAGCGCGCTACAAGCGACACAAGAACAAACTCTGGGAAGTCGCTGTCCCACTGCCGCCTTTCCCTCAGCCGGACATACAACTCAAACACAGGAGTGAGGGTGTCCAGGAAGACGACACAGACCTCGACGGTACCACACTGTACCGGGACAAAACCCCGAGCACAACAAACACACGTGCCTGGCTCACAAAGAACCTGGGGTACCCGACTAGAGAGGCATTCCGGAATAGGCGCCGGACCACCACACTCGGCTTGCACAAACCACGATATATACATAAACACTTTCTATTATCGATCACGGTACACAAATTACCATTAAGGATAGCTTGTCCTAGTCACCCTGTGACTTACAAGCTAACTTGCACAACTACATACACTAACCATATTAAAGATAATACCGCAGTTTATCATTGGTCACACGGTGACCTCCTCTGCCACACTAAACATAATAGCACGACCACACTTAATAATCCATCTAGGATAATTTCACAAGAGATCCTAAAGGATCAGGGCTAGGTTCAGACGTGAACCTCATTGCCACAACACGCAGACTGACCTCACTAATTATTAACCACAATAACGCACGGTATGCCATGAACACACAAACCATATACATGACATCCAAACCTCGTAGATATCACGTGTATAATACCTCACGACGAATATATCACACATTATCTACGTAAACAAGATGTCCAACACATGGACAATATACACATACTTAAACCACTACGTACATCACACATCATTCACGTAAAACATGCCCATTACATGAGCAGTATGCTCCAAGAGCGAAACAAGTGCACTGGCTCACACCGGTCATCGCCATGCACACACAAACACGTAAAACAAATAGTGCTGACGCATGCACAGGTTGGCGGCGACATCGATTTCCGTCCAAAGGATATAGACGATAATGTCCCTTGCCGTCAACACCAAGTAAGCGACCACCACTTGGCCGTTTACTCACAATCAACGGCTAGATACCTAGCCGTTAATCTCCAACTGAAGAACTCTGCGTCAACCGATGTTGACTTCAAGATCTTCAATGCAGAACCCGCCAGAACACACAAAATGGCCCTAGGCCGATTGCACGGGCAATATAACCATAAATACAATAGAAAAATAAGGGAAAACACTTCCCCTTACATCTATATACCATAACTAAACCAGAAAAGCAAGATCCAATACTTGGATCGATCAAACCACCCAATTTCCTGGCATGAAGACCCTCTTTCCCAAAAACTCAATTAACAACCGATTTATGCAAAGAAAGCATAACAATTAACCAGGGAAGATCAACGGGTCCAGTCCCTACCTGAAACGCGATTGAACTTCCGAAGAACCTTGAATCACGCCGAAACCCGAGGAACGCCCCGCGAACGCCGCGCTCCAATTCGACATCCCCGCTGATCTGCTGCTACCACGCGCACCACAGCCTTCCCACGTGCTCCCGCCAACCATCGGAACTCGTGACAAAGCTTAAAGGTGAAGGTGGGCGAAGTGGAGAGGAGAGAGTGGGGAAAGAACAGGGCTCGGGTCAGCTCTAAAAATACACGCGCCACAGGTTAATGTCAACCTCTGCGCCGCTAACCAAACCGCCCCAACTAGGCGTCCACATCTTTGGCCGCCAAGTTCATCACGCTAGACGTCCATATCGATGGACGCTTAAAACCATGTTAACGGCAACCATGGCCGTCAACACAAAGTCGACGTCACACACCTGGACGCCAACCACTGTTGATGTCCAGCACACTGAACATCAACACAGATCCATAACCAACCCTGGTAAGGATCCAACAAGAAACACACAACACAAGTCACACTGGTCACAGCTTGACCATCCCACATGCTAAATAAAGGATCCACAAAGATCCGAAAAACGCGCGACGTTAATTATTATCACCTAAAAATAAATGTCATCCTCGACATGTAAAACAAATCACAACAAACCAGATTATCACTTTAAAAGAAATAAAATCGTACACAAAACAAGTAGGATACTCTTTTATTGCATCTGCCTTTCAAATCATCTGTCATTTCCATCCTTGCTTTGCTCCTTTCTTTCTTTCAATTCATTTCACAATTACTTCATTCTGTCGATTTCATTGCCTTTCCTTATTTTTAATTGTAGACGATTCTACCTCTCCAATGGCGCTTTATCTCCTTGGACTGAACCTGCTTCACAATTTTCGACTGTGTTTGCAACATTTCTTCGAGGCCGCTTTATCTTTCTCAATATCTTACACTGTAATATCTTTTCATGCCACCATTTTCTTTTTCCATTTATCACTGTTTGCTGTTATCCTGCCTCATCTGCATTTACATTCACAACTGACACCTCTTTAAAGAAAACCATTCACCATCTTTGAATTTTCTGTCCTTTCATATTATTCTGTTCATACCGCTTTAAGTCAGTCTCTAATTGAAAACCATAATAAACTCTGTTCCTTTATTCCGCTGCGCAACACTTTACACTTTCTCTTTATTCAAGCAATCCTTAAACAATCTGTAAATATTAAATTTTTCTTTGCTTCCACTTCCGCTGCGCTACTCTGATCACACTGAACACTTTTGCAAAATATTCCACAATTTCTGCTCACAGTATTGCTTTCAATTGCTTTTTTTTTCTGGCTTCAACTGAATTCATTTCTAACTTTAATTGCTTCTCAAATCATTTTATTTAATTAATCCGAGCTGAAGGTATTACTACAATTTTGACCTGCTAAAGCGCTAAAAACATGTTGTACTCTTCTTATACTTTTCTTGCTTTACTGGCATTCTCTGGTTAATCTCATAATTTTGTTTCATAACCTTTCCAAATACTCTTTAATTAATCTATCCTACTCCGGCATAAAACTCTGGCATATCTTAATAATTCATTCTGCATCAACTGAATCAATTCTTTGTACCAATATGCAAACTCTATCTGGCATTTTCTGACTCATCTGATCTTATTACTTTATCATGTGTAAATTCTTCCTTCCTGTAATTCATATCTTTTCTTTATCTAAACTGCCAATCATCAACTAAATATTTCTTTTGTGCAATTCTCACAAATTCTTATTGCACACTAATCCTTCTTTTCTCTCTTTCTTTATTCAAATGATCATTTCTATACTTATTTATACAAATCTTCATATCACGCTTTCTGTTACCCATTATTCATAACAACACTTTTCTCAAATTTCTGATCTCAAGCATATTAAATCCATCTGCCATAAATCACTGCTCTTTTATGTACTAATATTTCTTTTAAAGCTGATCTGCCTCACTTAATCATATCAAACTCTTCATAACACTAATTACATTCTGATCCACACTATTTCTTGATATCATCTGACTTAGATTTCTAATGCCACAATATCTTTACTGAGATTCCTAACTATACTTTAATCATTTTCGGACACATCCTGAGCTGATCCTCATCACCTCATTTCCATATATCTGCCTTTGCCAGTTTTCTATCTCATTATAACTTACTTACTGAATTCCATATCCAAATTTGTTAATCTCTTCAATTCCTTTAACTGCGAATCTTTAACAGCCAAACTGATCTATCACAGAAATACTTATACTTGTCTCTGCTAACTCTGTACTTTATTAATATAACAGGTATATCCCTCTCAGAGCACTACTTTACATTTCTCCTCTAATATCTGCAACTGAAAACTTTTAAACACTTATAATTTAACTACTTTAACTGCACTAGTGCCAGGATGCTACCACACACTTATACCACTATTCACGTTGTGGCACAACAACTGCTCACAACTGCCAATTAACAAACAGAAACACACGGTTTACGTGCCAAAAGCTCACGTAAAAACTACTTATATCACACAAAACCGCAGACTTACTACCAGCAGTGGACATTAATCCATGTATTGGGACATTGTAACTCAATGTCTTTTCATATTCTAACTGGACATGCTCTGATACCAACTGTGACGGACCGGGATACTTATGCCAGATAAGGCTCATATCCAGATCCGCCTCCGCGAACGAACCGAAGTCTCGCAAGGGATAGCTCACACAAGTGTCCAGTAAGAATATAAAAGACAAACCACAACAGTATAAGACACAAGAAAGTACATGTGCTCATATCTGCATATAACAATTTACAACTGTCCCATTACATTAATACATGTCCAATTAAAAGTACAACTACCTGGGGCATACCCCGAGGGAGAACAAGCTCACACAACACTAACTACTACACTACTGCTGGTGGTACAAGTCTGACACAACGCCGCTGCAAGCCAAATACACGGCAAACCCTGAAAAGAACTGTAGGGGAGTGAGCCTCAACAAGTCACTGGCTCAGTAGGGCTACACAAGGACCACAACAATTAGCGGAAGAGACCTCAACCCCGGAGGGTCTCACTGGCAACACCAATAGCCAAACCATTTCATGCTCACATCATAACAATAAATAACAAAAACATAATCATGATAACAAACATAAAGTCCTCGGAAGGAGAGTGGGATTACATGACTAATATAATATCATTAGTCAGCCCTACTACTAAAGTGCCTAAACCACAGTCTCACTGGCACACTGCTACAACAACTGGTTGCCTAAGCTATATGCCACACAAGCAAACCATTGCCCAGGCTACAAGCTTCACAGACGAACCCCAATCACGTGGGTACTAGGACAGCCAACCAAGTGCTAGTCCATTAAATCCCAAACCACACTACGACGAGAGCCACACATTGGTAGGACTGGCTACAGCTAGCTAGTCCTTCACACACTAAAACCATAATCGGAACTATACCCAAAAAGGGTAAAACTCAACAAGTGGAAGGTCTCACACGGCCTCCACGAAGCACAGCTCTACTAAACCACAACATGCTTAGGCCACATGCCTCATCGGTAAATTACCCACAAGGTAACATAATTGACAATTATAACTAATTCACATTAAATTATAAACAAAGATCTACTTAAAACGGATAAGATACGACAAGTGGCAGGTTAACCAAAAAACTACCACAGCACACGAGAGCCTGAAAATGTTGGTACACAATGTACCATCACAAAACTACACAGTAACACACGAAGGGTACAAGTACCTGCTACTCTGAGGCACCACAACACAAACACCCGAACAAGGGTACAAGTAGGTGATAAATACCACACTGAACCACAATTATATTATACCTTTATTTAGGCACAATATATACGTAAAACCTCAACCGACAAGTCACACAAACCACAACTCAGTCACAATTGTGCCAACACCAGGGCACACCTCGAACTGGTCAAACCTCGACCACGAGTCACAAACTCACGAACTACAGCCAGTGGCAAAGCACGAGTCAGAAAGAACGATGCCACCACACGGGAACAGACTACTGGCTGACCAAGCTAGTATCCAACCCGGACAACACAACACAAGAACAACCTCTCAGCCTCGCAGTCACGGACGAATGGTCCAACTGCCGCTCCACGAGAACAAGTCAAACAACTGTGGAGACCAACCAACACCACACCTGCAGACACACAGCTGCAGGCCCATGCCTGGCACCTCTAGAGTCTCTGGCCGGAGCACCCTAAAGTAAGGCACTGGAAAACAGGACTAGCTGGGGACCAGTGTCGACTACTGGTGTCCGTACCCCCAATTACGAGCGCGCTACAAGCGACACAAGAACAAACTCTGGGAAGTCGCTGTCCCACTGCCGTCTTTCCCTCAGTCGGACGTACAACTCAAACACAGGAGTGAGGGTGTCCAGGAAGACGACACAGACCTCGACGGTACCACACTGTACTGGGATAAAACCCCGAGTACAACAAACACACGTGCCTGGCTCACAAAGAACTGGGGTACCCGACTAGAGAGGCATTCCGGAATAGGCGCCGGACCACCACACTCGGCTAGCACAAACCACGATATATACATAAACACTTTCTATTATCGATCACGGTACACAAATACCATTAAGGATAGCTTGTCCTAGTCACCCTGTGACTTACAAGCTAACTTGCACACAATACATACACTAACCATATTAAAGATAATACCGCAGTTTATCATTGGTCACACGGTGACCTCCTCTGCCACACTAAACATAATAGCACGACCACACTTAATAATCCATCTAGGATAATTTCACAAGAGATCCTAAAGGATCAGGGCTAGGTTCAGACGTGAACCTCATCGCCACAACACGCAGACTGACCTCACTAATTATTAACCACAATAACGCACGGTATGCCATGAACACACAAACCATATAGATGACATCCAAACCTCGTAGATATCATGTGTATAATACCTCATGACGAATATATCACACATTATCTACGTAAACAAGATGTCCAACACATGGACAACGTACACATACTTAAACCACTACGTACATCACACATCATTCACGTAAAACATGCCCATTACATGAGCAGTATGCTCCAAGAGCGAAACAAGTGCACTGGCTCACACCGGTCATCGCCATGCACACACAAACACGTAAAACAAATAGTGCTGACGCATGCACAGGTTGGCGGCGACATCGATTTCCGTCCAAAGGATATAGACGACAATGTCCCTTGCCGTCAACACCAAGTAAGCGACCACCACTTGGCCGTTTACTCACAATCAACGGCTAGATACCTAGCCGTTAATCTCCAACTAAAGAACTCTGCGTCAACCGATGTTGACGTCAAGATCTTCAATGCAGAACCCGCCAGAACACACAAAATGGCCCTAGGCCGATTGCACGGGCAATATAACCATAAATACAATAGAAAAATAAGGGAAAACACTTCCCCTTACATCTATATACCATAACTAAACCAGAAAAGCAAGATCCAATACTTGGATCGATCAAACCACCCAATTTCCCGGCATGAAGACCCTCTTTCCCAAAAACTCAATTAACAACCGATTTATGCAAAGAAAGCATAACAAATTAACCAGGGAAGATCAACGGGTCCAGTCCCTACCTCAGAAACGCGATTGAACTTCCGAAGAACCTTGAATCACGCCGAAACCCGAGGAATGCCCCGCGAACACCGCGCTCCAATTCGACATTTCCCGCCTGATCTGCTGCTACCACGCGCACCACAGCCTTCCCACGTGCTCCCGCCAACCATCGGAACTCGTGACAAAGCTTAAAGGTGAAGGTGGGCGAAGTGGAGAGGAGAGAGTGGGGAAAGAATAGGGCTCGGGTCAGCTCTAAAAACACAGGCGCCACAGGTTAACATCAACCTCTGCGCCGCTAACCAAACCGCCCCAACTAGGCGTCTACATCTTTGGCCGCCAAGTTCATCACGCTAGACGTCCATATTGATGGACGCTAAAACCATGTTAACGGCAACCCATGGCCGTCAACACAAAGTCGACGTCACACACCTGGACGCCAACCCACTGTTGATGTCCAGCACACTGAACATCAACACAGATCCATAACCAACCCTGGTAAGGATCCAACAAGAAACACACAACACAAGTCGCACTGGTCATAGCTTGACCATCCCACATGCTAAACAAAGGATCCACAAAGATCCGAAAAACGCGCGACGTTACACAAGATCTCCCAACTCACCCCCCTCATCAAAATCTAACAAATAAACTCCTAAACCGTCATCTACTGAGTCACCTTCCTCAAAGTCAGACTCGAGAGAGCAGGATCCTCAAGAAACTCCGGGACTTGACTTAACTTAGCACATCTCTCAGCCAAGGCCATGACAAAACGGGTAGGGACTTGTCTACCCTTCTCCTTGCGCACACATGGCTGAGAGGAACTAGACTCTCCTAGACCTAGACCCGACCCTAAACTAGAATCTAGACCACTATTTACAAGACCGCTATGTACAAAACTATGTACAGGGAAAGTGCCCCTAGAGAGGCAAGAGGAAGAGGAATTTATACATGAAAGCGTCGGCCCCTGGCCGAGCGGAGGAGACTCCAGAGCAGATGGGTGCTCAATGGAGACCTCGGATTTCCAATTTTCGAAATTGGCATTTTTTTTGGGAGTTAAAGCCAAGAACCATGAGTTGCTGACTCAAGGTAGCCGCGACTGGCGAGATGAGGGATGGAGAAAAGATAGGGGGAGAAAGAAGGGGATTAGAGGTGGATGGAGGAACTGAATTGCGTGGCGGGCACACAAAAGTAGAGGAAGACGGAGATGTTGGTGGTGAAGATGGGGAAGAGGGGAGATCAGACCCAAAGAGTGAGAGGAGGCCAAAATCGTCAGAAATGTCCTCTATTTCTACCACCTCATCCTCTTCTTCTTCATCCTCGCTCTCAGAGCAAGGTATTTCATCTATTAAGGGCTCCCCGGTCCCCAACTGGGTGGGCCCCTGGACAAAATGCTCCTTTAAAGTCCAGGTAACAGGTTGATAGGGTATAAACGGGTTCGGATGGACAGGGTCTGGGCGGAAACCTAGACCGGCCTTGGCTAACAACCTTCTAATAACCTGGACACTCTGGACCTCTCCTTGTTCATCCGCGCCTAACCCGCGGCCATGAGCATAGCCGATATTGGCCATCACTTCCCAACCTTTTCTGGGAGGACAGGGGACATGGGGTTCTTCAGCAGGCTGGGGAGGTTGGCTAAGGTCACAGGGTAAGGGGAAGTCAAAGATTGACATAACTGGTTTCTTCCCCTTATCAGGAATGAAGAGGTGTGGCATCTGCTCTGTGGTGACCGCATTGAGGGTCTCCAAGATGGGAATGCTCTTAATCTTGATCACCCGCCCATTGAGAGGGAATTTGAAGCACTGGTGGGCGATGGAAGGGACCCCTAGAGTCTGTTCTAGCCAAGGACAATCGAGGATGGCCTTGTAGGCCGGATCGACGTCAAGAACTAGGAACTCAGTGGACATGGTGACAGGTCCGATTCCTAACTTAAGAGCAATTTTGCCTTTGGAAACCCTTTTGGAGTTGTCATAGGCAGCGATGGTGGAGCAGCTTTTCTCCAGATTCTCTTCCCCTAAACCCAACTGCTTAAGGGTCTTCATCGGACAGACATTAATAGATGCCCCGATGTCGATAAGAGTGGAGTCCACTGAAACCCCATTGAGGTTGATGGTGAGACAAAGAGGGAGCAAACGACACTCGGGGGTGGCAAGATCCTTGTTCGAGAAGGAAATTGAGGGTCCTTGGGTGAGGGAAAGGATGGCATTGGTTACTCCACTAGGAGGGAGGTCATCATTAACCATGATTTTCTGAAGAAACTGGAGGAGAGTGGATTGATGCGACGGCGACCTCCGAATTAATTCTAAAATGGACACCCTCGCGGGTGTCTTATCCAAATGTTGGAGAATGTCATATTCGGTGCCGAACGGGGGTGGAGGACCATTATCTTCCTCATCTTGGGATGGCCGCAGAGGTGGAGGAACAATTCGATTCCTGAGGGTGACATGAACGGCCTCCTGGGACTGAGGGCGGATGAGCTGGAGGGGTCTGGTAGATGGCTCACAGGTAGGGGAAGTGAGGATGGTGGGATAGGCATCTTGTGGAGGTCGAATGAGCATTAAGGGTCTTTCCTCTAGGATGGCATCTACCGACGTGGAAGGCTCCTGAGACTCGGCAGTGGGACACGGGTACCATTCTTCGAAACCTTCTACCCCCCACTGTTGCTCTCTCCTCACAACCCGGGGTCCTGAGTATATTATGGTATGCACACTCTCTTGGGTTTTGGAGGAGGAAGGATTGTTGGTTTGGTGGTTGGGGAGAGGGTTACTGAAAATGCCAAGGTCCTTCTTGGTGTACCTAGACTTGGCTATGGCCACCTTGACGTCATCCCAGTTGATTATACCTTGGTCATTCATATCATAGACCCAGTCACGGAAGGTAAATCAATTGTTGATGAAGTGACCATGGGCCCTATGATATGGACAGTACTTGGAGGTGTCCACCCTTGGATTGATGTTCTCCCTTTGTGGGGGGAGTTGAATTGCATCGCAGGACATGAGGGCGAAGAATACATCCTCGAGAGTCTCAGGAAGATGAGGGTAGTGCGACCTTTTGGGGCCAGGTCGGGTGTAGCCAGCAGGAGGAGGAACGAAAGAGTAAGACTTGGAGGGATGAGATGGGAATTGGTGAGGGTTGGAAGACGTGGATGGAGGATTGGAGGATTTGTTCGGAGGCCTCAACGGCTGACTGCAAGCGTTGATGGACTCGTTGACGGTCACCCCCTCGGTGGTAGGTGCCGCGGGAGCCTTACGTCCCTTGGGCTTCCCTTCGAAGAAGTGGGGCAGAGAGGAGTCCTTGATTTGGGTCTGGACCACCCTAGCTCGGTTGTATAGATGCGCGAATGAGGGGAACTCACTCAACATCAAGATGGAACGGAGAGCAGGGGTGGTGTTGGTGACCAACATGGTGATGGCTTGGGACTCCGGAATGGGAATGTCTGCCCTAGACGCCATGGATCTCCACCGATTGGCATATGTGACGAAGTCTTCGTCCGGCTTCATCTTTTCTGCCACCAAGTCAGGAAGTGTAGGGACTTGGGTGGCCATATATGAAAAATGGGAGATGAATCGCTCGGAGACTATGTCGAAGTTAACGAGGTCCGACACGGATAGAGAGGTGAACCACCTCAAAGCTTCCCCTTCTAACGATTGTTGGAAGAGGTGCACTAAAAGAACCCGATCGTATAACCATCGGTGGGAATCCATGGTGAATCCGGCAAGATGGTACTGCGGGTCAGAGGTCCCGTCGTACTTGCGGTACTTCGGGGCCTTGAAACCCGGAGGGAAGTATACATTAGGAAGCTTGCAGTAACTCTGGAGGGAATGAGGTTTTGAGAGGGATAGTGATTTAGCAAGAAGCTTCCTCACGAGTCCCTCCACCTCCGAACGGGGGACAGATTCGGATTGAACGGGGGGTGTGATTTGAACAGGTGGCGACTGGGCAGGAGGAGGAGTGAGAATAGGAGTAGGGAACGGAGCAGGGGTAGGGGAAGGCATGAAGGTAGAGACGGGCACCTGAGGTGAGGTGACCAGCCTAGGAGTGGGCCTAGATGTAGAGGCGTTGAAGGGGGACGGGGATGGAGTGGAAGGAGACGCCGCTGCCCGGATGGTATGCTTGGAAAGCATAGAAATAATTTCATCGGGCGAATAGCGAGACATGAGTTTAGAAAACTCGGGGTCCTCTTGAGCATTTTGGGCATGAGTGGGGTTGACCCTCAAGCTGACTTCCTCATTGTCGGCCTGGGAGGATGATTGGACTGATTCCTCGGGCTGAATGTTAGTGTTTATCATACCGACAATTTCATTGACATTATCATCATACTCAAATGCCGGTTCATTAGCCACATTGACAGGGTCCAACCAAGTATCCATTAGCACACGACCTATTGTTTTTGAACTGGTTTAAGTTGAAGTGATTACACTGTTTTAAGTGAGAAATGTTGATTTCTACCAAAACAACGTTATCAAACAACGTCCCCAAACTTTTTTTAAAGATCAAAGTTGTGTGTTTAACTTGACTTGATTAAAAAGGTCGTCCACTCAAATTTGACTTGAATCCCGGTGAGTAGGTGAGCTAGACAGAGAGGGAAAAGGTCCTCCTGCCCCGTACCGTGAGGGAATCCATGGAATTTAGGGATTTACAGAGTTTTCCTTGGAGCCAACCCGATCTACCCGAGAGGGAATCCCCGAGTAAAAGGTTGTAAACCAAGGAAGGGTGATCCTAAAATGTGAGGGGAGGCTAGAAGAGGTGAGAAAAGTGACCCCCCAGTGACTGAGGACTGTTAGTAACAAACAGTAAGCAAACAGAAACAAAAATCACAACAAAACAATAAAAAAAATAGGGAAAAGCATGCCTCTGTGAAACTAAACGTCAAGCAGGTGGACGCACAGTTCATGATCAACAGGTGAACGGCATGATCGACTGACGCTGACTAACAGTAGATGACAAGAGAAATGGACGCTAAAAGTCACTAAACGGCAGGAACGGTAGACGTTTACCTGGATAGGCGGGAAGATAGCTTGCCGTCTATCTGGCCGCAGTAAGACCACAGTGGCAGAAGCTGTCCCACCGTGATCGCCAGAAAAGAGCTGTAGACGGTTCGTTTCCGCGCCGTCACCGGATCTCTCGGGTGCTCGGGGACGCCGCCGGACTCTCGTTGGCGATGAAGGGGTCGTCGGTTGACCATGTTGACCCTTCGGTTGACTGAGTTGACTAGAAGGAGAACGAGGAAAACAAGCGAAATGAAGGGGAGTTGGTGATCGCCAGGGCCTTACCTGTGCCCAAGGAGTGATGTGGTCGCGTTGAAGTGGTCGCCCGCGCAGCGGATGGAGACGGGACCTTGTCTTCTCCTCCTTCGGCCGGCCAAAGGAGAAGAGCTCCGTAGTCTTCTGCGGGTTGTTCCTGCCACAAAACAAAACTCTATAAGACTAATGAAGAGTAGTAAAAGCTCGAAAACGTGGGAAAACAACCCAAAAGGAGAGTCCCGTACTCGTTGCGGACTTGAGAAGAGGGGTGGCCAAATGCTATGACCACCCTTCTTCCCTCCGTTTTTGGTTGGGAAACCCCTTTCTAGGTGTGTAGGGTGAGGACCTACGAGCCTAGAGTGAGTGGGAAGGTGTGTGCAACATGTAAGTGAACTAAAGAGTAAGTAAGAGAAGAGAGAGGGAAGGAGGTGAAGGATCTCGCTTGCAGGTGATGCAGCTCCTTGTGGGGCTCCTCCAGCTCGGGAAGAAGCTCTCTGGACGTCCTAACTCATGAGAGGAAGAAGAGGATCACTTGTTGAACCTTGGGTGCAATTTTCTCTCTCCTTCTTCAAAGGGGCAACATGTGGACGTCCAGCCTCCCTCCCCTGGCTTAGAGAACCCTAGGGACTGTTATATAGACAGTGGGGTCGGAGTTCAGAGGCCTTGGATGCTCAAGTGTGAAGAAACACACTTGTACACTTGGCAATCCTTGGATAAATGCTCCAACCAATGGGGAGAGGCCACATGGGATTTTTACTGGGTCAAGGGAGTGCCAAGGTGGCCCATATGCCCGTTGGGAACAGTCCCATGCGGTGCATGGGCGAGAGAAAGGCGCTAGTGGGCTATATTCTCGGGGCTGTTGCGCAGACCAGGTAAACGATCTTGACGTCCAGAGATCAGGCCGCCAACCGCATGCAGACGTCCATGGATGTGGACGTCTGTCTGGGTCAGCGTCAAGGGGGCTTGCCGCCAACCAGTAGTCGGTGGCCATCGATGCTGCCGTCTACATGGAATCCGAGGCTGGTCAACAAACGGTCAAACGAGACTTAATGGGCCAAACGAGCCTTGCGGGAGATGGGCCAAATCGCGCGTCTACAAGCATTTTCTTCAATCTCTTCCTCAATTTCAATTTCAATTTCATTTTCTTTATCCTCATTTGACATGTGTGGGTGATGGTTTGTTCTGATTTTTCCACTTCTTAAGGTAGACACCGTTTTTGCATTTTCTACTTGAGGGCCCCTAGCTTGGGTAGGAGGATGATCCTGTTGTATAGGTTGATTTTAATTTTGTGGAGCAGGAATGTTCTGGACAAAAGCTTGTTGTGGGTTTTGTGGTGGAGGTGCATTTTGTCTAACAGGTGGTGGTCTGTACCCCTGAGCTTGATGGTATTGCTGGTTCTGATAAAATCCGGGAGGGTTATTCCTTGGGTTTGCTATGGTTTGACTTGGTAACTGACCCAATTCCCTCCTTTGACATACATCAGCAATTTAGGACTCTATCCTTGCTAAATTTTGTTGAAAATTTTGATTTTGAGTTTGTTGTTCTTGCACAGTTTGGCATAGAGTCGCCATCATGTTTTGGAGTTGGTTCATTTTATCATCCCAATTAGGTTGAGGAGGTGGTGGTTGACATGAAGGTTGTTGGAAATTTGTATGAGCAGATTGATTGGAATTTTGACTTCCTTGGAATTGTGGAGGTTTTGAGTTAGAAGATTGGCCAAATCCCGAATTCTGATTGGGATAGGATTGACCGTTCATGTATTGCTTGAAGGTAGGTTGGGAAACTTGTTCAGATTGATTTTTCCATGAAAAGTTTGGATGGTTTCTCCAACCAGGGTTGTATGTGTTAGAATATGGATCATAGGAGGGTTTGGAGAAACCTTGAGCAGCTTGAACTTGTTCTTGAATGAAAGGAGGTAATTGGGCAGTAGTGGGACAGACATTGGTGGGGTGAGCTGGGCTAGCACACATAGCACAAGTTTCAGGTTGTTGAGAAAAATTGGGTGTGTCTTGCCCAGTCAAAGATAATAATTGATCAAATTTTTGTTCCAACTTCTGCTCCAATCTTTGGTCAAGTCTAGCTATCAGATCTTCTACCCTAGAATCTGATTCTCCTCTCCCTTTTACTTCATACATCCCTGCCTTCTTTACAGGTCCTAACGCTCTCTCATAAGAGTAGAGTGAGGCATGATTGATATAATTTTCACTCAATATTTCAAAAAGATTATATGCCTCATCCTCGCTCTTAGTCATGAATGCTCCTCCACACGAAGCATCAACCATTTGCCTATTTGATTCAGTCAGTCCTTCATAAAAGGCTTGAACAATTTGCCACCTCGACAGACCATGATGGGGGCATTTTCTAAGCAACTCCTTCAATCTCTCCCATGATTCATGCATTAATTCTCCCGGGTGTTGGGAGAATCCAGTGATTGCTCTCCTCATTGTATTGGTGCGGCCAATGGGATAGAATTTCTTCAAAAACTCTTGCTGTATTTCTGGCCAAGTTGTAATGGTTCTCCCTATGGTCCCTAACCAATGTTTGGCCTTGTCTTTCAAGGAGAATGGGAATAAGGTCAATCTTAAGGCATTTTCAGTGAAGTTTTGGATCCTTACAGTGGAACAGATCTCTAGGAACTCATCTATATGCCTATAAGGGTCTTCATTGGGATTGCCATAAAAGGATGGCAACATCTGAATGGTTCCAGGTTTGATCTCAAAATGATTTTTGAATTTTTGAATTTTTTTAGATTTTTATTGATTTTTGAGTTTTTATGACAAACACAAACAATCAAACACTTTCAAAACAAATTATCCTAAACTCTAAGTGTTCCTTGGACTTATGTTATTTTCTCAAAATCAGATTATGCTTGCTTAAGTCCAATCCTAACTCTTCTTGTACCGGCCAGGTAAGAGGTGGAGTAGAGGGAGGCCCCCTTGCTTTCGCAAGGACCCAATTAAATAACCTCTAACTCACTTAAGCGTTAGCTTTTTAACCTATAATCCTAGACACCAGACTCAAAGAGAAGTCTTAGAATTAATAAAGAACAAATCTAATTATGAACCCTAAGGCCAAGTCTACTGGTTTTTATTAAAAGTTTAGGACAATGCGAGAATGTGAAATTTTTTTGTGATTTTTGGGTAAAGGAAAGGGTGATGAAATCCCTCACCTTATCTTTTTATTTCTAATGGGTGAAGCCCTTAAGCAGTCCCATTTAAAAATATGAAGTGCACATATCAGATTCAAACAAGGGTTGTTTAATGCTAAGTCTAATGCATGAAACGAGCGATGGAAGTCTTACCTTTCCCCCGCACTCTTCAATGCAAGAAAAGAGATGACAATTAAAATGACAATTAAGATGATGAATGTCCTAAAACATGAGATTCTAATCTTGCAAAATGAAATTTTTATTTACAAACAAACAGCTAACATGAAAGAGCGATTTGGAATTTTTTTTAGATTTTAGATTTTTTTTAATTTTTATTTGGTTTTTGAATTAAATGAAATGAAGCTAAGAAAATATAAAGTGGTACTATATAAACTAAATCCTAACAATTCAAACCACCAAAAGGCCAATTATTACATGCCAACAAGAAGGAAATCTCTGTACATGCACAGAGAGTACATGAAAACCTCACTACAAGCTTCTCTCACACTCCCATATCTAAAAGACTGAATTAAAAACAAGAGGGAAAAGAAATCAGCAAGCTCCTCCAATGGGCTTCAAATGTCAAGCCCTATCTTCAAGTTCCTCTCCTTGTGCAAATCTGAAATGAAAGCCCAATAACAAGTCAATGTAAAACCAATAGAAATGAAATCAAATCAAAATAGATCTAAATCAAACTCTAATGCCTCCCCGGCAACGGCGCCAAGATGAACGCGCGACATTGTTGACTGTGTATTTTCGTTGTCCAGAGTTTCTCGCACAAGTCAATATGCGCACTTCCTCTAAACTGTCTCACAAAATTAAAATAACAAAGATGAACTCATACAGTGGTGAGAACAGGTCATATCCACGGAGAGGCCGAATAGAACTTGATTTAAACTACTTTAACTTGAAATCATTTTAACGACAATGCATTAAAAGTGAATGTGTAAACAACACCAATCAAATCCCACAACATCTTGATAGATCAAATTTAATGAAAGAACCAGCTGAATTGAAATGAAAAGAGATATGATATCATTGTACCCTCACAGCTCGAGGGATGAAAACAATAGACAGAAAGCTTAACTAGAAATTAACGAACCAATTTACCCCTACAGCTCAGGGGATGAACAGTCAACAAAAGTAGCTCCCCATAAACATCAACCAAATATCCTCACAACTCAAGAATTGAACAGAAAATTCAAAAACAGAATTTATTATTACCAAACCAAAAGCACAATATGAAGAAGAACTCAAAAGGAAATTTAAACTAAGAATAATATGAAATATAGCAATGTACCCTCATTGTTGAGGGATGAAGAACAAACGAGGAATAGAATGCAATAAACTTCAGAACAAAAAGAAAAAAAGAACACAATAAAACTCTATACCCTCTCAGCATGATGAATCGGCAAGAAGATACCCACATAAATATAACACTATAACATCAATCTTCTATAAAAATAAAAAAAATATTTTTAATACTGACGAAATAGAAATCTTCAAAGAAAAGAAGATAGAACAACAAGACAAGTGATCTCTCAATTTCTACTTGCTCTCTGCTACTCCGGAAACTCCCGGATGCACAGACCTCAAACCTCAGACACCGAATAGACCAGAACTAACCAAGAAAGGGAAGTGTTCCTGGTTACTATGTGACTTGTCTGCTGCACATGTCGCCGGAATTCCTCAGGTGCAAATGCCTGCCGCCACCAATTTCTCACAGTTGTAGGACTCCCAAAAGAAGAACAATCTCATAGCAGCATCAACAGTGAAGAATAAGTCGTCCAACCCTGCCCAATTGCTTGTAGAGCACATACGGAAGAACACCTCCAAGATCTGAACCAAGAATAAATGTAATAAAGACAAAAATGGCAGTAAAATTTCCCAAAATTCTGAAGCGAAACCCTCACAGACAGCAGAACAACCTGAAATCTGAACCGGTAACAAGAACAAATCCCCCAAAAAAAATTGCTCATAGAAGACCCATCTCAATTGCTCAAAGCGAAACTACAGGAGAGAAATGGAAGAACAGTAGATCTCAACAAATTGCACAGAAGGAATCGATCTAAGAAATTTTGTACAGAGAAAAGGAAGAACAATTGATCTCAGCAGCCCCTAAAACATCTGAACTAAAAGAAATGCAAAAGAAACTAAAACTCTCCCCTCTCGAACCCAAAAAACCAGATGTGGAGCCCCAAACGAGCAGAGCCCTCCTACGGATGCTGGAAGAAAGCAGAAAATACAGAACAAATAAAATGACTGAACTCTGACTAGCCAAGCAACAATACTGGAAGAACAAGAATTAAAAATAAAGATCCCAAAAAAACATCCGAACTCCATGCTATGCTGAAAGAAGAAGTGCAAGAAAAATGACATAAGAAAATTCTCACTACTCTCCACTGGCGAACCCTCCCCTAAGAACTAAATACAGAAAGAAAACTAAAATCCCCCACACTCTGCTGAAAGAAGAAAAATACAGGGAAAATTGCAACTAAAAAATCCTAAATTTCACCGCGGCCAACCTCTCGTTCTGAGGACCTGAGTTCCTTAAATAAGCTCCCTGGCCTTCCAGGCCTTGCACACATCTCAGCCACAGCAGCTTCCCGCCCAGATCTGGCCCCTGCATTGCACCAGGATCGCCAGCTCAGCTTCAGCAGCCCGCCATCTCCAGCCCTGAGCGCACCTGGTTGCTGGCCGCCCAGGCTTCACACCAGCTCGCGCCCCAGCTGGCCATCGTGCCACCTCAGCCCCTCATCTCCTGCTTCCGCAACGGCCAGATCCGCCGCACCATCTCCTGGTGTACGCCGCGCCCTGCATCCGCAGCACACGCCACAGCCATCTTCTGTGCACCGCCCAACCGCCATCGCTCAGGCGCTCCGCAGGTCCACACCCCGGGCTCAGCCTAGGTGGCCTCCGCCCCAGACGCACTGTAGCTCACCTCCACCATCGCCCATGCTTTGCATACAGGAGCTCCAACCGAATCAGATCACCACCGCCTTTGTATCAAACTGCCATGCCATCGCACACCAGTAGGGGCTTCTGCACAGCTGCGCACTAGCACAGCAGCTTCCAGCTTCTTCGTGAAGCTTCCAGACTGGGTTCCTGTGGGGAAGACAAGGAAGGGTTTAAGGATGGGTTAAAATGGGGTACGTGGCCAATGTTGGTTAGGTATTTAAAAATAATTTTGTAATGAGATTATGACCATTAGGTGGGTGTTATTATAAAAGAAATATTTATTTATTTACAAACTCAAATTTATCTATTACTAGAAATTATTTACAAAAGTATTATTGTAACAAAATTTATTTATTTACAACATTTATTTTCAAAGATTCTTATGCACCTAATTTATCACAATAGTGACTTATTAAATCTATTGTGACGGCCCTCATTATACCGGTACGGTTATACCAACCCACGTCGGTATAGCGAGCGTCATCACAGTGGGACATTTACCCAACAATACATTCAGCTGAGATACACGTGAATATAAGAACAAAGTAGCAGAAGTAAAAAAACTACTGTCTTCATTCATTCATCATCCACATTTAGCATACATGAAATTGCAATAACATTAAAGAACTTAAAAGTTCACATAATTTAAATTGCTGAAAATTAAATACATAGATGTCCACCATTATACATTCTTTCCATGATAACGCTAATACAACGTTCAATTTACATACTATGAAATGCAAAAGTCACAAAGTACTCCAAAGACTAATCCCCGCGCTCGGAGTCCGTCTCCACCGTCTCCTCCAACGGTGCCACGTCACCAACTACACCTGTACGCCGAAGCAAGTAGTGAGTCTAAAGACTCAGCAAGTAACACCACTCATACCATACACGTACATGTCATAGTAGGCTCTACACACCCAATTGCAAAAACTCAACATGTATCATGCTTAACGTTTGAAATGAACAACCAATCATGATAATTCTATAAGTAAACACATGATGCATGCTTTCAGATTTCCTTATCAAGATAAATTCCTAACACGTGTTCTCTAATCATTCCTACTCATGAAATTCTACTTTGCATTTTAACTAAAACATGAAAGCACTTAGCATGATTATCCTACGTACATGAAACAAAACACACCTAGCATGGAATCTACACATTCTTGTGCATGTACACGAACATTTTACATACTTTAAACTTGCTGGTTTTCACATGATTTAGCAACCATAACCCTACACATGAGAGCTACAATGTTATTTAAAATACAACATGCGAACAACCAACATGGAATTTTGTGCACATACTTGTTAATTGTCCCTAGCATGGATTCTAGGCATTTTACACATATAAACATGATCCTCACATTTTGGTTTCACATTTTCTTTTCACAAATTTCCAATTCACATAAATTGCACTTTACACATACACATTACACATTGTTCACTTCCACATTAACACATGAACACATGTACATTTACACATTCACATTTACACTTTCACATTTAGTGCCGTGACACATAGTCCAAACCACCAAAGAAGGACACGACATATCACATCACATAGACGCCATCTAGGCAATACAATGACGACTCTTGGACTGCGCAGACCGGGAGAACAAGTCTCCACCCTAACCAGTGGTACTTGTCCACCTCCAGGATTTCCCCCTAATGCCCTTAGGGTCACTTACACATTGAACCTTCTCAGGGGGACTTTTCTCTGATACGGTTCCACTGTCCTCTACGGAAGCAGTGTGACATTTGGCACAATTTTCACATTACACATTTTTACCGATTTTACACATGGGTTTACACATGTCACTCTCATTCTATTCACTTTCTCTCTCTCATTCACATTTCTCTATTTTCCTAACATGACACTACAGATTTCAAAATCTACATTCAGGTAAATATCACCGATCAGATCGGATTACACCTAAATCGAATTGTTTCACATTGGCATGCATAAATTCACATTTACATGGAAAATTCATATTGCATTAAATACTGGTCCAAATGACCTGAAACTTTAACCACATGTTAATTTCGGGTTTAGGATTCCTCATGCAAATTTTCAGATTTTTCTGAACTAAAACGAAATTTCAGAAATTCGAACATCCATTTCTCATGCCATCCACAATTCAACTTAACATGGAATTGTACACAAATCACCATCTTAGCAGCTTACTGTCTAAACCCTAGCATGCATGGAAATACGGAAATCATTCCCGAATTTATTGGACAATCCATTAATTTATGGAAGATTTATCATGCCCTAGCATGATCTCTATTTTCCTAAACAAATTTTGCAATAATTCACACAAGCATGGGAATAATCTCAGAAATTTAGAACAGGGACTGAACCTCACATGCATAATCCTCACAAATTAGGGCATTTAGACTTGTCCTAAATCATGTAAACATGGTTTAACAAGATTAAAACTCGTCACACATGTATCCTCATGAAATAATTAAGTCCTATCATTCGTGATAATCCATCCACACACCACATCCATCACATCAACAATATACATAGCATATAAATGATTTACAGTATATCCTCATCTTGAAACATATCGAAAATAGTCGTATAGAAGGGCAGAACAGCTTGCTGTTCTGCTCAGATGAACTTGGCGGCAAGCTATGGCCGTTAATTTCATGTTAGCGGCATCATCGATGGACGCTAAGCATGATCTTGGCGGCAATGGGTATTGCCGTTAATATCAGGTCTGTGCAAAACACATACCCGAGCTCCAAAGATGGGGTGAATTTTGGGGTCTAGGACACGAGGGAAAATACATAAAATTTGTAAAACCAACCTAGACACATACATGGACGTTATGGGTAGGGTACTTGCCTCTAGAAAATTCACCAGACGGATCTAGGGCTCGGTGAAGCTCTCCTTGGGCTGTCCCAAGAAGCTCTTAGAAACGCTTTACTCCGGGTTCCTGAGCAAGCTCCAGTGCCTTTCGAGGTCGGGGAGGCCTTCCTCGTCGATCCAACAAACTCCTTGAAGCAGCAGGTGGCCGGATCAAGCTCCAGAAGTTCGGATTTTGGGTTGCAAAGAGTGGGGTTTCTCACAGTCCGAAAATAGGTTTTCTCTCTTTTTTTCCCCTCCTTCCTCTCTTGCAAAGGGGCAAAAGAAGTGCTAGGGTTGTAGAAAAGGGTCTGAATATAGAAGAGGGGTTCTCTTGTCACGCAGGGGTGACAAGATGGCCTTTCAGACCGTTGGGGACAGCTCCCCAATGGTTGGGGTAGCTTGCTCCCGGAATTCTGGGCTCTGCAATGCATGCATGTCAGAGAAGTTGGCGTCCACATCGTTGGACGCTGGGATTAGTGTTGGCGTCCATGGGGTTGACGCTGACACCACATCGACGTCATGATATTGACGCCAATATGGCCTTTGGCCAGAAGTCTAAAACATGCAGAAACCCATGCACATCATGTATATATACATGTAATATCTATATAGTTTTGTGCACACACTACCATCAAGCAATACATACATTATTTATACCTAAATTATACACATACACACATAAGTATACTAATTAATACATACGTAGATACATACATACGTACATATACAACATGAATTATCTACATGCAATACAATAAGGCGACAAAATTCGAGGGCCTTACACCCTCTCCCCCTTAAAAGAAACTTCGTCCTCGAAGTTAGAACGACACTACTCAAACAAATGGGGATACTTCTTCTTCATCGCATCCTCAAGCTCCCAAGTAGCCTCCTCTCGTGAGAAGTTCCGCCATAGGACCTTCACTGACGCAATACTCTTGTTCCGGAGATGCTGCACCTTCCGGTCAAGAATAGCTACGGGTTGCTCGACATACGATAGATATGGCTAGATCTCCACTGGCTCATGACTAATCACATGAGACGGATCTCGGACATACTTCTTGAGCATAGATACGTGGAATACAGGGTGAACACTAGCCAAAGGTGGGGGTAATGCTAGCTCATATGCCACGCTGCCCAAATGTCTGAGAATCTCATATGGGCCAATGAACCTATGGCTCAACTTACTATGCTGGCCAAATTTGACGACACCACGAGTAGGCGATATCTTAAAGAATACATGATCGCCAACCTCGAACTCCAAATCCTTTCTCCTGTTGTCGGCATAACTCTTCTGCCTATCCTGAGCCGCAACAAGCCTCTTTCTGATAAGCTGGATCTTATCCGAAGTTTCCTGAACTAACTCCGGTCCGATCAACTGCCTATCACCAGTCTCCTCCCAACATAACGGACTTGGGAGTCGGCATTATGAATGCCGACTTGGGAGTCGGCATTTCGAATGCCGACTCCAACAAAGTCGGCGTTGCGTTCGCGGATCTGACGCTTTGGAGAAGGCTCCAAGGCCCTGCTTGGAGGCATTGGATCGGGTTCTCAAAGCGCGTTCGTTCCAATCTGGCATCTGCGGCGCCCTCCTCCAGAAAAACTCCAAACCAGATCCTGCTATGGCGTCTGTTCTATTGGATTCTCTGAAATGTATACTTCAAGAATTCAAGTTGGAGATGCAACAACATGTCATTTCGATCCAACTTGACATCAGTGGCCGTGTGGTTCCTGTGTGTTCAGCTGCTTGAATTTTCATTAAAAGCATCTAATTCTTCTCTTATTTCTGCTGAATTATCGGAGAGTTTTAGTTCTTACCATCCCGGATTGTATGAATTTCCATGATTTCATGGCACATCTGATCCAACTGAGTGGAAATTTAAAACTGATCGATATTTTGCATAAAATCAAAGTTTTAGATGGTCATAGAGTTTCTATTACATCGTTTTATTTGGAAGGCAATTCTCTTCAGTGATTCTGGCACTTTACCAGCACCAAGGAGCCAGGCACTTGGCATGAGTTCCTAAAAAGGATTGGAATCATGGTTTGGATCAGTATCCCATGTGGATTCACATGACTTATTGACTAAGCTTCATCTGACTAGATCTGCGTCTTAGTACCGATGTCAGATTGAGGCTTTGAGTAATAAGATATCTGGGATTTCTAAGGAACATTTGTTGGGGATTTTTCTCAGTGGCCTTCTATAAGATGTTGCTTGTGAAGTAAAATCATTCTTTCCCAAGTCTTTTGTTGGATATAAAGGGTGTAAAAGGGGCAATATAAAAGAAAGGTAAAACTCAAGGTTGATAAAGTAAAAGGTACCTCAAAAGTTGTGCTATGTTGTCCTTATGTGTGGGGTCTTTAGTCCCACATGGGATATCCCTAAGGAGTTAAGGACTTCATAACCCTTAGAGTCCATGAGACTATGTCTTATAGACAATGGTGGGGCTATGCTAGACCATATCACAAACGCGCGCCGCCGGGCCGGGCTGGGCGGGAGCGCACGTGTGGTTACGCGGTCCAGTCGGCTTGACTTGGCACCTTTGTTTTGCGTTTTGGGCCTTTCTTGGGGAGATTGGAGCTATTTTGGGCCATTTCTTTGAACCGGCCCATTGTTTTGGTCTGCGCGGTCGTTAGGCGCTTGATACAGTGATTAGGTTTCCTAATCACGGTTACCTGACATAGAAAGTGTCTTTTTGACTCTCGCACGGAGGAACCGCTCGCCGCCCAGTCGGTCTCCCTCTCGTTCCCTTCCAACGACTACATCGCTCTGCTCCGGCATCACCGACTGCGTCTCCGGCGTTCGCCGCTGCGTCGTCCTCCGCTGGTAACCAGTGCATGTTCTCTGTTCCCAATTTCCATTTCTGTAGACAAGGGTTAGGTTTAGCGTAGCATTGTTTACGAGATTAAGATAAGTGCGATTCTTAATTTCGTGGTGGTAGTCGTATCCTGGGAGGAGATCGCCTTACCCGATGCACTACTCCTGTGGGGGCGATATCTTCTCTAAGGGGAGTCTCCTTAGAGGCGCTTCTACTACATTCATTTCTGCCTTATTTAAGCATGTTCATTTCTGCAATCCATCTTATGTATTTTCCTTTTTGGTTTTGTTATTTGGATTATTTCCATATACTTGTTTGCTATGGTTTTGCATGCATATGTGTGTATCCAATTTTTGCCATGATTGTGCCATACTCCATGTATTATTTTCAACAGTCTTAGAGAAGATATCATTCATGGAAACTTCTTCGGTGGGTTTTAGAGCGAGGGTGGACCTGTCTGGGATGCCCAAAAAGTTTTTCGGACAGCAATTCAAGCGTTGGCAACAACGCATGAAAGTCTGGTTCACCATGGTCGGTCTAATCTCACTGATTGAATCGGATCCCCCTGTTTTGGATGAGAAAGATCCTGATAGTGCCAAGGTTGAAGAGTGGAAGGAAAAGGACATGTTAGGGCATGGGTGCATTCTCACTGCACTATCCGATGTCCTCTTTGACGTTTACAGTTCCTCCACCTTCAAAACCACTAAGGCACTTTGGGATGAACTTGACTGCAAGTATAACACTGAGGACCAAGGTCTGGAAAAATACTCTGTGGGCAAGTTTCTCAAGTTCCAAATGGTTGAAAACAAACCTGTGGGGGAGCAGACATATGAACTTCTTCTTATGCTCCAAGGTCTAGCTGAGGCAAATATGAAAATGCCTGAAAAGCTCCAAGTCATGTGTATCATAGAGAAATTGCTTAGATCCTGGGAGGATTTTGAGATGTCTCTAAAACACCGTAAGGAGACTATTTCTCTTGATGATCTGATGAGGGCTATTGCTATAGAAGAGGAGCATAGAAAGGAGAAGCCTTGTGTGCATGTTGATGCAAGTGCAAACCTAGTAATGAGGCATAAGGGGAAAGAATCTAAAGGCAAAACCAAAGTTGATTCCACTTCACAGATGAAACCCAAAGGAAAGATAAAGAAGAAGGTACTAGGAGAGTGCTGGACCCGTGGTCAGAAGGGTCATATGCGCACGACTCTCCCAAAAGGAAAGAGAAGTTGCTGAATAAAACCCAGCAGACCAGTCAAAATCCAGCACAGGTCAATGTTGTGACTGCTGGACCTTCTTTTGGTGATGAGTATGTTACTCTTAATCCTCAACTATTTACTATATATGAACCAAATGAATGGTTGGTAGACACTGGGGCCAATGTACATTTGTGTGCTGACAGGTCTAACTTTGTGTCTTATCAGGCCACCCATGATTGTTCTGTGACAATGGGGAATAGGAGCACTGCTAGGGTGCTTGGAGTTGGACGAGTGGATCTGAAGTTTTCTTCAGGACGTGTTCTCTCTCTTTCCCTAGTGCACCATGTTCCTGGTGTTAGAAGGAACATTTTATATGGTTCTGTTTTCGTAAGAGAGGGTTATGAACTTAACTTTAAATGTAATAAAGTTGTGATACTCTATTTGAAGTCTTTTATTGGAAATTGCTATCTTTCTGATGGATTGTTTAAAATTTATGTGGATCATGTGTTGAACAGAAAATTAGATGATACTACTTCTAGTTCTGTTTATGTTGCTTATAATGTTTTAGATTCATCTAATTTATGGCATGGACGTTTAGGTCATCTTAATTTCAATTCTTTGAAATGCATGATGAACCTTAAATTGATTCCTGAACATGCTATTGATAAAACAAGAAGTGTGATATCTGTGTATAGGCCAAACTACCTAGAAAACCTTTTCATTATGTAGTTAGAGATTCAAAGATTCTGGATCTGGTGCATTCAGATATCTGTGAGTTTAATGGCATGCCAACTAGGGATCATAAGAAGTATTTCATTACCTTTATAGATGACTGTAGTAGATACTGTTATGTGTATCAGCTCAAGTCTAAAGATGAGGCTTTACAAAAGTTCATCATCTTTAAGAAGGAAGCAGAAACACAAACTAGTCGGGTTCTAAAGAGGTTGAGGTCTGATAGAGGAGGAGAGTATACCTCTAGTTTGTTTGTGGAATTTTGCCAAGAACATGGCATTGTTCATGAAACAACTGCCCCATACTCTCCACAGTCTAATGGGATAGCAGAAAGGAAGAACCGTGTATTCATTGACATGGTCAACTCTCTCCTGCAGAGTTCGGGACTACCTAAGTATATGTGGGGGGAAGCATTGAATACAACTTATCTTATTCTGAATCATGTTCCCCTAAAACATAAAGATAGCAGTCCAATTGAACTTTGGAGTAATAGGAAATCTAGTTTGAAATTTCTTAATGTGTGGGGGTGCCTGGCAAAGGAACTTGTCCCTGAGCACAAGAGAAAGAAACTGGGACCTAAGACAGTTGACACTCTTTTCCTAGGCTATACTGAAAACAGCTATGCATACAAGTTTCTGGTTATTAAATCAGAAATTCTTGGCATAGATGTTAACACCATAGTCGAGCTTCGTGATGCTATGTTCTTCGAAAATGTCTTTCCCATGAAGACTGGTTTACCTCAACATCTATCTTCTGAAACTGTAGCCTCTACATCTGATTCTATTCCAGAACACGTGGAAAGAATGACAATGTGGGGGCTGATGCATCCAGACTTTCTTCTGATTCCAGTGATCAAGAAGAAGTTGAACCAAGGAGAAGTAAGAGACAAAAGGTTTCTAAGGATTTTGGAAGTGAGTTTGTCACTTACCAGATCACTGGTGACCCCCCAACCTTCCGAGATGCCATGGCTTCATCCGAAGCAAGGCATTGGAAGGATGCCATTAAGAGTGAGATGGACTCCATTCTTGCTAATGGTTATTGGGAGTTAGTTGATCCTCCTCCTGGTTCAAAGACCATTGGATGCAAATGGGTCTTCAAGAAGAAGCTTAAACTCGATGGAACCATTGAAAAGTATAAAGCCAGGCTTGTTGCCAAGGGTTTCAAACAATTAGAGGGAATATACTATTTTGATACTTATTCCCCTGTCACTAGGATGACCACAATCCGAGTGCTTATAGCATTGGCCTCCATATATAATCTGAAAGTCCATCAGATAGATGTCAAGACTGCCTTTCTTAATGGTGATCTTGATGAAGAGATTTATATGGATTAGCCTGAAGGATTTGTGACTCCAGGTAGTGAAAAGAAAGTTTGTAGACTTATTAAGTCTCTGTATGGTTTGAAACAAGCACCTAAACAGTGGCACCAAAAATTTGATATGACTATCATATCTTTTGGCTTTATGGTCAATGAGTTCGATAAATGTGTTTATTACAAAGTTAAGGGTGATGAATGTATAATTCTTTGCCTGTATGTAGATGATATCTTACTGTTTGGCAACACTTTGAGAATAGTAAATGAGACTAAGTCATTCTTAAATAGCAGTTTTGAAATGAAGGACATGGGTGAGACAAATGTAATTTTGGGGCTAACTCTTACTAGATCAGCTGAAGGAATAGCAATTTCTCAATCTCACTATGTTGAGAAAGTTTTAGAGAAATTTGGCTATGAGAATTGCAAGTCAGTCTGTACACCTTATGATCCTTCTAGAATTTTCTGTAAGAATAAGAGTGGTACTCCTATGTCTCAGTTACGATATTCTCAGGTTATAGGAAGCTTGATGTATCTAGCTAATTGTACTAGGCCTGATATTTCATATGCAGTGTCTAAACTTGGTAGATACACATTGTCCTGACCAAACTCACTGGGATGGGCTTGATAGGGTTTTTAGGTATCTAAAAGGTACTATTACCCTAGGCTTGCTTTTTGGGAGATTCCCTGTTGTCCTGGAAGGATTTATTGATGCAAGCTGGATAGTCGAAAACTCAGGGAGTAATGGTATTTCTGGGTATGTTTTTACTCTGGCAGGTGGTGTAGTCACCTGGAGATTTTCTAAATAGACCATTTTATCTCCATCTACTTTTGAGGCTGAGTTGTGTGCTTTGGATACCATTGGGTTGGAGGCTGAGTGGATTAGCAGTCTTCTTTCAGAACTTCCTCTAATGTGTAAGCATGCTCCTGCGATCTCTGTGCATTGTGATAACATGACCATAATTGCAAAGGTCAAGAGTTCAAAGTACAACTAAAAAGAAAGGAGACACATCCAAATCAGATTGAGATCTATAAGGGATTTAGTGTCTCAGGGAGTGATCGCTGTAGATTTTATTGGTACCAATGACAATTTAGCTGATCCTCTGACTAAAGGACTTGATAAAAAGAAAGTCCAGAAATTCAGGTTGGGGATGGGACTGAAACCCATCATTTATTCTCCTGCAGAGGCAACCCAACCTATCTAAGTGGGGATCCCACAAAGAAGGTTCAATGTGGTAACAACAATCTGCTAAGAGAATTTGGAGGCACTTACTACTTTGATACATTGTATCTGTGTCTATCCCCTGATAACCTGGCCAAGTGCCTGATACTGCTGTATAGGAAGAGTTTTTATTACTCTGAATGGGTTCAAGCCTAGTAAGACAGAATATTAGCAGTATATCCTTGGAGAAGCCCACCTAAGTGAGTACTACTGTGAGGCCGCAGTTAAGGGAATTGTGTTGTTCCTGAATGTACTTATGATATAGGATTGGGCACATGGCCTTCAAAGCGCCAAGTTTATAAATTGCTATCAAAAAGCCTTATATCATGTTGTTTTTTGACAAGTAATCCTCACATCAAAGAATCAAGTTCAAGATTTAATACACTTCGGTTCTATGAGGGTAAAAGTTAAAAATACTTAGGTGAAGGTTCAAACCCGAAATGTACCTTTTACTGAAAGTATGGTATGTTTATCCTCTTCTGTTAATTCCCCGTTATCAAACCTTGAGTTTTTGGGGGAATGTTGGATATAAAGGGTGTAAAAGGGGCAATATAAAAGAAAGGTAAAACTCAAGGTTGATAAAGTAAAAGGTACATCAAAAGTTGTGCTATGTTGTCCTTATGTGTGGGGTCTTTAGTCCTACATGGGATACCCCTAAGGAGTTAAGGACTTCATAACCCCTAGAGTCCATGAGACTATGTCTTATAGATAATGGTGGGGCTATGCTAGACCATATCACACATGTGCGCCGCCAGGCTGGGCGGGCGCGCGCGTGTGGTGACGCGGTCCAGCCGGCTTGACTTGACACCTTTTTACTTCTTCTTTTTGCGTTTTGGGCCTTTCTTGGGGAGATTGGAGCTTGATATAGTGATTAGATTTCCTAATCACGGTTACCTGTCATAGAAAGAGTCTTTTTGACTCTCGCATGGAGGAACCGCTTGCCGCCCGGTCGCTCTCCCTCTCGTTCCCTTCCAACGACTACATCTCTCCACTCCGGCATCACCGACTGCGTCTCCGGCATTCGCCGTTGCGTCGTCCTCCGCCGGTGACCGGTGCATGTTCTCTGTTCCCGATTTCCATTTTCTGTAGACGAGGTTAGGTTTAGCGTAGCATTATTTACGAAATTAAGATAAGTGTGATTCTTAATTTCGTGGTGGTAGTCGTATCCTGGGAGGAGATCACCTCATCCGACGCACTACTCCTGTGGGGGCGATATCTTCTCTAAGGGGAGTCTCCTTAGAGGTGCTTCTACTGCATTCGTTTCTGCCTTATTTAAGCATGTTCATTTCTGCAATCCGTCTTATGTATTTTTCTTTTTGATTGTTGTTATTTAGATTATTTCCATATACCTGTTTGCTATGATTTTGCATGCATATGTGTGTATCCGATTTTTGCCATGATTGTGCCATACTCCACGTATTATTTTCAACATCTTTTATTCATGCTATGAAGCTTACTTGCATTAGGATAAGTTGGTTTTTAGATGGAAAGGCCTCGATTTCAATTTTCAACACCTTCTTCTAGTCATCGTTTTGCTGCCCCTTTGATATCTTAGCCACCATTATTGTCATCACTAGTGAAATCCCCTGCTCCTGTTCAGAAACTCACTCCACAATAGCTTCAGGAAAGGAAGTCTGAGGGTTTATATTTTAATTGTGATGACAAGTGGACTCTGTGGCTCACAAGTTGTTCTTGTTACATTTGATTCCTGATGCTACTGATTATGATTGTCTTGAGTTAGAGATTTTGGATTCTATGGAAGACATTTCTTCTGTTGTGCAACCCTCTTTATTAGTTCAGTGTGTGCCTCATTTGGTTTCTCTTGGAACTTTAAAATTGCTTGGCAAAATTGGGGCTCTTTCAATATTGGCTTTTGTGGACAACGGTAGTACATATACTTTCTTAGATCCTCATGATGTAAAGAAATTGGGGTTGACCATTACAAATTTCACTTCTCATCAAATTACGGTTGCTGTTGTCCTTGATATTTCTTCTCAAGGATTTTGTCTAGTTGCTTTGAAGCTTCCTGGTATCTCATTTACATTTTTTTTAATATTGCCTTTGGCAGTGTGGATGTGGTTTTGGGTAGTTCATGGATGCAACTCTTGGGTGATATTACTTTTGATATTTCTCGGATATCCATGCAATTTTCATTAATTGGTCAAGATTATGTGCTGAGAGGAATCTCTAATTCTGACATAATTGTGGTCTCTGCAACTCAATTTTCACATGCACTCTTCAAAACCAAAGCTCTGTACACACTCTTCAACTTTACTCCATTGATGCCACACCCTCACCTTTCTTTTCTTCCTCCCTGTTAGATTACCCACCTAACTTAGCTTCCTCACTACAGTAATGTTCTCCCCCCATTTTTTTTCTCAGAACCTCAAGGCTTATTTCAAGACCTTATGACCATACCATTCTTTTGGTAAATGAATCCATTCCTATTTATCAGCCTTCGTATAGGCATTTTCCTTTTCGTCATTGAAAAGTAGGTTAAATACCTTCTTTCCCAAATCTAATCCAACAATAATTCAAAAGAGAGATGGTTCATAGTGAATGTGCATAGATTTTTTCTCTCTAGCCCTTTTCTAGAGTGAGAAACTCTGGGAAAAGGTTAGGTTTTTCGTCCGCGCTCTCGTCTTCGCTGGAGCCCCCTCCCCCTCCGTCTCCGACTGATGATCCCCTCCATCTCCGACGATCGTTTGTATGTGATATTCCTCCCCTTGACGGGGACGGTTTTCTCTCTCCGTAGGAGAGTTTTGATCCTCCTTCAACAAGGATCCCCTTTCTCATCGGAGAGGTTTTGTTCCCGTTTGGCCGGCGGGTGCTCGACGGCAGTCTGGAGATTCGGCATCAGTTTCTATCTAGGTATGGTTTGCATTTGTGTAGGTTTCCGGAGAAGCCTAGTTGTCTCTGACGGATTTGGCGTTCACCACCTCCATTTTGCCCTTTCGACTTGGCATTACCGTTGGCGATCTCGAGCCCATGCTCCCCTGTCTGCGGTTTGCAGTAGCCTCTCACGCCTCTTCTTGTTCCGGGTCAAGCGAGCTCCCCCCGCAGTGCCAAGATCTACTGCGAGCCTGCTCAACCCTGTCGTCCCTTCGCCACAGTTCGTTGGCATCTCTTCTCGGTAGCTCAGTGCGCCTCCCGACATCGTGTGCGTGATTCCCCTGTTAGCGCCTAAATGTGCGCTGCTGTGCGATTGCTACCCCAACCGGAGCTCTTTGGGGTGGCTGGTAGCCAGCGACGGTCGGCGGCTCTCCGACGAACGGTCGTCTTCCTTGCCTCCAGTTGGGTTGGGTTTTTACCCCGTTGTGTATGGACCTTCGCTCCTTTGGGTGGCTTGTATCTTGGGTTTCCCCTGCTATAATGCTATTGCCGCCTTACAATGTCAAAAAAAAAAAAAAAGAATGTGCATAGATTACAGGGCACTAAACCAGCACATAATTAAGAACACGAACCCAATTTCTTTAGTGGATGACTTGTTAAATAAGATTTATGGTGCCAAGTACACTTTGTCATCTAGTGTGATGCTGGTAGAGTTGGAATGGAAGCAGTCCTCATGTAGGCTGGGTAAGGCTTTTTCACTCAAACAGTTGGGTTTATTAGCATATGAAAAGGAGATGAAGCCTACTATCTTTGTAGTTCAAAATTGGGGATCCAACTAATAGGTCAGCCAGTGGGATCCTCAACTGACTGACCCAGGTCAGCCAGTACGATCCAACTTTTTAAATTAAGAAAGTGTTTGACATAGCTTCTAGTGGGAAGCCCTTTCATATTTTAGAAAGCTCTAATTTTAAATTTCTGAAACATTGTTGACGTGGGACAGAGAGAGAAAAGAGGGTAAGAAAGAGAGAGAAAGGAGAAGGTCACCGAAATCTCACTGGAAAGAGGGATAGGAGGTGGGAGTGTAGACTTCGCACCATCCCTTTCGCAGGAACCACCTTGAGACTTCTCACCTGGGGGTTTCACATCCAAACATAAACTCTATACTCGGAGGCACTCACAAGAGCTCAAATTTTTCTTCTTCTCTTTTTTTATCATCCTTGGTTACAAAACTCTATATATAGACTTCAAAACAAATAGACTCTTCATACGAAAAGACACTTAATAAAGACCCTATTTAAGACTTTTAGAAAACCCAAAAGACGTAGACTTACCATTTTAATGACTCTAGAAATTTGTAAAGGCAAATAATATTACAACCATTCAGTCTTTAATGGGCTTAATAAAACATAATAGAAACTTTTGGTCTTGAAACTGTTGTCCTTCATTTCCCATCATTCTCCCCCACTTTGAAAAAAATCGCTCTCAAATTTTGAAATGGTGAAGTAGGAGAAAAATGATTACAGAAGTATAAGTTGAGAACTTGGTGCTAATAATCATATCATCAACTCAAATTGCTCCTCAATCAATGCATCACAAAAGTTCTCCACATTCGGTGCTTGGTCCTATAACACGAGGGCTAGGGAACAACCAATAACTAAGAGTGGTGGATCCTCCTTACTTTCAACTAGTTAGAGAATCTGAGCAATGAATCAGTGATAGATCAACCTTGAACAAATCGTCTGATATCAAATGAAGTCCCGAGTCAACAAATAACATAGCATCCCAAGCAAGCTCAACCATAGGCTCAACATTGTCACATTCACGAGCAATAGTGATCATGTCTGTTGTCACTTTATCTATCACTTTTTGTTGGGAGGACATCGACTTTGCATGAGGAGAAATAAAATTGGAATTCGAAAAGTGAAAACTTTCCTGCAAATGTGTGGGCTGGAGAGTGCAACTCGACCGATTAGGTTCTTTGATAACATGATGTGCTGCTATCCAATCTAATCCCATATGAATATAGGTAGTCGATGAATCAATAATGCACCATCCCCATCAAAATAACAAAAAGTTTGCAATGTTGTGACATTTTTAACAATTCGGTGAAACTCCACATAAGCTCTATCACCCTCAACAATAATGTGACACCCCAAAAATTAAATACTAAAATAATAATATGATATAAAAAATTAAAAAAGATATTGATCTTCATGAAAGATATAACCATTTACATGAAATTTGATTACCCTTAATTTAGAAATAAATTTATATAATTAATATAATTTTAGTACTATCTTCAGATGTATGCACTCTGACATAGCGTTATCGAAATTTAGTAATGAAAGTAAAATCTAAAACTATCATAATTACCAGAAAAATATATTGATTCTAAAGATATAAATAATGAGAATTATTGATGCACATAAGTCAAGATTAAGTCGACTTATTAATTTTTTAGATAATTTTTCTCTTGACGAAAAAATATTTTGAAAAATTAATCTAAAATCATTGTAATTTATGTCGCATATTTATTAACTTATGTTTAAAAATTCACCTTAATTAGATATCGTTTAGATAGAAAATTAGTGGCTAAAAAAGCCTTAATGAATTAACTTTATTTTCTTAACTTATTTACGTACCACCCTTTTTTTCTTCTCCTCCCTCCTGCACCATCACTCCCTCTTCCACTTCTTCTTCACGTATCATCATTATCTTCTTCTTTTTCTTCTTCATACTACCACCATCACACCTCATTCTCTTCTTTTTCCTTCCTCCGCCACCATGTTGAAGGAAGAAGGCTACTATTGAAGTCAAGAAATAAGAAAAGAAAGAGAAGAGAGAAAGAATGAATAGTTGCATAGAGGAGAGAGAAAGAAGAGAGACGGAGGGGCCATCTCGACCGACAGTCACGCCCAATCCTAAAGTAGCTCTCTCCCTCCAACTCCTGATTGTTTATTTCTATTCCCATGCATGTTTTAAGTGTGTGATTAGCAACCATACGATTCTAGTTTTTACCAAAATCGGTCGACCGATTTTGGTATTTCGGTTGATCGATTTTTCCTCTGATTCGACTCTTTGAGAGAAAAAAAAAAGTAAGATGAGAGGCTTAAAGAGTTTTATTAAATCTGAAAAATATGTATAGTTATAGTGTAGCTTACTCTCTACAATTCCTGGTTGTTTGTTTTCATTCCCAAGCATGTTTAGACTGTGCGATTCAAGCTTTTACGATTCTTGTAACGTCGCGTGTTTTTCGGATCCTTATGGATCATGTGTGTAATGGTTGTGGTGGCCATCGTGAGGCTAGTGTGGTTTGGATGTGTGGTGCGTGCAGGTTTAGTCCTGAAACAAGATAGGATCTACTGTAGTTGATTAGGGGTTGCCGGCCAGGTGTGGTCGTTGACCGGTTTAGCGTCCATCGAAGGTGACGTCAACTTTAAGAACTTAACGGCGGGTTTTGTGGACGTTCATTGTGACGGTTCCCTAAACGACAAAAGGTTGACGCCAACCTGTGCGACCTGCAGGATATAGGTCTACCCGAGGACAGTTCCCTCACTCCGTTCTCCCTCTCCCTCGCCCTATTTTCATGCCCTTGCTTCCCCACTGCTTCCAATGGTTGTAGAAGGCTAGTTGGGGAATCGTGGAATGTGAGGTGGTGACGAATCGGGCAAGGAAACGCCGGAGCGAGGTGTAATCTCCGTAGGAGCTCGCAGAGGGTTTGGTACGAATCAGGAGGATTTAGGAGGTTTAAGTGCGTCTTGAGGTAGGGAATGATCCCTTTTACTTCCATCTGGTTGTGATAATGCATCTGGAACGCATGAATCTGCATGTTAATTATTTTTTGAGTAAAGGTACTCATGTGGGGTCAATGGGTGGTTTGAGCAATTTAACGAGTGAAATATGTTGTTTCGATTTGATTGAGATGCATGCATGTTAGAGAAGTGTTTTCTCGTGTTTTTTCGCTGATTTTAGGGCCGAGAATACGTGAGGAATCGGCCTAGGGTTTTCTGTGAGAGCTGATAGCCGAGGAGCTTGGCGTCAATATCGATTGACGCCAGGTTCTTCAGCTGGGAGATTGACGGCCAGATACCTTGCCGTTTACATCTCATCGACGGAAGTCGATGTTGCTGCCAGCATGCATTTATTTAAATGTTGCTATATTGAATATTTAAAGATAACGAGCGGTGTGTTGGCACCTGTGGTGCACTGGGTGCATGAGGTTTCTATGACTAGCGTACAAGGTACAGCCCTAGCTAGTTCTTTACGTGTTTACGTGGTGTTCACGTATAGTGAGCTACTAGTGCACGAGGTTTACGTGAGGTTTCACATGGTTTGTGTGACGTGCACGTGGTTTTGTGTACATGGCGAGTAGTACGACGCCTACCGTGGTTATCTCTCCAGTTGGGTGCCCCAGGTTTTCTGTGAGCCAGACTGTTAGCTCGGGGCTTTGTCCCGGTACTTGTGTTGTACTGTCAAGGTCTGTGTTGTCTGACCTAGACACCCTCACTCCTGTGTTAGAGTTGTACGTCTGGCTGAGGGAAAGACGACAGTGGGACAGTGACTCTAGTGTTTTTTTTAGTCACTTGTAGTGTGCTCTTAGTTGGGGGTACTGTAACGCCCCAGAAATTTAAAATATTAAGAAAATAGAAGTAATTTGGTTAAAATACCTTAGGTTATTAATAAATTATGATTTAGATGATAGACTTAATAGTGGTAATGAACGTTATTCCAGTATCGTACCTCGAAGTGTGTGCCTCCACAAGGTGATACCGGAAAACGACATCGAAATAAAAATCCGAGAACATCATAATTTCCAGAAAAATGTGGAGAAATTAAATATGCAATTATCTGAATTTTTCGACGTACGGATTTTGAGATTAAGTCGACGCGACCATTTTCCGGGTGATTTTTCACCTACTGTAAATAAATTCCAAAAATTAAAATAAATCACCATAATTTGTAAAACCATCATATTAGTCTATGGTTAAAATTTTAGGACAAACGGACGTCGTTTGAACATATTTACTTAAAGAACTTCGGACTGGCCGAATTATGGCCCAATTACGGAAACCATTTATGGGGAATTTGTCTTGCTGACGTATCCTGGGCTACGCAAGCCCATGTCATGATAAGTTAAGGTTCTTACACGTTGAAGGCCGATGTGTGGGTGTGTGATTGCATGCATGAGTTAGGTGTCAGTGGGTGGTTAAATGGGGTTTTACCCCAACACCTGGAAACCAACGTGCCGTTGTGCATGGCAAGATCAATTGGCTATAAATACACCCCCTCCTTCTTCGTTCCTATCTTTCTGACTCCTTCCCTGTTATGCTGCTGCTGTGATTCACGAGACTTCAGTGTGGGTGTGTAGCTGGAGTTGTTAGCTACACCTTGTGCATCTCTTGGTCCTGCTTGAACTACTATTAGAGCTACTACTGGGTGTTGCTGGAAGACAGTAAAGCAGACTTCAGTAGTTGTTACTGCTTCCTTCTTTGCTTTTGGCCATCTCCCCATCTACTATTCGTGGTGAATTGTGGATTTCTATATCAAAGGAAGAATTCAAAATCAGGTAGGATTCGATCCTCATCTCTCCTCTTCTAACTCATGTCCTTGAATAACTTTAGAACCTACTGTTTGGATGTTCCAGTTTCTGTTCTAGTGTCATCAACCCCTCTAGCACTTTATGTGTGTTTTGTATTTCTATAGAAGCTACTCCTTGAGTTCACATAATCTCTGGTTGGAAGGATATTCCTCCAGTAGCATGTGGTAGTAGGTTCCTAGCTATCCATGTGTAGGATTCATCTCCTTTTCCCTGATCATGTTCTCCACACATGATAAATAACTCGGGTTGAGTAGTCAAGCTGATATATCTGTAATTCTATTGTGTTTCCTCTAATTTTGATGACTATTCTTACGTTAGGGAGGAAGTGATACTTGTTTTACTTCCAGATCATCTCTTCTTCTTCTTATTCTTCCACCTTTGATCCTTGTTCATGCTATAGAAGTTATAATATTTTAGAACTGTGTGAGAACTTGTGTTTATTTGTTAGGTACTCCAAACTATGATTTAGATCTATGGAATACCTTGAGTTTTAGTATCTATCTTGTAGGAATCTTCCAATAACCATTACTATCAAGACCACATTTCAACACCTATACTACGTCTAGTTTCTAACTAGACAAGCTTGAATTGCAAACTTCTTGTTTCACCTCGTTTGTTCGTTTATAAACCACTATGAGAACTCCAATTAGACTCTTCCATTTGTTATAAAACATGTCTTGGTTTATAGGTTCTATAATTAGGATGTTTAGATCAGATTTACAAATCATTTCTGAAGTTCTGCAGCTACCTGTCGACAGCCAACCCAAAGCTGTCGACAGCGCATGTCTTCCAGAACTCCAGGATTCTGGACTGTGTGGATCTCGACAGATCCCCGGTTGCTGTCGACAGATACACACAGTCCAGCAAACCTGAGTTCTGTCTGTAGCCATCTGTCGACAGCCCCTTTCTTACCTGTCGACAGCTATGACCCTGATTCGAATTTCAGCACTTTTTCATGTGCAAATCATTGCTTAAACTTCACCCTATTAGCCTACCAAGTTACCCTCATATTTACTTTGATATTTACTGTCATTCTACTATAAAGATCACCCACTTGGATACCTTACTCATCATACAATTATCCTTGAAACTGTCAACTCCGAATGGTACTCCGTTGAGTCCTTCTCCTGTATTCGGCAACTAAGTTCATATTACTTGATGACTTGAGAGTTCAAAGGCTTGAACACTTGTGAGATATGATAAATTTATGATGATGACATTTATTGGGTCCTTGGACCCCACCTGACTGATATGCCTGTGCAATAGGGCTGGTCCAGTCCTGGGAGGAGCACCCGAATTCATTACGGGCCGTACGGGAGTGATAAGGATACCGGGATGTTTGGCATTGCATCACTATTTCCTGATTATGATCATCCTATTACCTGTCCTGTGTGAATATTTATATGACTCCGAACCTGAGCCTTAATATGAATTTCTGAGTATGCCTATGTTTTCATACTACTGTTATACATTCACTGACATGTTATCTTGGTTATCTGACCCTGTTCTGATACCATTCATGTTCTTACCTAAATTATCATGTGTTCCTGATCCTTTGATTTAAGGATTTGAATTCTACTGGCTAGTTAGCTCACCCATCCTTCCCTTTTCAGGTAATCAAGATGAGGGAGAAGTGTAAAATGGGCTGTTGCAGAGTGGACACCGATGACGAGTCAACCAACCATTTACTGCTTTAGTTGCGTACTTGTAAAGTGTTATGAGTAGTAGCTACTCATCCTTACTCCTCACTTAGTGTGTAATGAGGAGCTTTATGTAATAAGACTTCCGCAGACTGCGTTATAATGAATAAACATAAATGTTATTACTTTGTGCCTGTTTTCTGTCATTTCCCAATAAATAGCCTTTTATAGGACGTGACAGGTACGGACACCGGTTCGACACTGGTTCCCAGCTAGTCCTTTTCCAGTGCCTCACTCTAGAGGGCCCAGGCCAGGGTCTCCAGAGGTGCCAGGCATGGGCCTGCGACCGTGTGGTCCGCAGGTGGTGATGTTTAGTTGGTCTCCACAGTTGCTTGACCTTTTCACGTGGAGTGGCAGCTGGACCTTTTGTCCGTGGCTGTGAGACTGAGAGGTAGACCTGTATGTGTTTGTCCGAGTCAGTTACTAGTGTTGCGAACCAGTTCACGTGGCTCGTGTGTGGCAGTCTCTACTTTAGCTAGTACACCTGTTTGGGTTTGCCGTTTATTTAATATAATTGCTTTATGTAGTCGGCAAACGATGAGTATATTTACAGCTTTATTATCCTGCTTAGTTGTTCTATAAATTGCTAGCGCAGTTTACTGCTTTCGTACCTGTGTTTTGGTTTGCTCGGTGTTGGGGGAGTTCCCTACTGAGCCAGTGACTAGCGAGGCTTACCCCTACCCCCACAGGCGAGGGTGAGGAGGACGTTTCTATGCCGTCGTCCAGTTCGGAGCCGCGTCGTAGCGGTGTGGGGTCAGCACCTCCAGCAGTGTAGAGAGTTTGTCTAGTTTCTCCAGTTGTACCTCGGGGTATGCCCCCGGCTCTTGTACTTTCTTCTCCTTTCATGGAGGTATGGCTATGTAAACTTGTGATATATATATATATATGAAATGGTGTGTTCCTTTGTGTTTTCACGGACTATGGTGTGATATCCCTTGCGAGGCTTCGGCCCGTTCGCAGGAGGCGGACTCGGATCAAGTTCGTTAGTGGTTTAACGAGCTTGAACGAGGCATTCCGTCATAGTTAGTATCAGAGCAAGGTCCATGTTAATATAAGGAAACTAGAAGGTTACATAGCCTTGTTTCGGTAGTAATACACTGCTGGTAGTGACCCTAGTTTTTAATGATCCGTTGTTTTGTTTCTGGTTGGTGTTCTGTTTATGCAGAAGTTTGAGATGGATGATAGAAGGGACTGGGGTGGTGGAGGAGATGATCCGGAGGAGAACACTCAGTGTATGATAGAGAGGATTTGGGAAAGCCTCACCGATATCCAGATGAGGATGGATCAGCAGGCACCGGTACTTCCAGCAGCAGTACCATCAGTTGCTGGAATACCCGTAGCCCCAGTTGCACCGCCCCCAAGGGTGGAGGTGCCCTATGTGGCACCTGTACCACCACCACCAGTAATGGCAGCAGAAGAGCCAGTAATGCAAGTTGAAAAGTTTTTGAGATTGCAGCCGCCCACCTATACGGGAAGGCCGAATCTAGATACAACGGAGCACTGGATTCATGAGATAGAGAGGGTCTTTATGACCATGAGGTGTCCGGTAGCAGATAAGTGGTGTTGGCTACTTATCAGTTGAGGGGTTTCGCACTGGAGTGGTGGCGTTTGAAGATGCAAACCACCTTCACAGGCAGGATAGAGGAGACTATCACTTGGCTCGAGTTTCTTGATGTATTTAATGATACATTCTTTCCGGTTCAAGTGTATCAAGTGAAGAGGGAGCAGTTCCGAACACTCCAGCAAGGTAATTCTTCAGTTTTAGAATATCAGATGCGATTTATGGCACTTAGCCGATATGCGTCTTATGTAGTATCAGATAATGCTATGATGGTTGAGTATTTTATTCGGGGCTTGAGAGAAGAGTTGCAGAATGCGGTAATACCGTTAATGTGTAGAACAGTTGAGGAGGCAGCCCAGAGAGTAGCCACACTTGAGAGGTCTATTCGGATTCGTCAGACAAGTGGGTCAGGTTCAGGTAGTTTCCGGCTACCCCAGCAGACAGTAGGAGTCAGTAAGGGAAAGGCTTTAGCAGGACCTTCTTCTTCAGGTTTTGGCAAGTGGGGTCAGAAAGTAAAGCAGATGTTTAAGGGTAAAGGCAGAGGAGGAGGAGGTCGTCAGCAGTTTCAGCAGGGTCGGGGTTTCAGGCCAGAGGTAGAAGAATCGCAGCAAAGTACTGCCAGGCAGCCCATTATTCCACCAGGTTATAGGTGCTATAATTGTAATCAGCCGGGGCATTTGATCTGCAATTGCCCCTATCTGAGAGAATATGGTTATGGTAGAGGTGTGCAGCAGCAACAACAACCGCAGTAATTTCAGCAGCCACAGGCAGGTCGTGGCAGAGGAGCACCGCAGCAGCAGGGAAGGGGTCGGGTTATGGCTATTACTCGAGCCTAGGCGGAGGCATCGAATATGATCGAAGGTACTATACCCATTTATGATTATTCAACAAAAGTTTTATTTGATTCGGGTGCCTCTCATTCTTTTATTTCCGAAGAGTTCCTGGATTGTATGGTTCATCCTTTGAAAGAGGAATCTTGTGAGTTGGTAGTGGAGGTTCCCTCAGGTGAGTTTATGCTCACTTCGAGCTATATAGATGAAGCTCCTGTCGTGATTGAAGGAAACCAGATGCCGGGTCGGTTATATACTTTGCAGTTGACCGACTATGATATTTTTCTGGGAATGGATTGGCTTGAAGTCTATGGAGCAATGTTAGATTGCAGAAAGAAAAGGATCAGGTTTTGTCATCCTAATGGTGCGATGTTTGAATATCAAGGTATGCCTTTCCGTACTTCTAAGTTTATAATTTCTGCAATTAGAGCTAGAAAGTTGATAAATGCAGGGTGTGTGGCTTATTTAGCCTCAGTTAGTCTGGTAGAGGCTAGTCAGTCAGTGGAGGCAGTTCCCGTGGTTAGGGAATTTGCTGATGTTTTTCCGGAAGATTTGTCTGGTTTAGCTCCACATAGAGAGGTGGACTTTACTATTGAGTTACTGCCAGGTACCATGCCGATCTCTAAAGCACCATATCGGATGGCACCAGTAGAACTTAAAGAATTGAAAAAGCAATTAGAAGAGCTGTTGCAGAAAGGGTTCATTAGACCGAGTCATTCCCCGTGGGGAGCACCAGTGTTATTTGCGAAAAAGAAAGACGGAAGTTTCCGGATGTGCATAGACTATAGAAAGTTGAATGATGTGACCATTAAGAATAAATACCCGTTGCCGAGGATAGATGATCTGTTTGATCAGTTGCAATCAACAAAGGTATTTTCTAAAATTGATTTGAGGTCTGGATATCATCAATTGAGAATTAGAGAGGAGGATATAGATAAAACAGCTTTCAAGACTAGATATGGTCACTATGAATTTGTAGTCATGCCATTTGGACTGACTAATGCTCCTGCAGCATTTATGGATCTGATGAATAGAATTTTTCATCTGTATTTAGACCAATTTATTGTGGTCTTTATTGATGATATTCTGATTTACTCAGCATCTGAGGAGGAGCATACAGTTCATTTGAGATTTACTGTGCAACTGTTAAGGGATAATCAGTTGTTCGCCAAGTTCAGTAAGTGTGAATTTTGGTTGAAAGAAATTCAATTTTTGGGTCATGTCATCTCAGCAGAAGGAGTGGCAGTGAACCCAAGTAAAGTGGAGGCAGTGATGAAATGGGAAGTGCCTAAGACAATCACTGAGATTAGAAGCTTTCTGGGGTTGGCAGGTTATTATAGACGCTTCATACAAGATTTTTCTAAGATTGCGGCACCCATGACCAAATTAACTAGAAAATGTGTGTCATTTGTATGGTCTGGCGAATGTCAAAGAAGTTTCATGGAACTAAAGAAGAGACTTACAACAGCACCTATATTGGTATTACCGGTAGGAAATGGTGGTTTTGTGGTATATACAGATGCTTCAAGGAGAGGACTTGGCGCAGTGCTTATGCAGCATAGTAAAGTGATAGCTTATGCATCCAGGCAGTTGAAGCTGGCAGAAGAAAATTATCCCACCCATGATTTAGAGTTAGCAGCGGTTGTGTTTGCCTTGAAATTGTGGAGGCATTATCTGTATGGCGAGAGATTTGAGATCTTTACAGATCATAAAAGCTTGAAGTATATCTTCTCGCAGAAAGATTTAAATCTCCGTCAACGCAGATGGATGGAATATTTAAAAGATTATGATTTTAGTTTGGCTTACCATCCAGGTAAAGCCAATGTGGTGGCTGATGCTTTGAGCAGAAAGGCATATTTAAGCCAGATGATGATAAAAGAATGGAAGTTGTATGAGGAGATAACAGAGAATTCCTTGTACGTGCCGAACAATCAGCGACGGGCAGTACTAGCCAGTAGTACTGTAGAGCCGTCTTTGTATTGGCAGATTGTTGAGGCTCAGAGAGCAGATGTGAGTTTAGCTGAGATTGTAAAAATGGAAGGAGTTACTATTGATGATAACTGTGTGGTCAGACTCAAAGGCAGGTTATTTGTACCAGCTGAAAGAGAGGTAAAGCAGCGAGTGTTCTGAAAGAGAGGTAAAGCAGCGAGTGTTGGAAGAGGCTCATAAATCCAGGTACACTATCCATCCAGGTAGTACTAAAATGCATAAGGACTTAAAGAAGCATTTTTGGTGGCCTCATATGAAAAAGGAAATAGCAGATCTTGTATCAAGATGTTCAATTTGTCAACAGATCAAAGCAGAACATCAAAAGCCTGGAGGTCTATTGCAACCGTTGCCCATTCCACAGTGGAAATGTGATGATATTGTAACACCCTTTTCCGACTTCACACAAACACATACGTAACCTTTGATCGGAAGAGGGGTTACACTGACAAACTTTCGTTATGGGTAGATATATCCGCGCTTTGCACAAAACTGGAAAACCATTCCACAAAGGTATCTCCAAACATATTATAATACATAAGGTCACAAAGTGCTAACACTCATTATTTACAAAAGTCAAGTTTCTCCTTCTACTTAATACATCAACAACTAAAAGAAACTGTTAAAACTACAATATCCTTCATCATCTCTTCGTCATCCGCAGCGGAAATAGGATTCACATGTAGCTGAGATTATACACACCTTCAATCTGAAAGGGTTGAAGGAAACAAAGGCATGAGTCGAAAGGACTCAGTAGGTATCAATAAACATAGCGTAGAAGTTTCATTTGCAGAGCTGAATGAATATTCAAATAGTGCATACGTGGATCAAAACATAATTGCTCATGAATTTCATACTTAACAGAAACATATAGCTCAAATTGATTTCATAATGAGCTCCAACAAATCACAGAATAAAAGTCATATTTGTCTTTCAGAATTCAGACCATAACTTAATTTGGAAATAAATTCGACAGGCATCACTGCTCTCAAGAGGTTACTATATAGACGTAATATACCATCCTCAGTGCCTAGGTGATTCCAGCACCTTAGATCTTGTTCATTGCGCAAGAACGAGGTATATATTTTATTACCCACCATCGTCGATTCCTTGACTTGGATTTACATACGTACAAACTGTCGCCCTCAGCTGATCACAAGTAGCTGGTGCTACTACAAGTGATCCTAAACCCTCTTTCAAGAGAGCACTGTCTACAGATCATAAATTCTTTTCATGAGCATAATAGAAATTGGAAATCTAAAGGAAGATTTGATTGAGAATCAATACAAATATCTTGGTGACAAAGTAGTTCATAGTTCAAGAATATGAGAAGACAATTGGTTGAGACAAGATTATGACTCAAAGCCAATAACTTCAAAAGATTTAAATCACATAAGAACCCAAGAAAATGAGAGTCCACAATTGTCATCACAAGTATTCACATCTCATAAGGTGTTCAAACATATGAACTCTCAAGTGGTCAAGTTTTACAAACTTAGATACCGAATACTGAAGAATATACTCAATCAGAGTACTATTCGTAATTGCTAACTTTAAGAATAACTTAAGTGAGATTAAGGTACATAATGTGGGTAAACTTTGAGGTAGTATGACAATAAATACCAAGGTAAATGAGAGGGTAACTTCCTTGGCTTTTAGGATGAAGTTCTAGCATGGATTTAGACATGAAATGGTGCAGAAATTCAAATCAGGGCTGCACCTGTCGACAGCCAAGAAGGGCTTGTCGACAGATGGCTGCAGACAGAACATTAGCTTGTTGGACTGTATGTATCTGTCGAAAGCAACAAGATGGCTGTCGACAGATGCACACAGTCCCAGTTAAACCAGAGTTCTGGCAGGCTGACCTGTCGACAGCTATGAGCTGCCTGTCGACAGCCGCCTGTTCTTCACTCATAAGGACTATGAATGCACTCTAAACATGCTAACCATGGACCTATGAATCAAGACATGATGTATATCAAATAGAAGAGTCTAATTGTAGATCTCACAGTGGTTTATAGGCTAAACAAGAGACATGGAACAAGAGGGTTGCAATTCAAGCTTGTCTAGCAAGAAACTAGACATAGTATAGTGTTGGAAGTGTGGTCTTGATAGCAATGGATTATTGGGAGATTCTTACAAGATGGACACTAAAACACAAGATATTTAATGTTCCAAATCAAAGCTTGAGGTACAAACATCTGAATGGAAAGAATCACAATGTTCTAAGATATCAAAATTTCTAGCAAAACTTTATAGCATAAACATGGATCATGGGTGGTATAAGAAGTTAGAAATCTACTTAAATTGTAATGGGAGTGAAGAAGCTCCTTGATAATTATATGATTCCAGAGGTAATAAGGAAAATCAAATGAAAGATTCTGAAAGTACAATCTCGTACACAGACTTAACCAAAACTGGTTACTGAGCTTGAAGGTAACTCATGTAAGGTTATGATCTTTCTAACTAGAGCAGTGGGTAGAAGTATGAGGAGAAGATAGGAATCTACTTTTCCTCAAGGTAAACAAAATCCTTGAATACCTATAATAAAAAATGAACCAAAACAAGAATAACTCTACAGATCATGGTACAAACAAGAGACATGGTTTCTACGAATGAGGAAACCATGAGCATGTACATAGGAAACTGAGAAGGATTCATGGTATGACACCTACTTGATCTGAAAGAGAACAAAAGTTCTTCTTCTTCTTCTTTATATAGAGATCAACACAGCAACAAGATGAGGAAGTAAGAAGACTGCTGAAACAGGGACTTCGGCAGCTACACCTCCAGCAAAAAGTGGTTCCAACGTATACAGCCCCAACAACACTTCACCAACACCAGGCTTGTAACCACAGCAACAACAAAACTAGGAAGAACAAAAGTGTTGGAAAGATGCATACGATGGGTGTGGGAAGCTTATATAAGCTCCCAAGTTCCCTTGCAAACTAGGCACGTTGACCATGGACGTGTCATGGTGTAAACCCCCTTAAACCATGTGAGGCCACCTATCTCATGCAACACACTCTTGGTTACACGCAAGTAACCTTAATGATAGCCCAACTTATGGATAAGCCTTATCCTAGTGTGTGTTGGCCTTTCCTAAGCCTTACACGTAACCATTTGAAATTCCTAGAAAAATCCTTGCCGTAAATAGCCCATAAATCAGCTGGGCCAAAAATCTTTATGTTTAGGTGTCCTAATGATATCCGTTTAACTTGAAATTTCAACCATAGACTAATAGGAAGGTTTTACAAATTGTCATGATTTTAGTTTTATTTTTAGAATTTATTTTCCGATGGGTGAAAAATCGCCCCAAAAATAGTTGCGTCGACTTAATCTCAAAATATGTGCGTCAAAAATTTCGAATAATTATATTTTTAATATCTCCATATTTTTCTAAGAATTATGGTGTTCTTAGATTTTATTTTCGTTACAGTTTTCCGGTGTCGCCCTGTCGGGGTGCGTACGACCGAAAGTAGAACCTGGGTATGATAAAGTGTCTTAAACATACCCTTAATCCTAAATATCACAATTTAAACCTAATCGGTTTGCATAAACAAGAATTTCTAAGCAAATCATGGTATTTAAAATTTGAGGGTATTACATTTCTCCCCCTGTTAAAATAAATTTCGTCCTCGAAATTGGCAAAATTTACTTACCGAATAGCTGTGGATACATTTCTTTCATCTCTTGCTCCAATTCCCACCTTTCTTCTTCGATGAATGCGCTTTTCCATAAGATCTTCACCATAGAAACCGCTTTGTTTTTGAGGACTCGTTCTTTCCTGTCCAATATTTTCACTGGTTCCTCTTGTACGGTTAAATCTGGTTGTATTTCCACATCTTCATAACTGATCACATGAGAGGGGTCCATTATGTATTTCTTCAACATAGATATGTGAAATACATTATGAATGTGTGACCAAGAGGGCGGAAGAGCTAATTGGTATGCTACTTCCCCTATTCTTTGTAATATCTCAAAAGGTCCTACATATCTTGGACTGAGTTTCCCTTTCTTACCAAATCTCATGATACCTTTGGTTGGAGAGATCTTTAGAAATACATGATCACCTATGTTAAATTCCAGTGGCCTTCTTCTTCTATCAGCATACTTCTTCTGTCTGTCTTGAGCTATTAGTAATCTCTTCCTGATTAGTTTAATCTTCTCTGAGCAGTTCTGAATTAATTCTGGCCCAATGAGACTCTTTTCTCCCACTTCTGCCCAACAGAGGGGTGATCTACAGGGTCTACCATATAATGTCTCATATGGTGTCATTCCAATACTTGTATGGTAACTATTATTGTATGCAAACTCAATTAAGGGTAGGTAATCATCTCAGCTACCACGCCAATCCAAACTATAGGCTCTTAGCATATCTTCGAGTGTTCTGATAGTTCTTTCTGATTGGCAATCGGTTTGTGGATGATATGCTGAACTGAATTTTAATTGTGTACCCATGGCTGCTTGAAGACTTTTCCAAAATCTAGCAGTGAACCTTGGATCTCTATCCGAAATTATCGACAAAGGAATTCCATGAAGTCTCACTATTTCCTTTATATACAATTCAGCCAAATCTTCTAATGATTGAGTCTTTATAATTGCTAGAAAATGAGCTGATTTAGTTAATCTATCCACAATTACCCAAATAGCATCATGCTTCTTTCTTGTCTTTGGCAAACCCATTACGAAGTCCATGGTTATCTGCTCCCATTTCCATATTGGAACTTCAATTAGTTGCATGGGCCCTGCTGGCTTCTGGTGCTCAGCTTTTATTTGTTGACATGTCAGACACTTACTCACAAATTTTGCTATGTCCTTTTTCATTCTATGCCACCAAAACTGCTTTTTCAGATCATGGTACATTTTAGAGCTTTCAGGATGAATTGAATACTGAGATTTGTGTCCTTCCTTCAATAACTCACTTTTAATTTCTTCATTCTCTAGTATGCATATTTTGTTTTGAAATCTAATTATCCCTTGACCATCTCTGATGTATCCTGGTTTATTACCATCTCTTTTAGTTTCTGATCTTGGTTATGTGCTTCACCAATTTTATCTATTAATACCGACCTTACTGTTAATTGTGCCAATATCAGATTTTCTGCATCGCACCTTGGTGAGTATTCGATCAAATCTGTCATTTCTTTCCACTGTTGGTGTAATTGTAATGCTCTTGATTTCTTTCTGCTCAAAGCATCAGCAACTACATTAGCTTTACCTGGATAGTAATTCACTGTAAAATCATAATCCTTCAAAAATTCTAGCCATCTTCTTTGTCTCAAATTCAGTTCCTTCTGAGAAAATATGTACTTTAAACTCTTATGATCAGTATAAACTTCAAATTGTTCTCCATACAAATAGTGGCGCCAGATCTTTAAAGCATGTATGATTGCTGCCAATTCTAAATCATGAGCCGGATAATTCCTTTCATGATCTTTTAATTGTTTAGAGGCGTAAGCTACCACTTTCCCATGTTGCATAAGAACACATCCAATTCCTCTTTGAGATGCATCCGTGTACACTATAAATCCTCCCGATCCTTGAGGTAAAGTAAGAACCGGAGCTGTGGTAAGCTTCCTTTTTAATTCTTGAAAACTGGCCTCACATTTCTCATTCCACACAAAAGGTGTTTCTTTTCTAGTTAACTGAGTCAAAGGCATAGCTATAGAAGAAAAGCCTTCAATAAATCTTCTATAGTAGCCAGATAATCCCAAGAAACTTCGAATTTCTGATGGAGTTTTGGGTATTTCCCAATTTAGAATTGCTTCAATTTTACTCGGGTCTATAGCCACACCTTTTCCAGAAATTACATGACCCAAAAATTTCACTTCTTTGAGCCAAAAATCACATTTACTTAACTTAGCATACAATTGATGATTCCTTAATGTTTGTAATATAATTCTCAAATGCTCCTTATGTTTTTCTTCACTAGATGAGTATATCAATACATCATCTATAAATACCACCATAAAATTATCCAAATAAGGCTGAAATATCCTATTCATCAAATCCATAAATACCGCAGGTGCATTAGTCAATCCAAAGGGGAGTACTAAAAACTCATAATGTCCATATCTGGTTCTAAATGCAGTCTTAGAGATATCATCTTCTTTAACTCTCAATGATGGTACCCCGACCTTAAATCGATCTTAGAGAATACTGTAGAACCCCATTGAACTGGCATGAAGTAGGTGAAAGGCAAATGGTGGGTCCTGAATTAATTCAGCAAACCACAAAGGTAGTGAAATTTATTAAGGAAAAAATTGCAAGCAGCTCAAAGCAGGCAAAAGAGTTATGCTGATAATCGGAGGAGACCACTTCAATTCGAGGTGGGAGATTTTATTTTTCTAAGAGTTTCCCCAAGTAAAGGCATTATGAGATTTGGCAAGACTGGAAAGTTGAGCCCAAGATATGTGGGACCTTTCCAGGTGTTAGAAAGAATCGGGGAGACAGCTTATAGACTTGATTTGCCAGCAGATTTTGCAATTGTCCATGATATTTTCCATGTTTCTATGTTAAGGAAATGTATTGAAGATCCAGCTCAGATAATCAGTTACCAAGGTGGTGACATGAAGCCGAATATGACCATGCCAGAGTATCCGGTGCAAATCACTGGTCGAAAGACAAAGAAGCTGAGGAATAAAGAAATTGAGTTAGTCAAAGTGAGATGGGAAAATAGGTTGGGTGGTGAGGATACCTAGGAATTAGCCGAGGAGATGGCTAAGGGGTATCCCTATCTATTTGAATAAGGTTTTGTATTTCTTTTTAGATGATAGTACTTGTAAAAATATGCATATTTAAGTTGTTTATGTTTGAATTGTGTTTGTGTTATGAATTTCGAGGTCGAATTTTTCTTTTTAGATGATAGTAATGTAACGTCGCGTATTTTTCGGATCCTTATGGATCATGTGTGTAATGGTTGTGGTGGCCATCGTGAGGCCAGCGTGGTTTGGATGTGTGGTGCACGCAGGTTTGGTCCTGAAACAAGATAGGACCTGCTGTAGTTGATTAGGGGTTGACGGCCAGGTGTGGTCGTTGACTGGTTTAGCGTCCATCGAAGGTGACGTCAACTTTAAGAACTTAACGGCAGGCTTTGTGGACGTTTATTGTGACGGTTCCCTAAACGACAACAGGGTTGACGCCAACCTATGCGACCTGCAGGATATAGGTCTACCCGAGGACAGTTCCATCACTCCATTCTCCCTCTCCCTCGCCCTATTTTCATGCCCTTGCTTCCCCTCTGCTTCCAATGGTTGCAGAAGGCTAGTTGGGGGATCGTGGAACGTGAGGTGGTGACAAATCGGGCAAGGAAACGCCGGAGCGAGGTGTAATCTCCGTAGGAGCTCGTGGAGGGTTGGTACGAATCGGGAGGATTTAGGAGGTTTAAGTGCGTCTTGAGGTAGGGAATGATCCCTTTTAGTTCCATCTGGTTGTGATAATGCATCTGGAACGCATGAATCTGCATGTTAATTATGTTTTTGGGTAAAGGTACTCCATGTGGGGTCAATGGGTGGTTTGAGCAATTTAACGAGTGAAACATGTTGTTTCGATTTGATTGAGATGCATGCATGTTAGAGGAAGTGTTTCCTCGTGTTTTTCCGCTGATTTTAAGGCCGAGAATATCTGAGGAATCGGCCTAGGGTTTCTGTGAGAGCTGATAGCCGAGGAGCTTGGCGTCAATATCGATTGACGCTAGGTTCTTCAGCAGGGAGATTGACGGCCAGATACCTTACCGTTTACATCTCATCGACGGCAGTCGATGTTGCCTCCAGCATGCATTTATTTAAATGTTGCTATATTGAATATTTAAAGATAACGGCGGTGTGTTGGCACCTGTGGTGCACTGGGTGCATGAGGTTTCTGTGACTAGCGTACAAGGTACAACCCTAGCTAGTTCTTTACGTGTTTACGTGGTGTTCACGTGTAGTGAGCTACTAGTGCATGAGGTTTACGTGAGGTTTCACATGGTTTGTGTGACGTGCACGTGGTTTTGTGTACGTGGCGAGTAGTACGATGCCTACCGTGGTTATCTCTCCAGTTGGGTGCCCCAGGTTCTCTATGAGCGAGGCTGTTAGCTCCGGGCTTTGTCCCGGTACTTGTGTTGTACCGTCGAGGTCTGTGTCGTCTGACCTGGACACCCTCACTCCTGTGTTAGAGTTGTACGTCCGGCTGAGGGAAAGACGACAGTGGGACAGTGACTCTAGTGTTTGTTTTTAGTCACTTGTAGCGCGCTCTTAGTTGGGGGTACAGACACCGGTAGTTGACACTGGTCCCCAGCTAGTCCTTTTCTAGTGCCTCACTCTAGAGGGCCCAGGCCAGGGTCTCCAGAGGTGCTAGGCATGGGCCTGCGACCGTGTGGTCTGCAGGTGGTGGTGTTTAGTTGGTCTCCACAGTTGCTTGACCTTTTCACGTGGAGCGGCAGCTAAACCTTTTGTCCGTGGCTGTGAGACTGAGAGGTAGACCTGTGTGTGTTTGTCCGAGTCAGTTACTGGTGTCGCGAACCAGTTCACGTGGCTTGTGTGTGGCAGTCTCTACTTTAGCTCGTACAACTGTTTGGGTTTGCCATTTATTTAATATAATTGCTTTATGTAGTCGGCAAACGGTGAGTATATTTACAGCTTTATTATCCTGCTTAGTTGTTCTATAAATTGCTAGCGCAGTTTACTGCTTTCGTACCTGTGTTTTGGTTTGCTCGGTGTTGGGGGAGTTCCCTACTGAGCTAGCGACTAGCGAGGCTCACCCCTACCCCCACAGGTGAGGGCGAGGAGGACGTTTCTCTGCCGTCGTCCAGTTCGGAGCCGCGTCGTAGCGGTGCGGGGTCAGCACCTCCAGCAGTGTAGAGAGTTTGTTTACTTTCTCCAGTTGTACCTCGGGGTATGCCCCATGCTCTTGTACTTTCTTTTCCTTTCATGGAGGTATGGCTATGTAAACTTGTGATATATATATATATATATATATATATATATATATATGAAATGGTGTGTTCCTTTGTGTTTTCACGGACTATGGTGTGATATCCCTTGCGAGGCTTCGCCCGTTCGCGGGAGGCGGACTCGGATCAAGTTCGTTAGTGGTTTAACGGGCTTGAACGAGGCATTTCGTCACAATTCTAGTTTTATCAGAATCGTCGATCGATTATGTGTTTTTAGTTGACCAATCGTCACATCTTGAAAATGTTGGTTACTGGGAAAATCAGACGACTGACTTCTCCTGGTCAGTCGACCGATCTCTCCTTTTTAGTCGACCGACTTTATCCTTTCGGACGATTGATTTCACTTGATTTTTTCATCAATCGATAGTTTTGTTCTTCAATCGATATATAGAACCTTTTCTATAATCGATTTGGACTTTTAGTAAAGAGAAATAAATTATTATTTTGTATACATAATATTTTGAAAATTATTGTTAAATATATTAAAATTATTCATGAGTTTTACAAAACATGTCTTATGACATTAATATAATACTAACTTTGGTTTTGAATAAATTTTTTATCAGAAAATCTATTTACTCTAAACTTTCAATTTGACCGTGAATTTGTCTCTGAAATATGTTTTTAACATGTTTAAAACTTTACTTTTTGACTTGCTCCAGTAGGTTTGGCTCAACTTCTGACAATGGCTCAACTTCTGACAGTCTTATTTGATTTTACTGTTGTATGTTCAATTTTGATTCAACTTATATAAGTTCGATTTCGATTCAACTTCTATATGTTTGAATTCGATCCAACTTCAGTAAGTTTGGCTTAGATTCATCTGCAGTAAGTTTGATTTCGAGAGGACTATATATAGTGAGGTTTGATTTCGTATTGACTTCAGTTAGTTTGACTTCGAATGAAATTCAGTGAACTCGATATCATGTCTACTTCAACAAACTCGATTTCAATTTGACTTCTGAAAGTTCAACTTCGGCTTTGAATTACACTTTATTTTGGTTCAATATCGCATTAGACTCTAGATAATTTGTCTTTTGACTTTGGTTCAACGTTGTTTTTGACTTCTAACTAGGAACTTCGATTCTTCGACGTTTGACTTGAAACTCTGAACACATTTTGACCATTTTCAACTCTTCTGAAATCTCGATATCCAAAAATAACGTCCATTTACCATATATGTGCTTATTCTTTGAAACTCTGGAATTCTGTATGAGTAATGGTCTGGAAACATAAAGGTAAGGAGTGTCTACGGACATCCTTTTGGGTCTTCGGACTCACTATGACTAAGATACCAGTGCAAATAGGGGCCGGTTCAGTTCTTAGTGGGTTGTTGGATATACATGTTTAGAGTCTAGCCAATTGGGCATTCTTTTTTTTACTGAAGAAGTATGATAATTGATCGAATCATGTACTTATAGAAATCCTTTGGAGAGGAAATTGGGTCTCAGAATGAAATTTTGTGAAACTAATCTCAAGTCGACCGTCTGGAAGTGTCGATTCCAATTTATGATCATATAAGCGATTCTGACAATCGAGCGAAAAGTTACACCCATTTTTTTTGGAAGGGTGAGAATAAGTGATTCCAATGCTCTGCTCTATCAGGGTTTAAACCTCCAGTGTGTGTAAGAGGTTGTAACCTTAGCTAGCAATGCTATTGGTTCTGTTGGTGCCACTACCACAAGCACTACTTGTGCAGCTAGGGGTGTTGTAGCAACGGGTGGAGGGTGTGATGCAACTAGTGGTGTTGGTGGAGGTATAGTCTGCACTTGTGGTGGCTATACGACTGGTGGTGTTGGCATCTACTGAGCAATTCTAGCTTGAAAGTCTATCATACTTTGTCATAATCTCTTAAAGAATTCCTGCATTGGATCACCTAGCTCGTCTCCACCACCTCCCCAATTTTTTTTCAACTATTTTGATTATGTCGCAAACAACATGCAACATATCTTAACACAACACTAAACATAATAGAAAGCCACGGACCTACTATTAGTAGAGGATTTGAATTATATTCTGAGACATTGTAATCTTCATGTCTTTTTATATTCTATTAGACCTACTCTAATACCAACTATGGTGGTCCTCGCCGTTTGGATCCTTATCAAGGATCTGACCCAGCTTTGCCTCTCGGTGAACCATAAGGCCCCGCAAAGGATGTACATACATATCCAATAGGAATATAGAAAGGACAACTAACCATGTACGAAGATACAAATATTTACATGATCTCATGTTTGTTTACACAGAGTTATATTATTCCAATACTTAAACACAAGTCGAGAAGACAAACTATAGCAGAATGAGACAAATCTCGAGGCGAAACTACAAAGAAAGCTCACATTGCTTATGGTACAAACCCATATCCATTACCATGAGGATCAATGTCATATGGGGGACAAAAACTCGTCTACTCTCCTTTGCCTGAAAAGGAAGTAGAAGAGGAACATGGGTACGCCTCACAAGTCACCGACTTAGTATGGAAACTCTCAAAATCATGAAGTAGATATAACAAATGCAAACAATAATATTAAAGCAACTAATATGAAAAAATTAAAGGTAAACTATCACAGAGGGGTCATAAAGTGCTACTAATGAAAGGTAAAGGAACTATGACTCAAGTCACATACATGCACCAAAAGCCCTAGCCAGAAGATGTGCGCTACTACTCGAGTCATGAATACTGGTCCACAATATCATCATCTATCCCAAACAAATAACACAAGAAAATCTCTTAGTCTCACAGTCAAGGTTGTAAAGTTCAACTGTCACTCCACATCAACAAAAATAAGGAATTGTGGAGACCAAACGAACAACCACCTACAGTCTGGACAGATAACAGACACACATCCGTTACACCTCTAGAGATTCCGGAGTCCATAGAGTAAGACAATAGAAGTAAAAGGACTAGTTAAGACCCAACACATCTTCTGGTGTCCACTCCCACTATCCTCTTTCTCTTAGTCAGATGTACAATTCAAATTAAGGAGTAGTGAAGTCTAAGAAGACGATTAGTTCTTGGTGGTACCACTATACTGGACTAACTTCAAACACATATGTGTTTAGTCTACAAAGAACCTGAGGTAGCTGACATATTTTAGCATCAACTAATTTAATTTTCCTTACTCCTAATCCTCAGATGCCACCGGAATCCGGATCCAGCTGAAATTAGGTTCGTATGTCACTTATCAAAAGATTCGGGTTGTTCTAGCTGCTTACCTAGTCAGTTCGACTTCCGGAATTGCACAATCATATTTTTGCATTATTATATTTTTATGAGCGTTCCAGAAGTCTGATTAGCTTAGGAAATGCTCTTGAGTTGGGTTTAGGAAGTTTAAATCAAACAAATTCTGGAATGAATGGGGTAGAAAAAGGGGTTTGGCATAATGTTACCCTTAGATATGAGCAGTTCGACTTTAGTAGCATCAAGGGGCTGCTACATATCATTGAAGAACCGAGAAACGTAAAAGAGTACGTAGGTTAGTAGCTTTAATGAAAAGTGTCTAATCCACTTACGTCCCACATTTGAAGAACAAACAGAATTCGTGCTTAAGTAAAATGCTACCGAACATAGCTGAAATAGAGAGTAGCTGTTCTGATTGAATTTTTTTTTCTTTTAACCGTCAATTGCAAGTATAATTAAAAGACCGGATTTACAGTATTAGAAGAGTTTTTGCGGAAAAAAACTTATATATATATTATATTTAAATTTAATTTTTTATAAAATACTGATAATTTTTCTCTAATTTTTTTTAATATTTATTAAATCCGATCCTCCCACCCATGTATTGAGAAGATCCGAACGGGCATAAATCTAGCTAGATTCCAACACCAAGCATCATAAATTCCAAAGGGAAGATCGGAAGAACACAAGAAACCTAAACATTCGAAAAGAAGAATAGAGCAGGTGATGCGGGCATGCCTTTTAACTTCAGTTTCCGCTCTCCATGTGTGCGATCAAAGCATCAAGACCAACCATGGACGACCCACCAACCTGCACTGCCCGTCGGCAAGCTTCCTTGAGCTCCCCCGCCCTCCGCCGCAGCTCCTTGCTCTCCTCCCCATCCGAGTCCATCAACCTCTGCACGGTCCTCGCAATCTCCTCCCTCCCCACAACACGAGAATCTTCTGCTGCCTCCCCCTTCAGGTTTAGGCCGGTCTTCCACTCGTCCACTATGAGCCGGCTGTCCGGTGGCTGGTCCCAGAAGATGGGGAACGTCAGCATCGGCACTCCGGCGTACACGGCCTCGAGCGTCGAGTTCCACCCGCAGTGGGTCAGGAATCCGCCGACGGCGGGGTGGCAGAGCACCTTCAGCTGGTCGCACCACGGCACCACCACGCCCGCGCCGCCTCCCAGCTCCTGCATGCGCGCGGCGTCCCGGCGGGCCACCCAAAGGAACCGGACGCTGCTGGCTCGCAGCCCCCTGGCTATTTCGTCCATCTGCTCGCCAGAGACCGACAGGAAGCTACCCAGGGAGACGTAAAGCACGGAGCTCCTTGGCTGGGAGTCCAGCCAACTGTAGTAGCTTGCGGCGTCTACGCTGCCATTATGCACGGGCGCAGCGGGCTTGTCTTCGAGCGCCAGGTAAGGGATGGACGGACCAACCGCGTGGATGGGAACCGGGAGCTTCTGCTTCAGTGCGTCCAGGACGCGTGGTTCGAGTTCGTAGAATGTGGTCAGGAGCAGGCACTGTGCCTTGTTCACCCATGATAAGCTCTGCAGCGCTATCTCTAAAGGTTTCTTGACGGAGCAGACTGAATAGATGTCTGCCATCTTCAGAGAAGTGATACCAGGGATGACATCCAAGTTCTCGTCTCGTTTCTCTGCAAAAGAGTAGACAGGAGGAAACAATGATCCGGTTCAGTTGTTGCACCCATCCGCAGTGCCTGCAGCATTATATAAACGTCTATGAGAAACCATGGTAATCAAACCATGGCGATAGAGCTGGGGCGGGTGTTGCCGATGCTAAGTGAGTGAGACTGAGACTATGTAGTCTACCAATCTTGTCACATATCCCACCAACCTTTTTCCAGTTCTTTTTATGAGATACTATTATTAGTTTGTTTTCATAAAAAAAATACTACCAAACTTGTATTTATTTGATCAAAGTAATACCAACAATATTAGAGATATATACCATTGATTGAGGAGGCAAATAATAGTGAATATAATATCGACTAATACTATATTATTTATCTATTCTGTGCTGTATTTGTCAACTTGAGAAACATTGATTGAGGCGGCATTTGTTAAGAGTTATAAAGGGACATGCTAGACTGATTTGAGTAGGAAACTTTACATCAGCTCTGAAACGCGAGAGCTGGGACGTACCACCCTGAGTACTGATCAGTACCCATGGAAGAATACTTCTCACAATGATATATAAGCTCCAAATGTTGGAATCTTAAGGCGAAAAACTCCATAGCCATCAAAGCCACCAAAATGCACAAAGGGATCGCAAACTGATCAATATATTAGATTCACAATATGCAGTGATGTTCAAAAGCCAGCACAGATTAAAGGTGCAGGGATGCCACCACTAGGTAGATGGAGATGCTTCAATCGATCAAGGTTCCAGTAATATTAATCCAACACACTGACATGGAAAGCTTTGAAAAGAAAATATTTACGAAAAGAAATGAAGGAACAAGCAGCCTAGCGGAGCTAGCTACCAACTAGACATGATTCTCTCAGACTCGGTGACAATCTTCTAAGAAGAGACATACTATAATGCCTATCATGCATTTTTAGTTTTATCACTCTGCTCAGTCTGATTCCTCTCAATCTAACAGTTGTTTTCGCACTTTCTGCCCCTCCGATCACCATAACTGTTGATCCTATGTTTGGCATTTCATAGTTTAGAATGATCAATCTTGATCTCGTTTTACCGACCATCTAATTCTTAAATTGTACAACAGAAAGAAGAGTGTAATTAGAAAGTGGTAAAAGAACTATATGCAGCATAGTTCTTCCGAAGATCAGAGGAGGACCCATAAAATATGTGATTTGAACATAATAAAAAAAGTGAGCTAGTTCCGTACCAGATAAGATTTGGGGCAGCGGCCGGCCATGGCAGGGGATGAGGTGGACATGGTAGAGCACCGAGAAGAAGCACGCCGACATGGTGAAGAGAGAGTACACGGGGATCTCCCTGCGGTTTCCCACCGCCACTGCCCACGGCAGGTAGGTGTCGGAGATGATCCCCCTCACCGGCGGCTCCTCCTCCCCCAGGAGCCGCCCCAGCAGCTCCTCGAAGGGGCCCTCCATCCTGGTGAAGACGGCCTCGAGGAAGCCGACGAAGTCGGCCCCCCGGTTGTGCTCGGAGGGGATGACAGTAGGGAGGGTCCGGAAGCGGATGGCCGTGTGGCGGGGGATGGCCGCGGGGCCGAGCAGGCCCAGCCACTCCTCGGTGACGACAACGGTGATGAGGAGGCGGCCGCCGGCCCTGGCGAGGAGGTGCTCGCACAGGTTCATCATGGGATTGACGTGGCCGCGCCCCGGATACGGCAGCGCCACCACGTGGTGCGGGGCAAGGTCCATCGGCGGCGGGGTCTGCGGGAACGGCGTGTGGTGGCGGCCGGATTGGGCAAGGGTAGGGCTGGCCTGGAGGTGTTGGGCAGGGGCCAGGGCGATTTTGGAGTTTGCGGTGGACGTGGGTGGCGGGGAGTGGAGAGCTACTGTCTCTGATGTGGATTGTGGAAGAACCAGAGAGCATCTGGACAAACGGCAGTGCTGCTTTCAGTTCGTTGTTGTCCGAAAACAAATATTTATTGTAAGAACGGTTTTATAATAAAGTTGGTGAAGCTTATAAAAAAAAGTAATTTTCTTAGCTAAAAGCTCAGCATAATTATCAGTTAATAAATTTGCAATCCATCTCAATTTTAATATATCTTTTTATAATAAATATTTCTGAATTTCAGAACAACTGAACTTAAATTTATTTATTTTTAATACTTTAATATGTATACATCAAATTATGAAAAGGAGAAGATGACAAATTAATGTAAAAGCTGGAAAATCTCATTATTGCTCTTTTATTATAATATCTGAAGCCATAACAGGTTCTTGATACTGATAATATTAGACATGGTTTGGTATTTTTCATCCATACACTGTACAAGAAAATACATTTGTATATATATGCTAGATTGTAATAATAGATATATAGTACTCATCTCTGTTACTTATCATTAAAAATAGGGATAACGGAAGATATTAGTACTTAATCTCGGTGCAATGTGAAAAATATATGTTTAACTCATGACATGCTTTTCTACCGTCAAACATACAACATTACTCATTAGTATTCACGACATGCAGGTAGTGTTAACTAGTTATAGGGTAGTTCGTCATGAGATGACTAGATATAAATTACAATAATATTATTTTTAATGGTCAATTAAACCATATAAAATATTAAAACCTTCTAAAATCAACATTGTGGTAATTACTACTCCCAGGCTCTCGGAGATCTGGGTCTTGGTAGGCATGGCCGCAACAGGATCATACCTAGACTCATCGTTGGACGCGATAATTAAGGGCCTGTGTGAATGCAATTAACCATAAACTCAAATAGAGTTATCATAAATGCATTTAAATGGGTAAATGGGCTAGTGCGTATTGGATCTACTTCTAGATCCAGTTGGGATTTTGCTCCGATGGCCCAATAGACAATGTTTTGTTTGGTTGACGAATGGGTTAAAGTGTAGATCCGCGTCCATAAGAATCCAGTACAAAATTTTACCTCACAAATAATAATGGGTCTGCTGTAGGGCTATTGGGTAGTACCATTACGAAATTAACGGGTCCAGTGGATCGGTACTCCTCGCCTCCAGGAGACCGAGAGCCGTTATGATGGCCTTTGTGGTGAAATAGAACAAAGGGAAGATGGAAGAACACGAGAAACGTAAACATTCGAGAAGAAAATGGAACAAAGGTGATGCGTGCATGCCTTTTAACTTCAGTTTCCACTCTCCATGCGTGCGATCAAAGCATCAAGACCAACCATGGACGACCCACCAACCTGCAGCGCCCGTCGGCAAGCTTTCTTGAGCTCCCCCGCCCTCCGCCGCAGCTCCTTGCTCTCCTCCCCCTCCGAGTCCATCAACCTCTGCACAGTCCTCGCAATCTCCTCCCTCCCCACAACACGGGAATCTTCTGCTGCCTCCCCCTTCAGGTTTAGGCCTGTCTTCCACTCGTCCACTATCAGCCGGCTGTCCGGTGGCTGGTCCCAGGCGATGGGGAACGTGAGCACCGGCACTCCGGCATACACCGCTTCCAGAGTTGAGTTCCACCCGCAGTGCGTCAGGAAGCCGCCGACGGCGGGGTGGCAGAGCACCTTCAGCTGGTCGCACCACGGCACCACCAGGCCCGCGCCGCCGCCCAGCTCCTGCATGCGCTCAGAGTCCCGGCGGGACACCCAAAGGAACCGGACGCCGCTGGCGCGCAGCCCCCTCGCTATCTCGTCCATCTGCTCGCCGGAGACCGACAGGAAGCTGCCGAGGGAGACGTAGAGCACGGAGCTCTTCGGCTGGGAGTCCAGCCAGCTGTAGTAGCTGGCGGCGTCAGGGCTGCCATTGTGCACGGGCGCAGCGGGCTTGTCTTCGAGCACCAGGTAAGGGATGGAGGGGCCAACCGCATGGATGGGAAGTGGGAGCTTCTGCTTCAGTGCATCCACGACGCGTGGTTCGAGTTCGTAGAATGTGGTCAGGAGCATGCACTGTGCCTTGTTCACCCATGATAAGCTCTGTAGCACGAACTCTAAAGGTTTCTTGGCGGAGCAGATTGAATAGATGTCTGCCATCTTCAGAGAAGTGATCCCAGGGATGAAATCCAAGTTCTCGTCTCGTTTCTCTGCAAAAGAGTAGGCAGGAGGAAACAATGATCCGGTTCAGTTGTTCCATCCATCCGCAGTGCCCATATGTACAATATCAGATGAACGTGTATGAGAAACCATGGTAAAAATTAAAACCTTGGAGATGGGGGGCAGGTCCTGCCGATGCTAATTAAGTGAGACTGAAAACACTCGTGTAGTCAACAATCTCCACTTTGCTACATATATCTCACCAAGTTTTCTCAATTTATTTTTACGAGATACTGTAATTAGTTTCTTTTCAGAAAAAAAAATACTATCCAATCTTCTATTTATAATTTGATCAAAGTAATATTTATCAACTCAGTGGTATTGTAAACACAACAATATTAGAGATGGGCAAATGGTGAATATACACACTATAATATTTATCTATTCTGTGCTGTTTTTGTGAATCATCGATTGCGGAGGTATTTGTTAATTAAGAGCTAGAAGTAATGCTAGTTATAAGTCATGCTATTTGAGAATTGGAGACTACTTAATTGAGTGTCATCTTCACTTTTCTTGAGAAGGTCCTCACTCAACAAAAACAAGCCGGACAAGTTTGCTCAGAGCACTAGACTGATGACTTGAGTAGGAAACTTAAGTACTCAAGGAACAATACTTCTCACAATGATATATATAAGATCCACTTTGTTGGAATCTTAAGGTGGAAATTCCATAGCTCAAACTCAAGATATTGGAATAAGATTCATAATATGCAATGATGTTTAACTGCCAGGAGATTAAACGTGCAGGGATACCACCACTAGGCAGATGGAATGCTTTAATGGATCAAGGGTCCATAATATTCCAACACATTGACATGGAGAGAAACTTGAATGAAAACTTTGACAAGAAAATCTTTCTGAAAGAAGGAAAGGAACAAGCAGTCTAAAGGAGCTACCAACTAGACATGATTCTATCAGACTGGCGTAAATGGGAATCCCTTTTCTCCAAATAATTAGAATGAAAAGAATGGAGAGGAGGCTCCGCTGCATCAGCTATCACAAGACTATTACCAAAGAGAGAAATACTACAATGACTATCTTTTAGTCATTTTTAGTAAGCAATGCTTAATACTCTATTCTGATTCTTCTCAATCTAAGAATTGTACACTTTATAAACTCACTTGTTTTCGCCCATTCTGCCCCTCTTATCACCTTAACTGTTCATCCTATGCTTGACATTTCTGAGTTTAGAATGATCAACCTTAATCTCATTTTGCCGACCATCTAATTCTTAAATTAGACAACTGCAGAAGAGTGTACTAACAAAGTGGTAAAAGAACGATATGTAGCATCGTTCTTCCGAAGATCAGAACAGGACCTAGAAAATACGTGATTTGAACATAATCAAAATGTCATTTAGCGAGGTAGTCCCCGTACATTCTCCAAAAAAGTGAGGTAGGTCCGTACCGGATAAGGTTTGGGGCAGCGGCTGGCCATGGCAGGGGATGAGGTGGAGATGGTAGAGCACCGAGAAGAAGCTCGCCGACATGGTGAACAGAGAGTACACGGGAATCTCCCAGCGGTTCCCCACAGCCAATGCCCACGGCAGGTAGGTGTCGGAGATGATCCCACTCACCGGCGGCTCCCCCTCTCCCAAGAGCCGCCCCAGCAGCTCCTCGAAGGGGCCCTCCATCCTGGTGGAGACGGCCTCGAGGAAGCCGGCGAAGTCGGCCCCCCGGTTGTGCTCGGAGGGGATGACGTTAGGGAGGTCCGGAAGCGGAGGTCCGTGTGGCGGGGTCTGGCCGCGGGGCCGACCAGGCCCAGCCACTCCTCGGTGACAACGAAGGTGATGAGGAGGCGGCCGCCGGCCCTGGCGAGGAGGTGATCGCACAGGTTCAGCATGGGGTTGACGTGGCCGCGCCCCGGGTACGGCAGCGCCACCACGTGGTGCGGGGCGAGGTCCATCGGCGGCGGGGCCTGCGGGAACGGCGTGTGGTGGCGGCCGGATTGGGCAGGGTAGGGCTAGCGTGGAGGTGTTGGGCGGTTTTGGTGTTTGCGGGGAACGTGGGTGGCGGGCAGTGTAGAGCTCTGCAGTGTCCGACTGGACCATCGCAGTACCGCATTCTGTCGGTTACGCAGTTCGTTGTTGTCTGTAAATAAATATTTATGAAAAGTTTTAGTGAATTTTTATATTATATTTAAGTGTAATATATTAGATATTAAATTCTTGTGACACATAATAATAAGTTGTCACTTTATCGCTTTCTATGTGGCATATGAATTTAATGTCTAGTCATATTACACTTAAGTGTAATATGAAAGTGTATTAAATTTTTCTCAATATTTATTATAGAGGGAGGGTCTTATAATAAAATTGATGTAGATTATAAAAACATAATTTTATTAACTAAAAGCTCATCATATTTGTCAGTTAATAAATTTGCAATTCATCTCAATTTTATTGTAGATTTTTTGTTATAATAAATATTTCTTAATTTCAAATCAACTGAACTTAAATTTATATATTTTTAATCCTTTAATCTTCATACATCAGATTATGAAAAGGAGAAGATGACAAATTAATGTAAAAACCGGAATATTGTTTTATTAACTAATTTCTCGGTGCAATGTGAAAACATATGTTTAAATCTCAATGTTCAACTCACGACATCCGACTGTCCAATATTTATATGTATATATATATATCATTACTCATTAGTATTCACGACATATAGGTAGTGTTAACTAGTTATAGGGTAGTTTTCTATGAGATGATTAGATATAATTAGGGTAAATTAATTAGAAGTCTCTGTTTGTAATCGGGAGGTCTTTACTGTAACAAGGCTTAACGTATACTGTAACAGGTGATAACACTAACTGTAATGAGTTACAACTCTGTTAGGGACTAATAAATAATTCAAAATTCTGATAGGGACTCTTAAATAATTTATCTTATAAATTATGATAAATATTATTTTTTAATGATCGTTTAAACCCATAAAATAGTAATCCCTTCTAAAATCAACATTGTGGTAATTACGCCCTAGACTCTATAGGCCTTGGGAGGCATGGACTCAACAGGATCATACTAGGCTCATTGAGGACATGATAATTAAGGGGTTGTTTAGATGCAACTAATCATAAACTCATAAAGAATATCATAAATGTATTTAAACAGTAAATTGGTCGGTGACTCTTCGTTTTGGATCTACTTCTAGATCCAGTTGGGATTGGGCTCCGATGGCCCAATAGACATCACATGGTTGACAAATGGGCTAGAGTGTAGATCCGTGTGCACAAGAATCTAATACAAGAGGAGTAATTGCTTCCTTCACATCTTCTCACTCAACTTTTTTAGAGTGAGAAGCTCTGGGTTTTTGATCTCTCCGTCATTGTGTAGCCCTTCCTCATCGCCACCGTTCCCATTTGGAGGGGAGAGGGTTCTCTGCCCCTAAGCAGAGCCCCCTCCACTCCACCTCGTCGCCGTCGTCCACGAGTGGTGCTCCCCCTGCAGTGGGGGCAGTTTTTTGTTTCTCCTATCTTGGTAGGAGGTTTTGTTCTCTCCGAGAAAGGTTTTCCCTTCTTGGAGGAGGTTTGTTTCTCCGACGACGATGGTCGCTCCATCGGTAGATCAGAGATCTGGTTGCGATTCAGTTATTTGCTCCTTGTTTGATCTGGCGAGGTACGGAATGGTGGTTGATCTAGCCAGCTCCTCCAGTTGATGGCGTTGTGTGTCCTCAGACTCTGCTAGTATCCATGTGTGGTTCTTTGGTGGCATCCCTCCTTCCCGTCAAGCTCATCCCTGACAACTACGATGTCCGTGGGTGCATCTTCCACTCCCGTGAAGCTGCCGATGATGACCGACGTCTGCTCATGGCGCCTTGTGCGACGGTCGGCACTGGGTCTTCCCAGTCTATGTATCCGTATTTCGGCACTGGGCACTTTCAGTCTACCTGTTCCATGACACTCTGTATTTCGCCATGCCCTGTTGTTCCCCTAGCCATTCATGGCACTTTGTATCCGATAGGTTGCTGGTTGTGTGTCTACCGACAGTGGCGTGTTGCCCTCCGCTTGGTGCCTTGTACCTCTTTGTGTGTCTTACGAGCGGATCACCCGGCGAAGCGAAGGCGCCGGCCGTAACCAAAACTACCAAACATAGCTGAAATAGATGGAGGAGAAACCCATTAAATGGCCAAGTCCCTCTCTCGTGAGGTGGTGGATTCTCCATCTTCCAAAATTCTAACATCAATAAGGAGACAAGAGAGAGAGAGAGAGAACTTTTGTGCCACCTTTGTCTTCTGATGTTGTTTCGCTATTAACTGGTTGACAAACCAAAGGGAAGATCGGAAGAACACAAGAAACGTAAACATCCGAGAAGAAGAATAGAACAGCTGATGCGTGCATGCTTTTACCTTCAGTGCCCTTTGTCCATGTGTGCGATGAAAGTATCAAGACCAACCATGGAAGACCCACCAACCTGCACCGCCCTTCGGCAAGCTTCCTTGAGCTCCCCCGCCCTCCGCCGCAGCTCCTTGCTCTCCTCCCCCTCCGACTCCATCAACCTCTGCACAGTCCTCGCAATCTCCTCCCTCCCCACAACACGGGAGTCTTCTGCTGCCTCCCCCTTCAAGTTAGGCCTGTCTTCCACTCGTCCACTATCAGCCGGCTGTCCAGGGGCTGGTCCAAGAAGATGGGGAGCGTCAGCATCGGCACTCCGGCGTACACGGCCTCGAGCGTCGAGTTCCACCCGCAGTGGGTCAGGAAGCCGCCGACGGCGGGGTGGCAGAGCACCTTCAGCTGGTCGCACCACGGCACCACAGACCCGCGCCGCCACCCAACTCCTGCATGCGCGCGGCGTCCCGGCGGGCCACCCAAAGGAACCGAACGCCGCTGGCACGCTGCCCCCTGGCTATTTCGTCCATCTGCTCGCCGGAGACCGACAGGAAGCTGCCTAGGGAGACGTAGAGCACGGAGCCCCTTGTCTGGGAGTCCAGCCAACTGTAGTAGCTGGCGGCGTCAACGCTGCCATTGTGCACGGTCGCAGCGAGCTTGTCTTCGAGCGCCAGGTAAGGGATGGAGGGGCCAACCGCGTGGATGGGAAGCGGGAGCTTCTGCTTCAGTGCGTCCAGGGAGCGTGGTTCGAGTTCGTAGAATGTGGTCAGGAGCAGGCACTGCGCCCTGTTCACCCATGATAAACTCTGTAGCGCGAACTCTAAAGATTTGTTGACGGAGCAGACTGAACAGATGTCTGCCATCTTCAGAGAAGTGATACCAGGGATGAAATCCAAGTTCTCGTCTCGTTTCTCTGCAAAAGAGTAGGCAGAAGGAAACAATCATCCGGTTCAGTTGTTGCACCCATCCGCGGTTCCCATGTATACCAGATGAACGTGTATGAGAAATAACCATGGCAATAATGCTAGGCTCCCGGCATGCCGGGAGCCCAGCGTGAGCTGGAGGGGCTGCGTGTCGCCGCGTGAGGGGGGGCCCTCCAACATTAAATACTATTTTTTTTTATAATTTGTGCACACAAATGATATATTTGTACACACAAATATATTATTTATGTGTACAAATAATATACCAAAATTAAAAAAAAATATTAAATGTTGGACGGCCCGCGCCCTCCACGCGGGGTGCGCAGGGGGGCGTGCGGCCCTCCAGCACGACTATGCCCCGCACATTTCCATGTTAGAAATACAGTGGGTACCGCGGTCGCGGTCGCGTTCCGCCATAGAGAAGTCAGAGGAAGTCCAGAAAGAGCAGTGGATCACCACCACATGACTTCTCTCTCTCTCGGTCTATAAACACGCCACGGCGCACACGCATGCCTCCAAGCATCTCTTCGGGAAAAAGATGCAACCCTTTCCTGTCCCAGCAAAAGGGTAAAAAGGTAAAGTAAAAAAGAAAGACCAAGAAGGGCCAAGACCACCTCACACGTGCACGCCCTGTCCAGTCTGACTTGGCGAGTAGGTGCACGTGTGGTCTTCCACATAGCTCATCTTAGTTAGGGATGTCAATGAGCCCGGCGTGGGCCCAATTTTTTAAAAGCCTGTCCGGACCCGGCCTAGGAGTAGGTCCGGTATGGATGGCCCGGCTGGCCCAGAAAAAAACGGTTAAATCCGACCCGGTCCGATCTGAAAAAAATAAGTAAAATGTTATTTTTATTCATATAATATATAATTTTAATATATCTACGATAATATATCTAAAAAATAATAATATTTTATTTATATCTATATAACATTTAACTTATAAAAAAATTATATTTTTGAATAGATTTATGGTAGAAAAAATACATATAATTCTCATTCTACATATAAATTATATTTAATATAAATTATATTTATATTTTTGGGCCGACGGACCTACCGGGTCGGGCCTCACAAAGTCCAAAACCGATCCTATTCTTTTCCGAACCGGGTCAAAAAAATTTAACGAATTCATTTTTCCGGCCCAAACCCGGTTAAAATCGGGCCAGACTTCCGGACCGGCCAATTGACACATCTAATTTTAATTCTTTTGATACAAGTCTTTAGAAACACATATTATAAGACCACCTACTTTCTTGTGGTTTTTAAATGTGGGACAAAACTCCACACGCACGATCGAATAGCTCTCTCTTAAAACCTTAGAGTTTTCTCGACATATCTATAGATGGCGGCCACCGATCCTTTTATTCAACAATTATAAAACCTTGGAGATGGCGGGTGGGTCCTGCCGATATGCTAAGTGAGACCAAGACTCCATGTAGTCTACAATCTTCACTTGTCCCATATCTCACCAACATTGTTCAAGTTATTTTTATGAGATACTGCTAGTTTTATTTCAAAAAATTATACTACCCAACCTTGTATTTATTTGATCAAAGTAACATTCATCAACTCAGTAGTATTGTAAACACAACAATATGAGAGATATATATATACCATGTTGAGTGGGTACCTAGTGAATATAATATTGACCAACACTATATTTATCTATTCTGTACTCTATTTGTCAACTTGAGAACCATTGATTGAGGAGGTATTTGTTAAGAGCTGCAAGTAAGACATGATATTTGAGTACTTGAGTGTCATCTTCAGCTTCTTGAGAAGGTCTTCACTCAACAGAAACAAGACTATATATCCGGGAAAAGTTTGCGGAGAGCACTAGACTGACTTGAGTAGGAAACTTTAGATCAGCTCTGAAACGAAAGCTGGGAGGTACCACCCTCATGGGCTTCTCACAATGGAGAATGATATATAAGATCCACTTTGTTGGAATCTTAAGGTGGAAATTCCATAGCCATAAAAAGCCACCAAATCTCAACATATTAGAATAGGATTCAGAATATGCAATGCTGTTGAACAGACAGGATATTAAAGGTGCAGGTCTACAATCACCAAGTGGATGGAGATGATTCAATGGATCAAGGCCTTCATTAATATTCCAGCACACTGACATGGAGAGAAACATGAGTGAAACCTTTGAAAATAAAATCTTTCCGAAAAGAAGGGAAAGGAACAACTTGGACATGATTCTATCAGACTCTTTGACAATCTTCTAAGAAGAGAAAAGAATGTGATCCAACTTTTACCCTGTCTTGTCAATAGGGTGCGTAAGTAATTAAGAACATATCTAAGATCAGTGAAACATGCAGCCTAACAACCATTTAAAAAAAAATGACTTCCCTCCCCTTGTTGAACAACTTGTGCTAGTCACTCCGACAAGCAGGTTCTCTCTGAGTAAATAGGAAGCCCTTTCTCCAAATAAGAATGAAAAGAATGCAGAGGTTGGATGCCCATCTTTTAATCATTTTTAGTTTTGTCAACTCTGCAGATGTTTAAGTCTTATTCTTCCCAATCTAAGAGTTGTACACTTCAACTCACTCTGCCCCATCTGATCACCTTGACTGTTGATCCTATGTTTGACATCTCTGAGTTTAGAATGATCAATCTTAATCTCATTTTACCAACCATCTAATTCTTAAATTAGATAACTGAAAGAAGGGTGTAATAGAAAAGTGGTAAAAGAACGATATGTAGCATAGTTCTTCCGAGGATCAGAGAAGGACCTGGAAATTAAATGTTGATTAGAACAGAATAAAATTGTGATTTCATGAGGTAGTCCCTGTAAATTATCAAAAAAAAAAGTGAGGTAGTTCCGTACCGGATAAGGTTTGGGGCAGCGGCTGGCCGTGGCAGTGGATGAGATGGATATGGTGGAGCACCGAGAAGAAGCACGCCGACATGGTGAACAGAGAGTACACGGGGATCTCCCTGCGGTTGCCCACCGCCACTGCCCACGGCAGGTCGGTGTCGGAGATGATCCCGCACACCGGCGGATCCCCCTCCCCCTTCTCCCCCAGGAGCCGCTTCAGCAACTCCTCGAAGGGGACCTCCATCCTGGTGAAGACGGCCTCGAGGAAGCCGTCGTAGTCGGCTCCCCGGTTGTGCTCGGAAGGGATGACGTTAGGGAGAGTCCGGAAGCGGAGACGCGCCCAGCCACTCCTCGGTGACGACGAAGGTGATGAGGAGGCGGCCGCCGGCACTGGCGAGGAGTTGCTCGCACAGGTTCAGCATGGGGTTGACGTGGCCGCGCCCCGGGTACGGCAGCGCCACCACGTGGTGCAGGGCAGGGTCCATCGGCGGCGGGCGTGCGGGAACGGCGTGTGGTGGCGGCCGGATTGGGCAGGGGAGGGCGGGCGTGGGGGTGTTGGGTAGGGGGCAGGGCGATTTGGGGTTTTCGGGAAACGTGGATGCCGGGCCGTGAGAGCTTCTGTGTCCGATGCGGACCGTGGAAGAACCCGAGAATCTTGACAATCGGCAGTACTGTTTTGTGTCGGGTACGCAGTTCGTTGTTGTCTGAAAATATTTAGGATTTTTATTTTTTAAACTTCACAAATAAACGTTATTTCTCTTTTGATCTTTCAAAAATTGTTATTTTTCCTCTTTTGTGTCGGGTACGCCGTTCGATTCCTTAACCAGTGTGTAACTCTACTTCGGTTAAAGTAACTAGACAATAAAAAATATTTTAACCGGATTAGTCACACTCCTCTCTCTCCCCCATGTCTGACTGGCCTCTCTCTCTCTCTCTCTCTCCCCCCCCCTCCCCACCCTGGACCGAAATCGGAGGGATAACGTAACACCCCCTTAGGTGGATCGCGAGAGAGATGTATCTCGCCGCCGTCTTTGGCACTCACCGGAGAGTATCGATTCTTGCGCCATGGTGGGATATGCATCTCCCTCCCCCGCAGCAACGTACGGCGAGGGCAAGTACTCTCCTTAGTTGTCGTATATCTGCCAGCCTCCCCACAAGCACCCTCGGCAGCTTCGTCACCACTCGCTTGTATTCTGTTATGGGACGCGTGATATAGAACTTTCCCACAAATTCCATGTAACGTCGTGTGTTTTTCGGATCCATGCGGATCATGTACATTGTGGTGTGGCGGCCGTTGTGAGGCCAGTGTGAGTTGGGTGTGTGGAATGCATGGTGTGATTGCGTGGCTTGAGCAGGTGAAGAGCAAGGTAGGTCCTGAATTGGAATAGGACCTGCTGCTGTTCTGTCTGAGTTGGCGGCCAAGGGGTGGTCGTTGAATGTTGGCGTCCAGGTTCATGGATGTTTACTTCATAAACTTAGCGGCATCTTTTGTGGACGTTTAGTCTGGCGGTGCATGTGGGCGACAAGGGGGTTGACGCCAACCTGTCAGTTCAGCAGGTTATATGTTCACCCGAGGGTAGCTCCCTCAGCTCACCCTCTCTCCCTCTTGCCCCAGCTTCGCGCCCTGGTGTTTCTGAAGGTTCTAACAGGTATCGAGGAGTGGCTGGTCGATCGTGGACGCGCGGCGTCGCCGAATTGCGCGAGGAAACGTCGCGGCGTGGTGCAATTCGCGTGGGAGCTCGCGGAGGCTCGGCGTGAACCGGGAGTTTGCGGGGGATTCTAACGTGTTCTGAGGTAGGGGACGAACCCGTTTAGCTCCGTAGAAACATTAAAACACATCATAATCACTTGAACCAGTATGATAATCCATGTTTGGATAGAGTTGCACCAAGCGGGATAATGGGTGGTTTGAGTAGTTTACTGTACGAATCATGTTATAACGGGTTGTTTTGGGTTCTAGCATGCTAGAGGAATCGCATTTGCACGTTTTTCAGTAGTTAGAACAGTTAGAAAACTCGCAGGACCGAATTAGGGTTTCTGCAGGGTTTAAGGCCGGGGAACTTGGCGTCAACATCGTTTGCCACCAAGATCTTCAGCCATGAGGTTGACGGCCAGGGATCTTGCCGTCTACTTCCTGTAAGCGGCAATCGATGTGGCCGCCTATTCATATATGAACAGAAATGGTTATTTATGGTGTTTTATCGATAATGCGTGAATGTTAACGTATGAGGTGCACCGAGTGCACTTGGTTTACGTGTTTAACATACAAGATATGCTGACAGTTGTTTACTTCGGTGACTGCGCGTTGTGTACGCGAGTCAGTTGGGTTCACATGTAGTGGGCCAATGGTTACTTGAGGTTTACGTGTGGTTTCACGTGGTTTGTGTGTGACGTGCACGTGGTTTTGTGTACGTGGCGAGTAGTACGACACCTACCGTGGTTACCTCTCTAGTTGGGTGCCCCAGGTTCTTTGTGAGCCAGGCTGTTAGCTCGGGGCCTTGTCCGGTACTTGTGTTGTACCGTTGAGGTCTGTGTCGTCTGACCTGGACACCCTCACTCTTGTGTTAGAGTTGTACGTCCGGCTGAGGGAAAGACGACAGTAGGACAGTGACAGTTGTGGTTGTTTTTAGTCACTTGTAGCGCGCTCGTAGTTGGGGGTACGGACACCAGTAGACGTACTGGACCCCAGCTAGTCCTTTTTCCAGTGCCTCACTCTAGCGAGCCCAGGCCAGGGTCTCTGGAGGTGCCAGGCATGGGCCTGCGACCGTGTGGTCTGCAAGTTGTGGTGTTTTAGTTGGTCTCCACAGTTGTTTGACCTTTTTACGTGGAGCGGCAGCTGGACCTTTCGTCCGTGGCTGCGAGACTGAGAGGTGGACCTGTGTTAGTTGTCCGAGTCAGTTTCTGGTGTCGCGAACCAGTTTACGTGGCTCGTGTTGGCTGTCTCTACTTTGGCTTGTACACCTGTTTGGGTTTGCCGTTTAGTTACTACAGTTGTTTCTCGTAGTCTGCAGACAGTGAGTAGTTTTACAGCTTTACTTACCTGCTTAGCTGTTTTATATGTTGTTGGTACTATTTACTGTTTTGCACCTGTGGTTGTGGTTTGTTCGGCTTTGGGGGAGTTCCCTACTGAGCCAGTGACTAGAGAGGCTCACCCCTACCCCCACAGGTGAGGGCGAGGAGGACGTTTCCCGTCCGACGTCCAGTTCTGGGCCGCGTCGTAGCGGAGCCGAGTCTGTACCTCCAGCAGAGTAGTACTTCAGCAGTGTAGCCTTGTAGTTTTGTAGTTGTTTACTTTCTTTTGTTGTACCTCGGGGTATGCCTCAGAATCTTGTACCTTTACAGTTTTAATGGAGTATGGCTATGTAAATTATGAAAAATTATATATGAAATGTGGTGTGTTCCTTTATGTTTACACGGACTGTGGTTTGGATTCCCTTGCGAGACTTCGGCCCGTTCGCGGGAGGCGGACTCGGATCAAGTGCGTTATTGGTTTAACGGGCTTGGCTGAGGCGTTCCGTCACATTCCATGTCCACGAGATACCTCTACTATGTTGCATCCACCGCCGTCCCCGTCACCACGTCGATGTACTCATAATTGTCGACAGCCAGACCTCCACCGCCTCTCTCCCCCCTCGACTTCCAAATCTCGACTTTGCACCATGTCCCCTCAGGGACACCATCACCAACTAGAGGAACATCAATCGATTCTTTCTCAGCCCTAAAAACGCTTCTGCAACCTCTGACACACGCTCCACCAAATCCCACTTGAACTGGTTCTTCGCCGTTGAGGCAACCCTCGCATTCACCAGGTCCCTGATCAAAGTCTCAGCGATGAGGACTCTTTCAATGTGCTAGTGTGGCAACGTTCCCTCCACAAGATCGTCGACCATCGCCATCCAGATCGTTGACAACTTCACCCCCATTCACAATGACCAAGCACCTAGTCTAGGTATATGTAATGACCCAAGAATCTGATACCTGGAGCTCTCCAAGTACCTGACCCTTGGACCGCCACCCACGGGTCTGAAGATTCGAAAAAGTTAAAAAAATATGTCTAGTGAGATATACAACAAGTTACAATAGCTAAGCAATTAAAGAAAAGTAACAACGGAATAGAAAAATATATAAAATGTTCCAGATAATAATTCAAATGTAAAAGGAAATACTGACCATTGCTAAAGTTGCTGACTAAATAATTATCTTACTGGGTTTGCAAATTAAATATTTTTATTTCTTTAAGAAAAGTTGTTTGATTATTTATATTTTCTTTAAAAACTTTATCTTGTAATTATCAAAACTTTAAAATTATAAAAAAAATGATTATAAATAAATAATTTGTTAATATCTAAGAAAATCTATCCGATGCCAAGTTAAAAAAAGAAGATATTGTACTAAGAATATGGTAGGAGAGCTAGAGAAAGAGATAGAGAGTCCGAGTGGGGGAGAGAGAAAGAAAAGTAAATATATATGTTAAATTAAAAATAGAGAGAAAAATCTGGATAGGAAAGAAATAAAAATTAAAATAATTATTAATTAGAGAACATAAAAGATAAGAGTTACACAAGAAAAAAAAGTGACAGACTCAAGTCCGGCACCGGTGGGGGGTCTGCGACGTTCTTCGCCAACTCCAGTGACTGACTGTGGAACCCCTAGGCCCCGTCGAGTTGGGGTTCTGATCGTCGATTTGGCGAACCCTGCACGGGAGGAAGAAGATGAGTGGCAGTGCGCAGAAACCTTAAAAAATGGGATTTTGTGTTCATACCTCGGCGTGCATGATTTAATTAAAAGCAACTTGTGTATATACTCTTACTTATATGATTTGTGTATATACACCCCTAGTATTTAATCTATTACATGTGAGTCCTCATAAGTATTTTATATTTTTTAATCATAATTCTATAATAAATAAATTTACATTTTCACATTTATTATAAGAAATTCTTATATGGTACTAGTGTTAAATCGAGTATATTAATGAGTATTTCATCAAATATTTTAATGAATATATTATCGAGTATCTTAACGAGTTACTCGTTAAGATAATCGAGTCGAGCATACATCTATTCACGCTCGACTCGTTTATGATATGCGAGCCGAGTCGAGTTTTAATCGAGTCGAATTACGTGCTGCTCATCGAGCATATTAATTTGTTTGCAACCCTACTAGGAGAAGGCCAGGAGGAGGGGATCAAAGAACTCTATTGGCGAGGAGAGAGAGAGAGAGAGAGAGTTCTGGTATATATATGAAAGGAATATTTTTATAAATAAATTCTTGCAAATAGTGAAAGTCATTTGAGACCTTTTTATGTTAAGGATATCCAATTGTTGACGAGAAATGCTAGCTACCCAGGCGCCCGGGTAGTTTGCATGAGGTGGAACGGCTGGACGGCCGATCTGATTGGTCGGCCGCGTGGGTCCCATGCTGCTGTCTCGTGGGGCCCACTTCGCGACCGAGCAATCAAGTTGGCCGCGCAGCCGCTCCACGTTGGCTAGTTACACGGACGTCCGAATAATTAGCATTTCTCATTGTTGACATCTTTCAACGAAATGTTTCAATTCCATCGAGGCTAATTGGGGCGATGGCTCTTAACATATTCTTACTACATAAGAGAGATGCACATGTAAATACAAGACAAATTTTTACGCAATTAGATTTATAACTAGGGTATATATATCCAAAATGACCTTCGTAATAAAGACGGTGTAGATTATAAGAAATTAATTTTAACTCATGATCAGTTGCAATCCATTTCAATTTTATTGCAGCTCTTTTTAAAATAATTTTTTTTCTGAATTTCAAAACAACTTAACTTAATTTTTAAAACCTTTAATCTTTATGCATTAGATTATGAATAAGAGAAGATGACAAATTAATGTAAAAACTGGAGTTCGTATCATTACTCTTTTATTATAATATCTGAAGTCACAATATTGTTCGTGGATACTGATGATATTAGCCATGGTTTGGAGTTTCATGGATACACTGTACAAGAAAAATACATTTGTATATGCTAGAATGTAATGGTTATTGTAGTTACTCATTTCTATTACTTATCATAAAAATAGGGAGAACAGAGCGTAGTGGTACCAAATTCTACCTCCAATGTGCAAAATATGTGTTTAAATATCTGTGTTTAACTTCTGAGATCCTTTTCTTCCAAGACTGTCAAACATATATCATTACTCATTAGTATCCACGAAAATAAATAGCGTTAACTAGTTATAGGGCAGTTTTTTTTATGAGATGACTATATATAAATTACAATAAATACTATTTTTAATGATCATTAAAACCCTAGGTAAAATCCTTAATCCCATATAAAAATCAACATTGTGCTAATTTCCCCTAGGCTCTCAGACGGCTGGTCTTTGTAGGCATGGACGTGATAGGATCATACCTAGACTCATCGTGGATATGATAACTAAATGGATGGGTTAATGGGTTAGTCATTCTCCATTTTGGATCTAGTTTTGGATCCAGTTGAGATTGGGCTACTATGGCCCAATAGACAATTTTTTGTGTTAGATATCACACTAGATCTCTACCCGTGCGATGCACGATTTTTTTGTCGAACATAATGGGTAATAATTTAAGAGTAATAATATGTTAAAAATATAAGATTTAAAAATAAAACATTTCATATACTTAAAATCTGTAAACATTTACAATGAAATAATTGAACAATGAAATATGTAATTCTAAACGTTATAATAAGACTATGCACATTTAAGTTAGATATGAGCTTTCAATCATTTCTTGGACATTAGACATCCTAGCTTGTGACTATGCATACATATAATCTGAAGCAAAATTGGATGATTTACACTTTAAACTTGTGACTATGCAAACATATAAAATGTGATTAAAACATATAAATAATCAAATCTAAGCAATATAAAAAATATGATGTAAATACTTTCTGAGAAGTTGTAAGTATGCCAGGCACGTACATACGTCATGGTAGGATGTATGCATGTTTTTGGCAGTGGCCAGGTTGTGCCACAATAAAGAGAAGCAATAGGTGTGCTGGTATGTAAATATATTAAGAAATATTTTTTATATTTTTATACGTGATCTACTAAAACACTTAAAAATGAAGAGATGCAAGTATTATAGAATAATAGTTTAAATATAAAAAAGCCATAAGAAATGTAAGATTCCACTTCAAATTAGTTCCATCTTCATGGCTGTGCATACATATAAAATGTGATTAAAACATATAAATAATCAAATCCAAACAAACATAATATATATGATCTAAATTACTTTATGATAAGTTTGTAACTACGCCATGCATGGCACATATGTATGGTAGGGTGCACGCACATATGCATGCGGGCCATGTGTGATGTTATCCTTCCTGGTTTCTACATTTATATATAAATTAAGTGTGTGAAACCTTTAGGTGTTGAAAAAACAGAATGTGCAGCGGAGTACTGCACATTGTATATACTACAAAACATCATCTTTAAGATTACAAAAAATACCTATAACTATGTCATGCATGGCACGTACGTATGTATAAATACATACGCCACGGTAGGGTGTATGTATATATCCATGCCCAGTGCGTGTTGTATATGCACGCTGGTTTCTATATATAAACAACATGCAGACAGAAGACTGTGTACATGTATATACCCGCTATAATATATATGCAGTTGTTGTACATATATATGTATAGATGGTGGGTGTATATATATATATGTATATATCCATGCCCAGTGCATGCAAACCCCAAACCCGATAGCCTTCTCTCCATCTCACATCGTGTAGCGAGGAAGCCCACTGGCAGGCCACCCTGTTCACAAAAAGATTCAGGGAGAGGAGCCTTATGAGCATCTCATCCTTCGCTGCTGCTTCCGTTGCAAGATAACGACGTGCAGCAGCCCATCCTTCGCTGCTACTTCCGTCGCGACATAATGCCTCCATTAATTGCTTGCTCTTTCATAAGTGTGGCCAAGACCCGCTTGCTTATAGTCGGCATTGGAGGCCTTCCCCCCCCCAGAAGTCCAGACTCCAGAGGCGTCACCGGTGGAGGCGGTGGCAAAAGCAGTTGCAACCGAAGATATACAAGGGAAGGGTGGAGTGGAGGTTCGCATGCGAGCCGGGGCGGTGCAGGTCTTGAAAAAAAATTTTGTCAAACTCCAGCGGCTGATGCTGTCACTGCTCAGCAACGGTGGTGATTTACATTATTAACACAGAGTTTGCACTTTCACCGTCGCCAGTTGCCAATGGCGGGTATAAAGATTTTGAAAAAAATTCTCTAGAGTTGGAAGAGCGTGGGTAGAGAGAGCATAGCAGAGCCCAGAGAGAGAGAGACAGAGGTGTGACTATCCAGGTGCATGCGAATGAGAGAGAGAGAGAGAGTGTTGGGGTTGCACCAGAGACTCCAGTGTCAGTGTTTGTGCGAGGTTCCAACTGTGGTGGCCTCCTCCACCGGACTGCGGAGATAAACTCACTACGGCACTGTGGCAGGTTGACGGTGGCGTGATCGGCGTCCATGTAAACAGCATATCTCTTTGCAGTTGGAGTCGGGGAGGGTGGGGAGGACTGTTGGAGAGAGAGAGAGACGGCTGAGGGGACGCGGGGCGGCGTGGGGTTGAAGTGGGCAGGGCGGAGGTAGGGCGGCTAGGGCGCTCACGGGGCTGGGCTCGCTGCGCTGGCGAAGAGGGGCGCGGGCAGCGTGGGCAGCGCGAATGCAGCTGGCGAGGGCGGGGCGCAAGGCAGACGCGGCGCGGGTGAGGGGGTTACGGAGGCGGGCCAGGCGCTGGGTTGGCGGAGGCGGGCGCGTGGCGAGAGAAGGCAGGGCAGGGGGGCACGGTGGCCGGTTGCGGCTAACGGCGCGAGAGGGGATGGTCGCGGCAGGGCGGAGGCGCGGCGCTCGCGGATGACGTGGGGGCTGGAGAGGGAGAGAGGCAGGGCGGCAGGTTGGAGAACAGGCGGAGGCGGCGTTGGCGGGCTGTGCTGGAGAAGGGGAGACGGCAGAGCGTGCACAGGGCGGGACTTCCACCAGAGGGAGGAAGAATCGACAGAAGCAAGGGCGATGGCGGGGAGGCCTTCACGGCAGGGCTTCGCGTCAGACCCTTCTCGGAGGTCTTCTAAACTTCACAGGGACAACATCAAATGATTTCATATCTCTATTGCTCATCGAATCCCCATTCTACACCATTTGATAGCAGGATTTTTGTTTCAAATTGAGATTTCCAACGGTGCCCATGGGAGTATTTAACAAATGAGAGATATGAAAAAATATTAGTCATGATGAGAGGGTTAGGGTGAATAACATACTTGTATGAAGATGTAAGCGGCTTCACGCGTTGCTGTAGAAGTAGCACAGGGGCCCCCACAATGGGTGAATTGAGTAGAATGTGGGGTGCTTCTGGCTGGAAAAGGAGATGAACAAAAAGACGAAGTAAGAGAATTATTATAGAAAAGGAACATGAAGAGAAAGACAAACGATAGACTTACTTGTAGAGTTGTAGGAAGATGAATGTGGCTTCACCTGTCGCTGCAGAAGTAGAAAGTGGGGTGCTTCTCGCTGGAAAAAGAGATGAACAAAAAGACAGTTTGTGAAAGAGAGAGAGAGCAGAGGTTAGAGAGATATTTGGGAGAGACGGGTTGATTTTTTTGTACACAGGGGAAAGAGAGAGAGAGGGGTGGGAAGTGGGATGGCAGTTGAGAGGAGAGAGAGAGCGGAGGTTAGAGAGAGATAGAGGGGGTGGGAAGTGAGATGGCAGTTGGAGGAGATAGAGAGAGAGCGGAGGTTAGAGAGAAATTTGTTTTTTTTTGCGCAGAGATAAAGAGAGAGGGGTGGGAAGTGCGGCACAGTTAAAAGGAGAGAGAGAAAGCGGAGTTTAGAGAGAGAATTTGAAGAGGTTGCTGACGTGGCTTCCTAGAATGACAGGGTTAGGATTGAGTTTTAGTAATATACTAGTTCTATGCCGTGCCATGTACGGGAATGTTTTAGGTGAAATTATATTTAAAATAACATCATAATATTAATAATATAAAATATTAAAAAGTAAATTTAACACATAGTAAATGCATATCACATATTGATCTATATCCGTGCGATGACAAATATAGATAAAAAAACTAAAAAAAGTATAGATTTCTACATGTGCGATGCACGGTTTTTTGTCAAGTATAATGAGTAATAACTAAGGAGTAATAATATGTTAAAAATAAACATTTAAAAATAAAACATTTCATATACTTACTGAAAACATTTACAATACAGTCAGACATATGAATATAAATAGTTTGTAGAACAAAGTAAAATACAGTCTCACAAACTAAAGTCTACAAAATATATAACAGCACATCATTCCATCAATCAGTCATCTTGATCATCCATCTTGATTTTTTTTTGTTGCATCACATTTGCGCCGTCATATCTTCTTTAGAAAGTCTTTGATGGACATTATTGCCTAAAATAATCCTCGTAAGTGGCGTGATGGTACTTATAGAACTTGAAGTTGAGTAGATTTTTTACAAAAAAAATTGTTAAATTGTAGATTATTTGAAATATAATAAATTTTTTAGACATGTATGTTTCTAATGTTAAAGTGAATATCACATACATTATCAAAATTATGAGATTCCTTAGATCTTTCAACTTCAAGTCTTTCAATAAAAGAATCATATAAAAATACAGAAAAATGGAAAAAAAAACAAAAGATATTCATTAACAAATATGAACTTCAATTTTTTTTGATCAAAGGGTCACAAAATTTAATGAAAATCATAAAACAACATAATACTACTTTATTCATTAGCGATTTCAACTCCAACATTAGTAATATGACAATGTGAAATATGTAAATAGATTTTTTTTTATTGAATATAGATGTAAACCCTCAATCAGAATTATATTAATGTGGGAAAGAGACTGTCTGTATCAAAGATTAATACCTATAAAATATATACTATTGACAATTTTGTAGAATGCTCATATATTAGCAGGCATCCACATCTAATATTTAGCTTATTTGTTCAAATAATTCTGTTTTATAATCTTCCATTACTTTAATGTTGGGGAATGAGAAGTTAGCAACTTAACTATCAACGATAAAAACATATATTTTATTCTAAATAAGGGAGCGGAAAAACATCAAGAGACTACATTGCATTTATATAGGATTTCTTCCAGATGGATAGGTTTCTTTTTCTAGGTACGTACTAATTGTGTATACAGGTACCATAACATGTCTAGTGCAGAAACAACTCATTATAAGGAAACTCATGCAATAAAATGGTTATCATAAAAATGAGAGATGAAGAAGCATACTCGCGGGTTTTAAGTGACAGTATATTTAAATCCCTATATCATCTACTTGCTCTGATAAGCAGAATGATAAACATTTTATGTGTGAGCACGATGTAGATATAAAAAAATGAAGATGAAGGGTAGTATCATGTGTCAGCATTGGTGCAGAAAAAATTACTGCACGTTGGTTGTACTAAAAAACTCTATATTATTTTTTATATATCATTTTGTTTTGATAAATAAATGATTGACATCTTATATATTTTTAATGTCTAAGGACGGTGCAATATCTCAATAGGTGATGGAACTGCAGGTTGCAGCCTAAAAAAGATTATGATAGATCATAAAAAATTATATAATTATAAAAATATAAATATATGCAACTTTATCTAGCAGACTTGACTCTTAATCTACCGCCTTTCTTCTTACTGTCATGATTAGAAATTCGAAATGAAAGACGCAGACTACAGCCTTCTAAATCTGTAATGAAAACATTGAAAAGTAAGAAAAAAATTATGATAAATTATAAAAAAAAATATAAATTATAAAAATATAAAATCTGCAACCTTATCTAGTAGCACTTGACTCCTAATCTACCACCTTCTTCTGCTTCGTGATTAGAAATTCGAAATGAAAGATGCAGACTGCAGCCTTCTATCTGTAATGAAAAAGTAAAAAATATTATGATAATTATCAAAAATATATAAATGATCAAAAATATAATATATGCAACTTTATCCAGCAGACTTGACCCTTAATCTACCGCCTTTCTTCGCACTGTCATGATTAAAAATCCGAAATGAAAGCTTACGGAGACACATAAAGGAATTAGATGTTACTTGTTAGTCATACAAATGTAGCTGATACATGATTTTCTTTTATCTATCTATATATTTTATTGAAATATAATAATGATAATATAATAGATTAATAAATAGAATATTTTGTATTACGTATCAAAATCATGATTTCACATCCATTACAATCATATATATATAAATAACGTAATTAAATATATGAATAATATAAATGACGTGCAATCATGAATAGTAATTTTAATTACCTAATACAAAGGTCCGGGCGAGTGTGGTAGTGTTTCGCCGCAAGTTTTTTTTTGTGTGGGGAGGGGGAGGGGTGGTGGAACGCCAGACTTGGCGCCTGTGCGGGGTTGGGAGTTGTTTGGCACCGGGGTGATCGATGCCTTGCGCACGCAGACCAGAGGTGGCACTACAAATGCGGAAGGACAGTGTGTAGGGACCAGGCTGCGGTGTTTCACCTGCGACAGTTTGCGCACCTCGTTGAGGACCTGGTCGGTGGACTTGGTGTTGCCGACCTTGGCGCACTTGACGCCACCAGGGTGCCGTCGTCGAGGCAGCCCTTGAAGACGTCGCCGTAGCCACCGGAGCCGAGGAGTTTGTTGCGGGAGAAGTTGCTCGTCGTCCTCTTGATCTCGCGGCCAGTGAAGTTCTTGGCCGAGCGGCCGCTGGTGTTGTTGGCGTTGAGGATGTCCTGGCGCTCCTTGGCGATGCGCTCGCGGGCGGCCCGGATGCGGCGCTGCCGCTTGAAGAGGAGGTACCCGATGACGCCCACCACCAACGCCGCGCCCAAACCGGAGGTTAACCCTGTGGGGACATCAGTTGTTCGACGTTATGCCCAAACAACACACACACAAACATCAGAATAACAGAGTTGCACACTCCAGCAAGGTACTCTATATTGCCTACGCACCGACAATGAGAGGGGCGTTGTTTGAACCACCGCAGCTTCCTGTAGCCTCACAGCCGGTGACATCTGCAAGTCACAACCCAAATTATCATAGATTAGCATACATGAAGCAAAAGATGGAAAAGGAAGCGTGAGAAACGGACGCCATAATCAGGTGATCCGGCAGAAACCGTGTTGATGGGCCCATACCATACGATTTCCCGTGTCCCGTGTTAATGGAAATCTAAACGGAGAACATCGGGGAAGAACAGAACGACGACGGGTGAGGGGAGGAAGAGTCAAGGAGAGCTCCCTGTTGGAGCAGGTGCCGCTGAAAGGGTCCCATTGGAGCCCGGCGTTGCAGAAGCACCGCCGCACCCGGCGAACGGCGACAGATCAGCGTGCTGGGGAGCTGGGGCTCACGGCGAGGAGCATGGCGGCCAGGCGAACGGTGACAGATCAGCGTGCTGGGGAGCTGGGGCTCATGGCGAGGAGCATGGCCACGGCGAGCGGAGGCGGACGTGGTGGCGGAAACACACAATCAGCGGGGGCTAGCAAGAGCACAACGCAGCAGAGGCAGAGGCCGACGGGGCAGGGGCGTGTGATGCCAGGGGCGATTGGACAACGTCTTGTGTGATATTCCGATCCCCTGTTTTCTGTTATATTTATAACAGAAAAGGTGCTTCAGCGATTACACATATAGAGGGAGAAAAAAACATGTCAGAGTTGGCGAATTGTATGACATCCGTTGGTTCCTCTCCTTCCTCTTCAATATTGCAGGCAATGGACAGGTGGTGCCGCAGAAAGTATGTGATTATTCCATGCGGCAAGTGCTGGGGTCCCTGCTTCTTCACCGAGACCTGCTGGACGCAGTGTAAGGATGAAGGGAAGGCCGGCGGCCGCTGCTGCGACTGGAAGTGCACCCAGTTCATCATTAAAAAAAAAACAGCATGAGCAGTAAATAAATGATGAGCATAAAATCCAAAAGACTTCCACTAATATCTTGAGCGGTAATATTTACCCGCGCGAACTGCTTCATGCCGCCCAGCCCCGAGACCGACGTCGAGGGCGCCACGTCGTCGTCGTCATCTCCGCCATCTTCTTCTACCATCCCAACGGAAGCAGAAGAAGAGCAACAGCTGGCCGGTGGAGGACCAACACGTTGCCCTGAGCACAGGGCCGGGCCTCTCGGACTCCTTCTACTACTACTCGGGCTTCGGTGGGGAAAGAGGAAGAGATGCCAGTCCGGAGACGCCAGTGCCAAGAAGCACGATGGTGGCGCTCCTCAGGCGGCTCAGCCTTCCCCGCACACATCACCCGCCGCTGCTCCTGCTGCTGGAGAGGAAGAAGATGAGTTCGAGTGCGACAGCAGAGGCAGAGACGGACGGCCATGGAAGTCGCGGGCGCTGTCGTCTCTGCTCTAGCTAGGAGAACAAAATACCCATGACATACTTTCCTTCGACGACGGGGCGATGGTATCCCAAATAGCACTGAACTCGCCACTTGTTTGGTGGTAACCATTCTGGAGAGTGGGTAGTTAGGGAGGAGTGGGAAGATATCTGGGAAGGTTTGGGAAGTTGGTGACGAAACTGTTGGGTAGACGTGGCTGGAAGAGGATTTGAAATTTAAATCAGTTTGAGTTTGTTGTGCAATTTTTCTGAGTTTATATTCTTGTATACGATTGTTTTGGCGAGCTGGCGATGAGGAGAGGGAGAGATTTGGAGAGTTTTACTCTGCTGTTGCCACATCAGCTTTTTAAGACTGTGTTATATATATATACTAGTTCTATGCCGTGCCATGCACGGGAATATTTTAGGTAAAAATAAATTAAAAGTAAGTTAGAGATTTAAATAACATCATAATATCAATAAAATAAAGAGAAAAGATATAAATCAACATATAATAAATCCACATCACAATGTTAGGGACATTAGTTTGTAAGTATCATTTTACACAATATGTACAGATCTCAAATTTCATTCTATTCCTTTTCAATTTTAATTTTTTTCATTTTGTTGGATGAATGTTGTGCTGAAGTAGCATCTGCAGACAGTTCTTCTTCACGTTCATTTTCTGATAAAGTCTTCTTCAATGTGTGATACTACTTGTAGAGCATGTAATTGAAAAGGTATCCTGAAATGTAATAAGAAAAAAATATTAATAGAATTCTAAAGTGTATACATGTTTTGAGTTATTAATTGACTGTGTTATCTACTTACATGATCCATCTTATTTTTTCTTTCTTATTTTTTCTTTGCAAAAAATTATTCCATCTTCAATTCTTCGTAAGTCGAAAGGAAGATCTTCCGTTCAAAAATATTTGAAGTTTGATAATGACATTTTTCCCCTTGATTTAAATGCTCAATTTGAGTACGTTGAACTTTCATCCCTAAAAGTATAAATATATCCAAGTTAGATATTTAAAAAATTAATAACAAATAGTCAAATATATAATCAATTAGAAATTTCAATTACATGATAGTGACAAAAAATGTAATGTTATTGTTAAGTAATTTTTTTACAGGATATTGGATTTAGAAATTCTTTTCGTAATTTTAAATTATCTCAGATATATGAAGAATGAAGTATCCATACATAAATAATTTTAACATTAAAAAAAAGACATGTAAGAGATTTACAAAGAAACATGAAAACAAAAATAGTTTTGGCTATATTAGACTATTATATTACTTATATTACAGAAACATACATCAAATTAAGTTAAATTAATTTTAAAATATTTTAATAAAAATAATTATATAATTATGTTAAAATAATAGTATAATATTATTATTTGAATTAATATTTAAAAAATGACATGTAAAACAAAGATCTCTCCCGAATCTTCCCGACACCTCTTCTCGTGAAACCCAGGTGAAACGTCTTCTGCCCCCTGACATTTCTGCCACCTCCAGGTCATCGGCCATATCATCTGACTTCCCAAGGTGTGAGCTGCGTGGGCAGTGGGGTGTGAGGGGAAGCAGGTTTGGGAAGAACCGCAGGGGCAGCGGAGGGGAAGCAGGTTGGAAGAGTCTGGGGAGAGAGTGGACAGGGGATGGGGTGTCCGTGAAGGGAGGGAGTGGGGGGGGGCGTGGAGGGGAGGGTCCGGTGAGGGGAAGAAGACGAAGTTGGGATGAGGGCGAGGATGGAGGGTCTGTGAAGGGGAGGGTTTGGGGAGAGAGGGGGCCGCCATCCAGTTCGCCTGCGAGCGCGGCCGGACGGTGGGGGTTTGTGCAATCACCAGATCTCATGTAGAGCGAGACAGGGACAAAAGGCCCTCATCTCGGGGGTCCTGCACCGCCGATGTCCTCCCTGCTGCGGCTCTACCCTCCATGCTACGGACCCACCTCTGCAACGCCAGTGTCTTCGCCCTCCTCTTCGTCGCCTTCAACGCCGCCGGCTTGCTGGGGCTTACGTCTAATGGGGCCGTCCTATGCCTCTCCGCCGCGGGGGCCGTTGTTTACTCCGTCGTCCTCGCCAACGCCCTGGTGGCATGCAACATGGCTGTCGTCATCTCCGGGGTGGCATGCAACATGCATCGACGGGGACGAAGAAAATCTTTTACACACTCTCTCTCTTGTCCGGGACCTCGCTGGGAGCACCCAAGTGGTAAAGCTTCTTCCCCACAAACATGCATACAAATCTTTGTCTTGCTGCCCCCTCGAACTGCAAAAACCAGGCAATTTTATTGCGGGAAAGGGGGTGGTGGAGGAGGGCGGGGGAAGAACTCAGGCGGTGGAGGCGTTGGAGGGTCAGGAGATTCACAGGAGCGAGTCCTCGGTGGGGATTTGGACTGGATATTCTCGTCGGGGCCCAGGGGCGGCGGGTGACACTGCTGAAGGGATATCCCAGGGAGACGGCTGCGGCGGACGGCAGGTGGCCGGGATGGGAGTGGGGAGTGACGACGCTGTGGGCCCAGGGGCGGCGGCGGCTCTGCTGAAGGGATATCCGAGGGAGGCGGCCACGGCAGGCGGCAGGTGGCCGGGATGGGAGTGGGGAGTGACGACGCCGTAGTAATACAGCTGGGGAAGAAGGCCGGCGAGGCGAGTGTGATCACCGTGAATTGCCCGGACAAAACGGGCCTCGGGTGCGACCTCTGCTGTTGGCCTATGCATTTCCAGGGCACATTTCTTCCGGTCCCTTCTCCTACTCCCATATTCTTGTTTCCCTCTCCAATTCGAATGTGGGTTTTACAGCACTGCGATTTGGTTTGGGTTCTCGCCGGCGTGGCCACGTTTCTTCCTGTGCGAGTATTATATGGATAAGAGAGATCCAGCTATTGGAAAACCTTCCAAAGTCCATGATTTATGTATATTTCTTTTTCTTGTAAAACGTTTCAAGGCAAAGAGCATGAACTGATTCTAACACTGACAGCAAAAGAGAGAAGAACATGGAGTACAGAGGATGGCACATGCGTACAGAGGATTCCAAATGTAATCTGTAAGTATTTGAAGCAGTTACAGTACTTTCTACAACATCTATATTAAGGTAAGTTTTTCAACATTTAATTCTATTCCTAATTATGCAAAACATCAGTTATTTCATTATATTTCTATACATAAAATATCTAAGATGTGTACTTGATTAGTTTATAGGAGAAGTAAACAGTGGCGACACCGACCTCCGTCAAGGAGATTGATGGTTACGCTGGGTTACAGACCCCTGTTATATTCATCAGGGTCGAGGTTAGACTTATTTTTTCTAAAATGTAAGAAGAAAATTTTTAACTTTCAGATTAATACACGCGCAGCACAGAAGTATACCTGGTGTTGGAGAGCAGAAACGAAGATGATCTCAGTGAGAGTGAAGTGGCCGGAAGCAGGGAATAGTTGAGAGAAAGATCTACAGGGGTATCCGCTGTTCGGATTTGTTGTCGTATTCATCAGCATCGAGTTGTTAGACTTTTTTTTTCTAAATTGTAAGAAGAAACTTCTGAACTTTAAAATGAAGACACAAACGCAGCAGAACAGAAGTGTACCTGGTGTCAGGGAGCAGGAGGACATGAAGATGATCTCACTGGATAGGGAAAGCGCAGCGAACAGATCTGCCTTGAACAGATGGTTCTTCGTGCAAGGGAGAGACACTTGAAAGGTAAGCATTCCATTTTTTTTTACGTCAATTGTTAATTTTTGCAAGTATTTATAAGTAAAGAGTAATACCATCGCCTCTCCCATGTGTTGTCCCCTCTGCTTACCACTCCACCAGAATATGCTAAATTACATTGCCCGGGAGTACCTCTTTACAGAATTACGGGCCAAATTTTGAAAACCCAGACAGTTTGGAGTCTTCGGATGAGAACCAACCTGGATAGTTCTGTTCCGCTAGCAGAGACATCTATACTATATAATGACAGTATAATGACAGTCTCCAGCAAGTGATGGTCCCCCTGGGCTGCAGACAGCTGCTCGGACGTCCTGTCGTATTCATCAGGTTAGATTTATTTGTTCTAAATGTAAGAAGAGGTTTCTGAATTTTCAAATTAAGGCGCGGAGCACAGAATTATACCTAGTGTCGGGGAGCAGGAGGATACGAAGATGATCTCAATGAGAGATCTACAGAAGTATCTGTTGCTCGGACTTGCTGATGCTCGAACTTGATGTTGTATTCATCATTGAGGTTAGAATTTTTTTTTAATGTAAGAAGAAACTTCTGAACTTTCAAATTAAGATACACGCGCAGCACAGAAATGTACCTAATTGACTGTGTTGTCTTTTCCGTCCCTCATCACATCTGCAGTAGTATGACGCTTCACTGTGCAGAAAATATAGAATGCAGAATAGATCTGCTGCGGCGACTCTGATCGAAGACGGAAAGCACAGTTATGAATAGAGATTAACTCAGAGACTTTTGTGTAAATTTTAAAATTTGAATTCAACGACGGTTAGAGTTTGAGTTGATCCCGGTCTCTAAGTTCGCAAGATGTGGGCTTTAAAACCGGACGTGGGGAGTCTGCTATGAGTTTTTAAAAAAAATTGAGATCGTGTTTGATAGATGGGGACGTGCGTGAGGTAGTTTTTAGTTGAGAGAGATGAGCATGCTGCGGTTTTTACGTTTTTTTTTTTTTTTTTTTTTTTACGAACGAAGATGTTCTGCTGCAGTTTGAAGGTTATCTTTTGTGAGTTTTTAGGCGCAAATTGCTCTGCTGCTGCCACGTCAGCTTTTCAGGACTGCGTTATATATATATAGTATAGATAGTATAGATATAGGTTTTGGCGGGCTGGCGATGAGGAGAGGGAGAGATTTGGAGAGTTTTACTCTGCTGTTGCCACATCAACTTTTTAAGACTGTGTTATATATATATAGTATAGATAGTATAGATAGTATAGATATAGATGGTTGACAAATGGGCTAGAGTGTAGATCCGTGTGCATAAGAATATAGTAGAAAGTTTTACCTCACAAACAGATAATGGGTCTGCTGTTGGGCTATTGGGTAGTACCATTACGAAATTAACGGGTCCAGTGGATCGGTCCTGGGGACCTAGGCCCGTTATGATAGCCTAAGTGTTTTATACAATTAGATCCAATTTAAATTTTAACATATCTGGTGGAGGGTGCACCATGTCAAATATTGCGGATTTTTACATGTAAACTATTATATCAAAAATTATATATTTCTCATTCCTAAATTTTATAAGACACATCATGGAAATTAATAAAAATGTGGAGAAAGACTATTCAATTGTATTGTGGTTGTTTTGCGTATTAAGACATTTGCAACGACATTATTTGCAAATATGCTTTTAATATGGGAATGGTTTATAGGTAAAACCCTTAAATTTTGCTTTGTTTGGTTGTCTTCACAGAGACTATGTAATTAAACAACTAGTTCTATGCCCGTGCCATGTACGGAAAGTTTTTAAATTTAAATATTTTTAATTTATTAATATATCTAGAAAGAAGAATAACAAATTAGATACGTATGAAATATATACATTGTTATCATAGATCTCTACCCGTGTTATGAATATTTTTTAATATAATTTGATATTAATTTAGTTTGTTTATTGCGTTGATCATTAAATTTATAATATCTTTATTATGTTGTTTTGCATTCAAAGATATGGAATGCATGAAAAAAAATGTATAATGTTTAGAAAATCATAAGATGATAGAAATATTATTTATACAGATTATAATTTTAAAAATAAAAAGCTATGTTACTATAAAATGTAAAATACGGTGAAGTTTGATTTAGGGTTTACTTCATTATTTTTTCTAACTTTCCCTATTTATTTATATTTCTGTTTGACATTCTATTTAAATATTTTCTTTTCTTTTTTTACTCCAATAATATTAAGCCAGGTTTGTTTATTGCGTTGATCATTGAATTCATAAAGATGTTTTAAATAAAAAAATTATTTATAATCCTAATGTAATAATATCTTTATTATGTTGTTTTGCATTCAAGGATATGCAAAACAGCATACATGAAAAAACATATAATGTTTAGAAAATAATAAGATGAATAGAAAATATTATATATATATAATGTAAATATGGTGAAGATAGATTTTTACAATGACTGTTTAATAATTAGGGATATTTCGTAATATATTTTCTAACTTTTCCCTTCTTCTTTGTTTTCCTCCAGAATTTGGCTAAGCTTTCACTACTTGCATTGGTAGTACTGGAAACCAGCGGAGACTTAGAAACATGAACAGAAATAGGAACAGGCATCAACAAAGACCTACAGGAAGGCAAGACCGAAGAACAGGCTGAGGAGCGCATGGTGTCGGCCTTCCCGATCGAGGCCATGGTCATGGTGGTTACTGCAATGTGGGGGTCGATCATTGCTACTACTCCATATTCATGAGACTCTGAACAAACTGGGAAGATGGTGTAGTCCCACAATGGAACCATTAAATATAACCTTGGATATCAAACAAATATGAAAGTGGGCTACATCTATAGAGACCCTACGCATTTTAGAACATGGAACTATGCAGAGACTTTGTACCTCAATGAAAAAAAAACAGTGGATATGAAGGTACGGCCAGAGTTTTCAGCTCTTCAGCGGTCTGCTATGGAAAACCCTCGAATATACATGTCTCGGAAAAACGACAAACATATACTTGCGGGCCAAAGAGCGGTTGTGTTGATTGCGTGGCTGCAAAATTGGCAATCCTAGAGAGATCTGCGACAGATATATATGATGGTGTTAGCGGATTGCGTTGAAGTCATTGTTGACGTGTCAGAAAAGAGGCGAGGTGGAAACCATCTCAGGCCGGAATGGAGGAACATACAGTTCAATCGCTGCTAGAATGGGATGACCACTTTGTATGCAACAACAATGTATGCTTGTGACGTCGGCGTCGGCATCGGCAGCACTTTCCTTTGGAGACGGAGGGGATTGTGAGGCAGAGGGGGATGGTGAAAACGGTGAAGGAGAGCGCAGTGAGGATATATTGAGCGATTTTGGGGGAGAGAGAGAGAGAGAGAGATGGGAGGGAGGCGATTGGGTTTCAACTTTGTTCACTATTCAGTTCAGGGCAAGTTGTAATCTCATTTGAATTTAAAAGTGTTTTTTATCTGCTATTTTTAAGGGAGGTGCAGGGGAAAAAACAGTTGGAGAGAGATAGACACGGAGGGAAGAGCAGATAAAAGACACAGAGGTGAGGGGGGAAAACAGTTGTTGAAGTTTGCAGGTTTGTGAAGATAGTCGCGAGACGAGAACATGTCTGGGAAGTTTTTTTCTGAGAACTGTCATTTTGAAAAGACATGCATCCGCCGTCTGCGGGAGAAGAAGCATCGCAGGAGGTTTTGTGATAACTATATTTTTTTAAAACAGGGTGAACTGCCTGCAAGAGTGGTCACTGGAGAGAGGGAGAGGTTATAAGGAGAGTTTTGCTCTGCTGCTGCCACGTCAGCTTCTTCAAACTGTGTTTTATATATATAGTATAGATACACTACTCCCAACTAATTCAAAGTTTCCGCGCATTTTATAACATTATCTCATACTGAACTAAGGGAAGATAATTACGTTACAAAATGGCTAACAATTCCAATTGTCGCAACAAGTGCCGTAGTGATCATCCTATCACCTCTAGGAACTTGATTCCATTATGAGTCTCACTTAGTACTCGATCTTTATTATTTCGGCTCCTTGTGTCAGCTTTAGTTAGGAGGGTGGACTCTACAACTATCTCTACTATCCGACTCATTGTGCTCGCACTCATGAGGAGGATTTGGTTATGAGGTTGTGGTGCCCTTTAGAAAAGGCCAGATAAGAACTTGATTTTAGTAAGAGTCTCACTTAATATCCAATCCCTATTATCCAGCTCTTGTGGAGCACTCCCAAGAGGCCGGCCTCACATGCTTGTAGGCTCTATCCACATAGTGAGTGTTGACACAAGGAGGTAGGTAGTAGGGACCGAATCTTATGAGAAATGTTTATTATTTGATCGAGTTCTGATGAATTATTTGTCAAGTAATTTTATTGATTATAAAGATGTTGTCAGATTCCTCTCTCTCTCTTTTCTAACTAATAAAATTATTTGACAAATAATCTACCAAAACATTGTGATCAACCCGAGCGAGTAACAAATATTTCTCCGATATTAATCATTTCCCTTCCAATATTGCTGAATACTCACTAGGGTCCGGATCGTGGACTTCCAGGTCTGGAATCCCTTTTAGCTTCCACATTTTGATGACTACCAAGACCCTCGTGCTTCTCCCTATAGCTATAACCTTGTCGAGATCGATGTGCCCTTTTAGGAGTAATGTTTTCAAGGTTCTATTTAAGAAGTAGACAAATAGTGATAGAAATTTGTACGAAGTCAGATAAGAAATAGTTATTTGATGATAAGAGTATATGCTAAGCTTATGTTTCAAAAAACAAAAAAGAGGAAGAAGAAGAAGAAGAATAAGAGACACTGGTGCATAGTATCAATGGCATTTCGTCGAACATTACGTGTGCGATGATAGAAGGGCTCGGCCAGCGCTTTAGTGGAGCTGGCGACGGTCACTGGGAAAACCCGACAGCTGGGTGAGGCGCCTGGGAAAGTTGGCTGACGATCGGCCTCAGTGCAGCTGCCTGGTGCGCTGGTGCCGGCGTGCAGATGGCTAGGCTAGGCACTCGCATAGGGACATGCATCGAACATCTGCTCTGCAGTGAGCTAGTCGACATGTGGGTAGCTGCCATGGACCTGCTCATAAGATCTGGGCGGTGCGAGCTTGACAGTGCTCGATCCAGTACTGCTCTAGGGGTCCGCCAACATTCGTCGGCACACAGAATGAACGCAGAGGGGATGTGATGCAATGGTCGCAAGGCTGGCTGGGGCAGATCCGGAGGCGGCGCTATGACTTGGGATGGCAGTCAGCAAGTCTGCAGTGCAGCTGTAAAGAGAGAAGGTGATGTAGAGATGGGATCGGCAATACGTCGAACATCTGGCGCTCAATCTGGTAAAGCAACTAGATGGTTGTTCTGACCGAGCAGAATGGCATGCGCGCCTGCGGTCCTGAGCAGCAGGGCCGAGCAGGAGCAACACAGAGCGAGGGAAAAGGAGCAGCAGCATCACTAAAGACATTTCTCAAAGAGTATCCATGCTGCCATAAGCTAGCTACTCGCATCTTCATCAAATGCAACTTCCAACCCGAACGTAGCATGCAACTCTTGCTACCCAACAAAGTGTTTTAAAGTGGTAGTGACCATGCAGAAGTGCCTACATAGATGCGACAAGGAGAACCCAGGTGGCCATTTCCTCTCCGGAAACCAGCTCAACCAGAAGGCAGCATCCTATTAACTTCCTCCCCTTCCCTAAAAGGCCGGTGTTCTTTCTTCTGTGAAAACAGTGAATGCATCATGCAGTATTGTCCGTAAACTCCTTGGACATAATGGCCTCTTGACTTGTCTGTGCGTCCAAGTGTGTGAATTCGCATCAGAGCTGGGGGGGGGGACTCTGTTTGTATGCCTTTATCAGCAGCCAGCAGTACATGCCATGAAGGTCTGATTGAAAACCCAACTAATGTAAAAGGCCAGGAATGGTTCTTCAAGAGTACAGAAGGTCATCTTCCTCTTGTTGAAGCTTGCCACCGCTCTGCCCACACTTTACCACTCTCCACTGCTTCCATTTACAAGTCTCTCTCTCTCTCTCTCCATATTGATGTCATAAATACATCTGATATAGTTGGTGCATAAGATAATCAGATATGAGACAAGATATATGTGGCGTAAGACCAATTTTACCAGTTGAGAAAGATAGAGAAATGTGATTAAAAGTTTACTTGTTATATATTGTGACAGTACACTCATGCAAAGCGTGGATTGGACATCGAGATGGGATGAGAGGGGGGGAATCCGGATCCGTGGAGGGGGTTTGTTTTTGTCCACTAATATCAACCAAAAAAATAAATAAATAAAGTCTTCTATCAAGATGATTGGAGGACAAAAACATACGCTCGAGTCCCATCGATTGATCTTGATCTTAATAAGGGGAGGTGTGTGCAGCAAGCAAGCATGATCTCCACTGGATGGTCCTTGTTAGACTTCTCATGTGTCTTTCAGTTTAGATGTTTTGGGAAAAAAAAACACTTAACTACGGAAGCCTTGATTTATTCCAACTTTTAATTACTCTACCATAAACTTTAATTTAAGAGTTCTAAAAAGGAGAAAAATAAGACAATCATGGGTGTCAAGCTTCAAATGTACTCTCGCCCACTACTTTTCATGTATCGTCATTGTCCAAACAAACCTGTCGGGATCAGATTACCCAGATTGGCAGGTTTGGCCTTTTTCATATGAGAACTGACATGATTTGACGTGCGTTCTTTTACCAATAAGATCTTTAAATCACTTTGATTAACTGAGTGCTTCATTGAAAAATATTTAATACATATAAAAAAATATGTATAGATGTAAACTAAATTAAATATATTTATTAAAAATGTGTTACTTTTTGCGGAATTATAATACATTTCCTATCTATCTCATTTTTAATTTTTTCAAGAACAAATGACACACTTTTAATAAATGTACCATTTTATTGCACACTTTTTAGTGCACTAAATTAATATTTCTCAAATTTCTGTCCAAGAATTATTACATCTTATAGAGGAAGGACGCCATGACAGCTGAAATGACACGATTCACGCTCTCGCACCAGGGCCGCGGCCACTTTGGCCCGCACAAACTTGCACACAGTGGAGAGGGGAGATGAGACGGAGACGCAGCAGACGACCAGCACAGTACGCCCCCCCCCCCCGCGCTGCTGCCAGGCAGCTCGCGCGGGCGGGCGCAGACGGGCGGCCAAGCGACGACGGGGCTTTCAGTGATCATGTATATGACTGGAGACTCACGAGCGAAGAAACCAAATCGGGAAGAAGACGAGAACAATAACTAAAGTTAGAAAACAAAAGGGAAACGCTTCAAGGAGAAGACATCGACGCGTCCTGATGTCAAGGGGCACCCAGCTTTCTGCCTGTCTCTGGTCAGGTGCTCTTTTCTTCCTATGCATCTCCTAAGCTCTCAGCTTAAAGGACGTCTTAAAGGACGGTGCAAGGCTTACATTCTGAAAGAACCCAACTGAAAACTATGCTTTGTCACCTAGACTTTAGAGTAATGTGAGAGAGAGATGTATACATATACAGTGGTGCGGCTGTGCGGCCCGGCCGCACCATAGCGACGAGATCCAACGGCTGTCCATCATTGCGCGTGTCTACAGCGCGTGTCTACAGCGCGTGTCTACAGCGCGTGTAATGCATTGCGGCTGCTGGATCTTGATCCAACGGCCACCGTTATGCACGGTCGCATCATATATTTATCTATATATATATATATAAAGAGAGAGAGAGATTAAAAAAAAAAAATCTATCTATTGCGACAGCCAACAAGTGGAAGAAGGAAAAAAATACACAGCTTTTACACGTTAGAATATGACACTGCAACCTCCTGAGAGATCACATGAGAACAACTAGGCGATTTGTAGGGGGGCCATGCATGCGGACCCATCCATCAAGAAACATACCCACATAGCCTTCTACACTAAGCCAAAGACGTATGTAACTGGCAGTGGCTACTTGAAAGAAAACAAAAAACTCACAGAGATTGAAAGATCTACGATTCCAAACGACAAAAGCACACATCCCCATTAATCACCATCTCAGCAATCCTTCTTGTCTTCCTCGCCAGTGCCGGTGCTGGCAGCGACATTAGCGCCGTCGACGCCGGCCCCAGTGCCACCACCGTCGTTGGCGTCGCCGGGGGCGGCGGCTGCAGCTGCAGCAGCATCATGCTGGGAGGGGGCCAGGCTGAGCAGGTAGTGACGGATGCCCCTGGCGTATTCCAACAGCCTGCCGGCGGGGGGGATGATCTCCCTCACGGCCTCCTGCGCCTCGAAGTCGCGCAGCCAGGAGTGGAAGAGAGGGAAGGTCGTCGGGTCGACCAGCTTCACCTCCGCCACCTCCTCGAACACCGACAGCCAGTAGGAGCCGCAGCCCACGACGATGTCAAGCAGCCCCACAGTGTCGCCGCCGAAGAACCTCCTCCCCATGAAGTGCCCCTCCCGGAGCTCCCTCTCCAGCAAGTCCAGGTTCCGGTGGACCTCCCCCACCGCCACCTTCTGCTCCTCCCCGGTCGATCGGAACACCGTCCCCACTGCCGGAGCCAGCTGCACCACCACCGCCATCAGCATCACCGTGTTATGCGACTGTTACAAGAAACCAGAAGCGCCACATTCGAAGTCGAGTACTACTCACCTTGTCATCGCAGAAGTGGCACCAGAAGCGCACGACAGCCCGCTCATAGGGGTCTCGGGGCATGATGGGGTTCTGCTCCCACGTCTCGTCGACGTACTGGAGAATGACGACGGACTCGGCAAGGGCACGGCCGGCGTGGAGGAGGACGGGGACCTTCTTGTGGACAGGGTTGTAGAGCAGGAGCGACGGGCTCTTGTTGGCCAGGTCCTCCTCGACGTACTCGAACTCCAGCCCCTTAAGCTTGAGCGCGAGCTGCACGCGGTGGGTGTAGGAGCTCGCCCACATCCCGAAGAGCTTCAACTCGGCAGCAGACTCGGACGCCGTGCCGCTCGCCATCTTCGTCGACGCAGCAGTCGAACAAGCACACTGGAGAGGCGCGCTGCGAAGGGGCGGATCCCTCTCTTTTTATAGAGAACCCAACCCAACGCAACAGAGAGGTTTCTAAAGCCACTGCTCCTGTTCGGGTTTATGTGGGTCTCACGCATTTGTAGTAGACATGAACACGCATAGATTTGACGAGGCCGATAGAACAACAGGGGGGCGGGGGGAAAAGCTTCTCCACCAAGCCACATGCTGGCTTCCACAAGAAACTTTTGAACACCTTTTTGAATAGTTGACCAAAAGACCATGCGGGGGGGCGGTGCAGAGACTTGTTCCTGATCGTTTACACAGGAGGGAGAGCTCTCTCTCTGCGGTCTTGGACAAGGGACTTGCCGTGGGAGATTATATTAAAGTCCCATGATTGTTTATTAGATTACTTCGGTTAATAGATCGTATTCTGCAGACTCAATGTTTTGTTTATGGCAAGTTGTAGCTCTCATAAAGAAGAAACTAATGGGCGTGGAGAAGGGGCTTATTGTAAACAAAGCATATGTGAAGGTAAAGAAGTCAAGTCCATAGGGATCTTGTTTGACCAATATATAGTAGGTTCCATCTTTGCTCACTCTATGTGAGACCCATGTGGGCATCTAACTTGCTTGGTGGGAGGTATTCAAATGAAATTGTAAACTTATTTGTACAAAAAGCTCTTAGTTAAGATAAAATACTTGGATCGTTTAGGACGACTTGTAAGTAGCTTAAGAACATGCATGAATTGGTATATGCACATTTGCTTATTATAAGCATTAGCCTTATAATAAAGTTGATACGAATTGCAACGAAACAAACAGATAAGACCCTTCTCTCTTTCTATTTATCAAGTAATGGAATTACTTTCCTTATAACCCTACATCAATTTTATATAAATTAAGCTAATCTTACAACAAATACTTCTCTCATATCGTAGATGCTAGTACCTCCAAATAAGATTGCAAAGAGCTCGATCTCCTCAGTACCAAATCGATCACTCTCTTTTCCATGGAGTGGGGTCACATCCCCACACTAGAGCCACGTATCTGGGGTCACATCAGCATGGGCCAACCCCGTTGTCCCGTATACATATTCCCCTCCTTCCCCCCACCCACCATCCATCCCCCTGATCTCATCATACAGTGTGCCCTCTCACCCGCACGCTGCCAGACCAAGCTAGGTCGTCATACGTACGGCACTTAAACAAATGGAGAGGGCACCCACATTAACTAGCGATACATGCCCTGGGGAAGCCGGCGAAGGAAAGAGAGAGCAAGGGTGGGAAAGCAAGAGCTCACGGACACGGCCAGAAGAGGGCCCTGGCACCGCAGGAGACAGCAGGCTCAGAGGCATTAGAGGGGCAACAGCAACCCCACTTTTGCGTGTAGTACAGCCACTCGTTAACAATTCTTGCACCGTGCGGGGATGACCCGTTTAAGACGGGAGTCCGGCCCATCACCTTACCAATATTGTCACTGGTTTGAAGTTTAAACTTTGAAACCCCCCCCCCCTTCTTCCCCTTTGGGTATACTTAACCACATGCATTTGGCCACCGTGGTTGAGACATTCCAAATAATCTTTCTAGGATGTAGACATCAACTCTGAGTAATATATATGTCAAATATTTTCCTATATTTTTCATGGAATTTTAACCATCATTATTCTGTGTGTATTTCTAGGTCCCACAACTTCTCTACATGCAAGTCTCAACCGGTCAAGAAGCACTCAGGCATAGTTCTTCACGGACTGTAAGATTTTAAATAGAAGTGGGGACAATGTTGCTGAAGCATGCACATGCCGTTTGATCAAGTAAGTAGTTTGGTCTACGAGAATAGACCAGTAGGAACAAAATTTCCTCATGAACAGGAGGGGCAAGCATCGCTATAGCTAGTTTACCTCTGAAGCAGCAGGACTACGGTGGGTCAAAAAGGAAAGGGGAGGGAACAAAATAAAGGCAAAGGCTGAGATCACATGTACCCTTTTTACTTCTCTTTCCTAGATACACACTCTCGCGGTCGCCATTGCTGAGGAGTTAACACCCACTACTCCTGTCCACCGCGCAGCAGCAGCAGCTAGCGAGTGGTTATTTGTGGACCTGGTGTGAGGTTACGAAATCTTTCATGTTCCATTCGGGCGCTTCACCATGCACACAAGGCATCAAGGGAAGAGGGGGGGTGCACATGTGCATGCTTCCCCACTGAGGGCAGCAGCTTCCCAGTTAACAGAGCTTCTTCTCTTGTCATGCAAGGAAAGGAAAGGACTCACTTCCCATGTATGGCTGCTTTCTGTGACGTGTTTGTTTGGAGATGATATAATACATATGCATAAAAGAATAGTGTATATGTTTATTTAATATTTCATGTTTTCGTGGGCAGAAATATCTACTGGCCGTCCATGCACTGTATTGGTCAGGTAGCATCCATACGTAGGCAGATGTGGATGGGACACCACACATTCGTATAATAAGTGCATCTCTTTTCATGGCTATGTCCTCGGATATATATATATATATATATATAGATGTATATATATGTGACATTTTAAAATTTATATCATTGAGTGATGTTAAATATATATGTTATAAAATGATGTCACTAAAAGTTTTTTCATATATATATATAATTTGATACGATTTGTTTGATGGAGTTTTGAGTCCCCATGCATATATATAAATAGTTGTTCATAATATATATCATGAAGAAAGACACTAATTTACTGAACAGTCCAATAAATTCGACAGTATATGAAATACAAACATAACATGTATTCGCTGTTTCAAGTAGAGGACAACAGTAGAAAGTGTGTGAGAAGAAGCTACTGTTTTTGTCATGTATTCAGCATACCACATATGTTTCTTAAAAGGTTGCTAAAAATCGGAAGAAAAAAAGGAAGAAAGGGGCCGGCACCCTTTTTTGGAGGTCTTCACATCTCTTCCCCAGCCTGCCTTTTGTTTGTTTCCTAGCTTGTGTTTGATACGGGGGACTCGCAGTCACAGATCGAATCTGCTGAGGGGCGGGATATGCGAGTGAGGTTAAAGGTGGATGTGGATGTCTGCCTGCCTAAAGGCCTACAGTATCTATGCTCATGTACGGATGGGGATAATCGGTCTTGTGCCATTGGCCATTTCTGGACCTGCGATTAGTGGTGGCTTGCAGCAGCGGGAAACGCGGTTTTGGTAGGTGTCAGTTCAAGTGTTCGACGTTATGCCTGTGATGTTTCTTTGTTAAATGTGGAGGTGGGTTAGGGGGGACAACGCCCAAACAAGGACTGACCCGAGGAAGGGCACATGAGATCACATGGGGAGGGAAGAGCTCGTGTGGAGTTACATGTAGGATTGGACTTTCTGCCCTCGACAAAAGGAGATGTTATAGGCGATCCTTAAGGCTCGTTTAGTTATATGTTTAAGTATTGTGGGAAGCAACGATGTGAAGGTATCGTACTAGTAGGACTAAAGCCTATGGCCTCTGGCCCTCTCTGTAGGCTGCTGTAGTCTAATGGTAGCAGCTGGCTGCACAAAAACACACACGCCATGTACATATGCGGGGATGAGGTGAAAGAAAGGGAGAGAGTAGCTGATCTATGCCTGGGGTTTCCCACATGCATAGGAATAGCGTCTCATCAAAGGCAGAACGCGAGTGGTGATCACAAGGGTATCATGCATAGCTAGAGAAATATTTATTGCAAAACTTATTTAATAATAATAATAAAGATTGTAAGAATATTATTCTATATATTGGTTGGAAAAGCGGAATATGCTAATTGCTGTGGACTACAATGCGAACTTCCATCTAAGCTGTATCAAAGTACCATAGAAAGTGACATTGCTTTAATGGATCCACATAGAATACAAATTAATGATTACCCAAAACATGACAATTTTGTCCACCAAAATACTAGTAACTTATCGATTCCCAAACCGCTGCAGTGACAATGCACAAAGTTTTTGAAGTTTTAAATTTAAGTGCTATTTGATGGGCTATAAAATATCATGGACTTTTAATTTTGTAGCTTTTAAAGTTTAGTTTACCGTGATGTATAATGAGATTGGAGATGACATATGAAATGATCATGATAGAGATTCATTAGTTAAGACATTCTATTATACACCTAGATATTCATAAAGAAAAATACTTATTTGTACCGTAGATTTCCTACTCGTCTTTAATTTCTCATATTTTAAATCTATTATCAATGCAAATTATATTTGTCACTCTTGATCGATAACTAATTAAGGATAACAAATAAGATTTTATATTAAAAACAAATAGTGCAAAGATGAGGCCCACGCATTGCGCAAATAAGCCAATCCCGTCCTAGCAGAAAGCTAATATTTCTCATTCTCGAAAACAAGTTTTATGAGGAGCATGTCTAAAAGAGAGATTTATAGGCAACATTTCATTGGCTTAATAACAATATTTAGATAGTTAAAAGAGAGCATATGTAGTTCAAGATTGTTGGTCACTGTTGATGATAAATGGCTATAGCTTTTTCAGATGCTAAGGAACATTTTAATAACACCCTAAACCCTAATGCCCAAGCAAATTATATTACCATATGCATCCCATCCACCACATGCTATATATAGTTGGCCATTGTTTTTTCAATTTATAAAGCTCAAGTAAGCTATTCTATTAAGGGATCACAAGAGGAAAGAACCATTTATAGCTTCTATTGAACCCCATATGTAGGTTTTCTTCGCCGCTCCTTGCTAGATCTATGCAAAGCACATGCATCGGTCAAGAAGATGTCTTTATTCCCACAACCCTAATTAACTATATTCTTTGCCTAGAGCAATGGAATAATCTGTAATCACATATTCCAAAAAAAAAAATCAAATTTTAATCTCTGTCCACATCTCACCTTGTTAATTTATCACAAATCTTTAGTTTTTTCACCAGTATGATTTGACAAGAAACTTTCAGTAGCATTAGCCCTTGGTCTTCCACGGATATGTGCTTAGATTTGATCCACGTACATGTCTTCTCTTTCGAGTGGAATCCATTCGACAGCGATGGATGTTAATTTGGGCAAATATTGCTTGGCCAGTCTCATTGACATACCAAACCACACCAACACCATCAAACAAATTTAAGACCCGTCAGTAATTAAGCTGACGAACCTGATCCGAACTCGGCGTCCATGGCGCTGCTCGCCGGCAGGCCAGATTAAACTACGGGGGAGAGATGCTGTGAAAACCGGCCGCTGGGGGCGGGTTCGTGCGTGGTCTCGTCAGTCTCGCCCACGTAACGCACAGGTGCACACAGTTGCCCCGCTCCTGCCCGCGTTGGGCCGAGCGAGCGGGCGAGCGAGCGAGACGAGAGTCCTCACCAGGCGTGCAGCAGCTGCTGCTTTTCGCTTCCCCCCTCTGCCGGCCGCTGCAGCGGGGCTGCTGCCGGGCTCGGTCATCACCCCCCCACCAACAGTCACCACCCCCCGCGACTCAGCGCATTTGCTTCCCCCCCTTCCCCTTGCAGTGGGTGAGAGCGACTCGTCCTTGCCGGTGCTCCCCCCTTGAACCGGGCACTTCGTGGGGACGAGAGCCCCACCAGTCAACACGGGGGAGGGGGGAAGGAGGTGTGAGAGAGAGAGAGAGAGGCGCCGATGGTTCCAGATGATGTCCTCTGTTATGTGTGTGTAGACTGTAGAGTGAGAGAGATGAGATTGACGCACACAGTGACACAGATGATGTCCTCGGTTATGTGTGTGCGGGTAGAGAGAGAGAGAGAGAGAGAGAGGCTGATGCACCCAGATGATGTCCTCTGCTATGTGTGTGTAGAGTGAGTGTGTGTGAGAGAGGGAGAGAGAGACTGATGCACCCAGATGATGTCCTCAGTTACGTGTGTAGAGTGGAGAGAGATGTGATTGATGTACCCAGATGATGTCCTCAGTTTGGTTAGTTCGATTTTTCCTGTTTAAATCAAAAAAATGAACACCCTTAGTTAGGTGTGTGTGGGTAGAGAGAGCGAGAGGGGGCCTGATGCACCCAGATGTTCTCTGTTATCCGTGTGTGTGTGTACTGTAGAACTGTAAAAAAAAGTGTGTACTGTAGAGAGAGAGAGAGAGAGAGAGGAGATTGATGCACCCACATGATGTGATAGTCCTCGGTTACGTGCGTGTAGAGAGAGGGTGAGAGAGTGATGCACCTAGATGATGTCCCTCTGTTATGTAGGTGTAGAGAGAGAGTGTGTATCCCATGCCTCCATGGGCCATGGCCATCACGGATTCCAAGTGACCTTGTCTTTTTTATATCAGTTGATTGTACTAACATTGATAGTACTCAATTGAGAAAAAAAAAACAAAAAAAACAGAGCGGTGTGTTTAATGAGACAAAGATAAAAAGTTAGAAAGGAGAAAGAGGGAGACTTTGCAGGCGTTTGTGTATGCTTTTCATGAATGAACCCAACCTCAGCGTTTTAGTCAATTGCACTCGGTAGATGCAGCAGCCGCCTATGAATACGGGCATTATTTGAAATCTCCAGGGACCGTCGCCCAAGTTCTTCTTTAATCTTGTGTCCCCACCACCCGCTCGTTCGTGGGTATGTGAGTCAACAAAACTTGGAGACCAAGTGTGATGTTGCATCATGGCATTCGAGAATGTTCCTCTAACTTGCTGCAGACCTTACTTCACAGTTTTGCTATAAACCAAGCATTAAGCCAAATGTTTCAGGAGAGAATTAAGCAAAAAAAAAGGCTCACCGTATAGGCCAGCTTTGCAGCAAGTACTACCCTGTTGTAAGTATAGATCTTGCTACAAACAAGAATGAGTATTGTGCATCCTTTATCTTGTAAATTCTTAGTTGTAAAAGAAGAAGGGGGAGAAAGAGAGAAGAGATGGACCTAACCGGTCCTCTCTTTCTCTAAACACATTATTAATAGAAAATTTTGAGGAAGACCCTTCAATAAACACACAATTATATTACTCTCCTTCGAGATGGGGCAAAGATATCACAAAACCCCATCTCGCCCACCAATATAGAAAAAAATAGAGGAACTCAACTTCTTTGTTAGAATATCTACCACCTGATCAAATGACTGAACAAAAAAATATAAATTTGACTCCGATCAATCTTCTCCTTGATAAAATGATGGTCGAACTCAATGTGTTTGGTGCGATCGATCATGTTAAATTGGATTATTTATAATCTTGATTGTCGTCTTGCTATCACAATACAAACGAAGAGAGACTTATTCCATAGTTGTAACTCTTGAAGTAATTTCTATAATCACAGAACTTCACATGCATCTAGTGTCATTGCCCTATACTCTACTTTTGTTGTTAACCGAGCCACCACAGATTGTTTCTTACTCCGTCAAGCCACTAAGTTACCCCCAACATGCATACAATATCCAGAGGTAGAATATCTGTCATCAAGTGATATAAACCAATTTGCATTAGCAAATCCCTCTACCTAAAAGGTATTATGGCAAGAGAACAAGAAGCCCTGACTAGGCCACCCCTTCAAGTAGCACAACACCCGATTAGCCTCCTCAAAGTGTCATTCTCATGGATCATGCATATACTGGTTGAAAATATTAACTACATAAGCTATAATAGGTTAGAAAAGATCAACAACTTAACTAGCTGTTAATATCTCCCTCGGTCAGCAGACGCTCCACCATCTACCACTAGTCGACGATTCTAATCTATCGGGATAGTAGCAGGCTTACACCCCCAACATCTCAATTTTTAAGAGCAAGTCTAACACATACTTGCATTGTGAGAAAATAATTTCTCTGGATGACTTTGCAACTTCTATACCTAAGAAATCTCTTAGTGGGCCCAAGTCTTTCACATCAAGCACTTGCTTTAGCTTAGATTTCCATTCCATTCCTCGATCTTGATGTGATCATCTCCTATAACAACAACATCATCAACATAAACAAGGAGAATGGTCATTATTCCTTGGAAATGTCTATCGAACAAACTGTGATCTGCATTACTTTATCTATATCCCATATCTCTTATAGTTCGGCTAAAATTATCAATTATCAAACCAGGGAGAAGATATTTGAGACCATACAATGAGGTTTCAGCTTGCAGACTTTTCTAACAGTTGCTTCACTATCAAAACCAAGTGTTGTCTGCATATAAACCTCCTCTTGAAGATGACCATGTAGGAATACATTCTTCACGTCCAGCTGATGTAGCTCCCAACCAAAGTTAGATGCACATAAAATCAAGATACAAACGGAATTCATTTTGTCATTGGAGCAAATGTCTCATCATAATCCTTCTATATGTCTAACTGTAGCCTTTTGCTACCAACCGAGCTTTGTACCTCTCTACTTTGCCTTCTAGTGTTTGTTTCACAGTAAACACCGATCTACACCCAACTAATGTTTACTAGCTAATAGAGAGACTAAAATCTCATGTCTGATGTTTTGAAAAAGCTCTCATCTCTTCTAACATAGTCTTCCTCCACTTATGCTCTTCTATAGTCAATTGCCTGTATTGGGAATGCAAAGAGAGTCTAAGCAACTAAAAAACACTGACACACTACAAGAAAAATTACATATGTCAACGAGTTTATGTCAGCGGCTATATATAATATATATGTCAACGGCTTTAAACAGCCGTTGCCATATGTAATATATGTCAACGACTTTTGTGTAGCCGTTGACATAAATTTGAATTTATAACATATGTCAACGGCTATCTTTGGCCGTTGACATATACTATATATGTCAACAGTTTATTATAACTGTTGACATATGTTATGAAAAAAAAATATCAAGCCGGTATTTGGAGGGAGCTTTAACATAAAATACATATGTCAACGGTTTTCTAGCCGTTGATATATGTTGATAAAAATAGTAAAATTTAATTTTTTACAAATTTTTTATTTTTATCTCTTATTTTATCAACGGCTTTTTATAACTGTTGACATATACTTATTTGTCAGCGATTGTCCAAGCCGCTGACTAATAATTCAAAAAAATCTTAAATCCCCTGCCCCCTCCTCTCTCGCCCCCCGCCGCCTCCTTGCTCTCCCCTCTCTCCTCTTTCCACCTGGCACCTGCCCCCTCCTTTCTCCTCTACCAAAGCTTGAGAAGGAGGCGGTGGCCTGGACTCTGGGAGATCTCCGTGAGCGGGTGTGCTGCATGGCGGAGACGGCGGCGGAGCTTGGCTGGACAGCGAAGGGGCCGGCATTGACGTCCTTCTGCTACGACGGTGACCTGGCTCTGTTCCTGCTGCCGCTGGTGCTCTTCCCCGGGGCCATTCTCCCGCTGCAGATCTTCGAGTTCCGCTACCATGAGGGCCATCTGCTTCGAGGTCTGTGATGTGGTCCTCCACGCCGACGCCATCCACAGAGGTGGTGGTCAGATCATCCCCACGGCAAGGAGGGTCATCTATGCTTCTCTGCTGACGGCGAAACCACGGCTTCTGGAGCCGGTCTATCTGGTGGAGATCCAGGCGCCAGAGCAGGCGCTCGGCGGCATCTACGGCGTTCTGAGCCAGGCGCAACGTCGGGGCAGGCGTTCCCCCAGTGTGTTTTCGATCACTGGGACATGATGTCCTCCGACCCGTTGGAGGCCGGTTCCCAGGCGGGGCAGGTCGTGGCGGATATTCGCAAGAGGAAGGGCCTCAAGGAGCAGATCACCCCGCTCTCCGAGTACGAGGACAAGCTGTGAGAGCTCCCTGCTCTGAAGGAGAGGGAGCTCCAGAACCTGCTCAGGTGGCTGCCGGGTTACGAGGCGTCGCAGATCAACATGAAGGGCGAGCAGCCCATGGGCTTCGCCTGTTCTCCACACCGCAACATGCCATTGCCGCCAAGGATGCTCTCCAGGTGTTGTTTTGGACTGTACTTGTGTGATCTTTCAATGAGGGTTTATGACATTAGGGGTGGTTCTCACCTGAAGGACTTGTGTTGTTTCAGAACATGGTTTTCGATGCGGAATCGAAGGCCGTTTTGCATACGGAGATGGCAAAGAAGAATCTTTCGTTAAGAGGGGTAAGGTTCTTAAGCTGTAGATGAGGCTTCCCTTTTGCGCTAAAATTGTTCAGCTGATGATCTGGGAATGTGCTTTTTATCGACACTTATCTATTTCTTGCAAAATCTTTGGCATACTAAGAAAGTAAGGGGTCGATCTGAGCTTCATGGGAAGGTGATGTGCAAAGTACTTGTTCATTTGAAAATGTATTCAGTATTCACTCGGGTTTTTGCATAGAACTCCAGAAAAATAAGATGAAAAATCACAGTACAATGTGGCGTATAGGTAACACTTGACCTTTTGCGAAGTTTTTTGTTTTTTTTCTCGATGCATATTGTTGCAGAAGCGTGAAGAGGGCCAGTTCATTACACGAGGGAAAAAAAAATGAAAACAGGTTCCTTCTTTTTGGTTGGGGTGGAGTGGCCTCTTTCGTGCTGCCATTGACTGTTGCAGGAGGTGCTAACTCAGTGGAAATCCTACTACGCTATATGTTTATGCAAACTATAGTTGAAAGGCAACATGTGGTGTCCTTGGAGAGCCTAAGTCAGTGGAATCCTACTACGCTATATGTATGTATATACACTTGTTAAAAGTGAAGAAAATTTAGACCAGTTGAAGATAGTCTTCGTACATATTAATTGCAGATTATGCCTTATAAATGGCACCTCAAATATGACAGCTTTGACAACTGTGACGCAAAATCATGTTTTGAGATTTTGTTAGTTTCAATGTTTGGAGCAATAGAATGGTTCATGTGTTATGATGAAATAAATTTTTGTCTCAAGTACCTTTATGTACTCTGTTCATGCACAAGTTTATTTACCTTTTTTTTAATGAATAGCTTATAACCTTGTAAAGAGGAGATTGGTGTGATCTACTAGTCTGGCAGTTCTTGACCTGTTATATACTTTGTCCATCCTAATGACGATGGTTTTTATACTTATTTTCTTAGTAAAGGAATAATATGGCAAACACATGGTTGTAAGTCAAGTTGATGAGACTATGTTAGTCTTGTCATGCTGTTTGCAGAATCAGTTAAACTTTTTTTCATCTTCCTAATTTGTTGTTTGTGTTCTCATTAAGTTGAACCATGGCTATCCTATTCTATGGGATGTATCATGTGAAACTGTTCTGCAGTGGATGATGGTTAAAAATTGGTCTTTGATGCCTCATATCTTGCAAATATTTTCTAATTGAATTACCAAAAAGACAAAGAAAGCAAGTTGCAGGGACAAAAAAATGGAAAAAGAATAAACAAGAGATGACATAGATTTGCATTACTCTAGTTGAATTATAAAAATGAATATGTCTACTATCAGCAGTAAAAGTTTCAAGCACTGATTTTACTCTTGCTTCTGTACTCCCTTATGCCTACACAACCAAATGGCTTTTAATTGGTATAAGGGAATACATGAGATGATAGGGAAAACTCTGAATTAATATGATAGGAAAATTCATTAACATAATGGTAGATGAAAATTTCCAATGACTGGCATCATAAAATGGAAAAGTTAAGAGATCTCCCCCCCCCCACCCCCCCCCGCAAAGTGGTTGGTACCACAATTGTATTAAAGAAAAGAATCAAGTATAGGCAGTGTACTCCAAGAAACAGCTCCCACCCTATACAATTGAGAACCACGCTCAGGAATTTATACAGCCATGTTTCGTCACAAAATGAAAAAGTTAAGAGATTCGTAACCCAAGTTTGATGAAGGATTACACATGATAGAGGGTAACACATTAATGAACGGCTGACAGTGAAGAGTCTGCAATGGTCATTGGTATGCTACCCATGGTGTACTGGAGATTTGGCATTAATGGATGGTATAGCACTTAATTTCAAATCATAGCATGTGTGAAAGGAGCTCAGGGATTTGTTACAATCATGGTTCTGCCTGTAACTTCAAATTTGGCTCTGTCCGTGATGCAGGCATGGGAACATTTTTAGCAAGTTCTCATCTGCTCATTAGCTTTGACATCATAACTGGAATAAAAAGAAATATTTTTTTCTATTTTGGAATTTTTTATGTAGCAAATATCTTGGATTTTTTTTATTCTGGTAATTTCTTTATGCATTTTCCCTTCCTTCACGTTAGTAACTTCTGCTCATTTAGTCAGCAGTTTTACAATCATGTGTCAATGGTCTTTTTTGCAACAATGGTGCTACCCTTTAGAGTCAGGGGAGTGGTGCTTCTTCCTATATATTTAGGAGGACATCATGAGTCTTGCGCTCCCTCCATAAGAAGCGAAGTTCTTTCATAGTTTGAAGGAAAAATGTGGTGAAAGGTGCACCTTAATGAATATATATGAAGGTTCTTTGGAAGCAAATGTCCATCTGGGCAAACTCTGTGAGTAGTTATAGCTATAAGTCTGGAAGAACATCTTGAATTTTTTTAAAAAAATCATGTAACATTTGTCAGCGGCTATGGGAGCCGCTGATGTAAACAACTTTTGTCAGCGGCTTAAGCCGCTGACAAAATTTTTTATCAGCAACTCAAGCCGCTGACATAACAAATTTTTGTCAGTGACTTCAAGTTGCTGACGAAAAAAATTTTTGTCAACGGGTTTAACCGCTGACAAAAAATTCTTTTGTCAGCGGCCTAATTTTTCGTTGACATATGTTAAGTCGACGGTAAAAATGTCGACGGCTTTGTCAACGGGACTGTAGCCGTTGACATATGTCTTTGTCAACAGATTTTTTATTTTTGTCAACGATCTATAGCCGCTGACATATGCCCTTTGTCTTGTAGTGACAGGATGAGAAATAGACTTATATGAAAACATAATGAACAATACTATAATGGTAACGAACATGAGGAACAACTGGGCAAGTGTCCTTTTTGTGTGGAATATGAACATCAAGGTAAGAAACAACAGAGTAGGGGAACATTGTTAATGTTATGACTTGACGTAGAGACCTCATAAAAAGAAGTGGTTGGAGCTTCAAGACACTTGGATAATAATAATTAAGATGTTGATGCACATAAGACTAATCTCCTTCTGTTGTAGCTCCATTTCTTAGCTCTCCTTGAACACTGTCCACCGTGATATTACTCATCTTGGGCGTGCACCAAAATTAGTAGGCGTGAATAGAAACTCTTATAGAAGTAGTAAAACTAGTATCCCACCATCAGAAAGACGAGTCTCAAAATAGGTTTCACCTTTCCAAAAGGTAACATCTTTAGTGACAAAAAAACATCAATAAGAAGGGAAATAACATCCATAGTGACAAAAAAATAAGTGAATAACCTTGTACTTGAGGATGATCTAAAAGCCGAATCTGAGCACTTTCAAATGTTATTTACAAGGGAAAATATTTACTGTAAAATTAGTTTACAATAAAATTGATGTAGATTTACAAGAAAATAAATTTATTGGCTCATGGAAAAGAGATAGAAGATCGTGTCAAGCCCTCTCCATCAATTGAATTGTTTTCTTTCAATTCACTTTAATTTTATGTAAAATAGAATGAAAGATTCTGTAGCCAACATTTTCTAAAAAAGAATCAAAAAGCTAATCTGGTGGTAACGAAGCAAGTAAAACTTAATTTTACTTAATGAGTAATATATATGTGATGCCACACGTATATATATATATATATATATGTGATGCCACAGGCCACTTCACTCTCCTTTTTTAAAAAAATATGATGCACACGGCCACTTCACTCTCCTTTTAAAAAAAAAACTTGATTAATCGTATCAAATTCCCATAGTAGGGACTTGTCAGTATAATCTAATCGTCAATGGATAGCTAAAAAAAATTAAAAAGAAATGTGTATATGAAATAAATTTATTAATTAGGATGTGCAATATTTATTATTTTAATGTCATTGGCAACTCGGTTACATAGACACATTCTTCGATACAACTCGACGTGAAGAAAAATAATGATATTTCAGGAAAAAATGAATGTTTTGCAGCCAAAGCAGTAAATATTGCTTAAATTTGTATATAAGGAGCAACTCGATAGTTAAGATCCACCTTAAGTTTCAAATATCTGTCCTTACATTATTTATAAAAAACAAATACTCAAATCCAATTTTTAAACGTTTGATCTACTTCCAACATAGATATCGATTGGAGTTGTGGACCCAACGGAGCCCAAATCCACCTCATGAATGAGTTGGTCTTGGGACACTACTCCCTCGCCACCTTGTGAGACAAAGTTTCCCGGTGCCCATCATGGCCTGCCTGGCTTCTTCTCCTGCTCCTCCTTTGTAGTGCCCTTTTGATCTCCTAGCAGCTAAGTCCAGGGCAATCAGTCAGTACTACAAGAAAAAGTGACTATACCTACCACCCCTACCCACAGTGGCGTATAATGTTGGTATTTTTTAATATTAGTTACGGTTTAAATAAATAAAATAAACAAATATTTTTTATTTTCTAAAAATCATAACAATAGGTCATAGTCAAATAACTGTCGCCCCCCACCCCCATGATCCCTTCTCCCACTTCTTCTCTCTTCTGTGGTGGTATTCCCCTTTCTTTCGCTCTGTGCGGGTGGGCGTCAAGAGTCTTTAACTCCTCCACCTCCCTCACGATGGGGAGGGAGTATGGGTGTTCATGATTTGATTTGGTTTATTTTATATGAGATTTTTAAGAAATCAAATCAAACTAAATTTGGACCCAACCCAACCAAACCGAACCGAAGGCCCTTGAAATCAAACCAAACCAAACCGAATTAAATACAGTTTGGTTCGGTTTGGTTCGATTTAACTTGAAAATAAATGGGCTTTAGATTCTCTTAGTCTTAATAAGATTTTAATCACTTGTTTCTCTAATAAATTACTATCAAATAATATTTGAAATGAAGTATTAAATGTTGATGACCATATTAACCTCCATAATATATATTTTACATAAATATATTGAAAAAATTTGATAGATATATACAAATTAAAACTTATTATTCTAATTCGATTTAATCGATTGGTTTGGTTTCTAGAACTTAGAAACCGAACCAAACTGAATTTTCTTTTTCAATTTGGTTTGGAACCAAATCAAATTTTTCCATATTCAAAGCGAACCAAACCAAATTGAATCGCTCGGTTCGGTTGATTTTTTCGATTTGAACTGAATAGTGAACACCCTTAGGAGGGAGCAACATATCATGTAAAGACTTATTGCACTTGTACATTGCACTTTAAATGTAATGTGACTAGGCAACAACTCCATGTGGCATCTAACAATTGGATTGTTATTTTATCACTCCTCATGTGAGAGGTGCCACATAGACTATTGCCTAGTCACATTGCACTTAATGTGCAAGTGCAATAAACCTTTCTCGTAGAACTTGGATGAGTCAGCGCGAACAAGTTCTATCTGTGTTGGGAATTCTTTTGGGGGTCTGTTTGAGGGTGGATAGAGAGTGACGTTGTCGAGGATTTGTGCAGCATCAAATATAGAATGGTCCAGTTAGTAAGACACTTCGTCGTATATTAAGAGATCAAGAATTAGATTCTCAAAATTTTCAGAATTATTAGGACATGTCTTAAATATTAAACTCATGATCTATTGTATAGGTCAGGATTAAGCCGGCCTAGCAAATTAAAAAAAATTATATATATATGTAGAGGTATTATTTAGTCCCACATTGAAAGATAGTGAGAACAAGTGTGTGCTTATCAGCAAGAGTCTCACCTCTTCTCCCAAGAGGGCCCTTTTAAAGGACAAAACCCCAAGCATGGGGACAATACCTCTTGGGAGACACACTTAAATCACGTCTCTTCATTGGCGCCGTCTGTGGGAACGAACGAGAGGCCATGTGCCCTACCCGAGCGTCTCATCTTCATGAGACCCGCACACCCTTATCCTCACTGGGGGCTGTGTAGAGGTATTATTTAGTCCCACATTGAAAGATAGTGAGAACAAGTGTGTGCTTATCAGCAAGAGTCTCACCTCTTCTCCCAAGAAGGCCCTTTTAAAGGACAAAACCCCAAGCATGGGGACAATACCTCTTGGGAGACACACTTAAATCACGTCTCTTCATTTGCAAGTGTGGTGGCTGTTTTCCGCCACCTAGGCCCATCGCGTCAAGGCCCATCAGCGCCTTCCCCTTCTGACGTGGCCTCCTCATACGATCCCACGCCCTTAGTACGGATCAGAAGAGAGAAGATCCCCGTGCCGGCTATCCTTGGCGGAACATTGCCGAGCTCGTCAGCAGGCGGCTTCCGGACAGAGGACCTCAACCCTGCTGCGCGGAACAGCCCTGGACATCACCTGCTCGGAAGGTCCGTCCAAAGGGCACCGAGCAGGATCCCTGGCCTACAGAGCGGTTGTAACCGTCCCAGGCCACGTTCTCCACCATCAAGGGACGTGAACTGCCTGGCAGCCTAACGGGCATCGGAGTCATAACTCCTCCCGTTATGCGCGTGCGTCAAGGCGCCTCTTTAGGCACGATCTGCCCAACGTTATGCACGTTGGCCTCTACACCAACGCCTATAAAGGCACAGGTACAGTACCATGCAACGGTACGTTTTCTTCTTCACGCGAACACATTCTCGCATTCCGAAACCCCCTGCCTCACAAGCTCTCCACTGACTTTGGCATCGGAGGGTTTCCCCGGTCTTCACCGGGCCTCCTGACCCTATTCTGGTTTTGCAGGCCTTCGTCCTCACCAGCGATCGTCTTCCCTCTCTCATTCTAGTGGAGGCCCGTTTGGCTCAGGCCCAAACAGGATCATACGACCTTATATATATATATATATATATATATATATATATATTATATATATATATATATATATATATATATATATATATATATATATATATATTATATATATAGCAATGGTTGCTCATTTAAAGATCAGAGCAGGTGGGGATGTTATTTCTCTATTTTTTAAAAAATTTTCTGTGTCAGTTGAGTATTTTTCTCATCTCTATGTTAAGGAGAACTAATCAGCCATCGATCGGAAGAACAGTGGAGGAAGTGAAGTTGGCAGAAGAGGGTTCGGGTAATGCGAGCATATTTTTTCCTTCCGGAGGGGGCATGCAGTGGAACATCTAGTGTGGAGATGATGGGTGTGAGAGGCTAATATTGAAAGAGCAAGATATATGCAGAGGTTGTCGACTCTCCCATCCTTTACTTTTTAATGGCAAGTGGAATATTATCTAGGTCTATGTTTATAAAAATGTGCTAAATAGAACTATATATATATATATATATATATACACACATTATACATCATACGAATTCATTTTCTCCATGTCTGTGTTGCTATTAGGACACTGCGAACCCTAGCGAAGAGACAAGAAAAGGCGTCAAGTTTATATATCTACATTATTTAAGCTCCTTATTTCTTCTGTATGCAAAATGGCCAGGTGGTCTCAAACTTTTAGAAACATGTCTCCTTCTTTCATATGAAAGCCTACAATATGGCACATACAGCCTTTGATTATTTATTTGGAGTCCACGTAATTGTGCGATGTATGTTTGATGATGTTGATAGTCATGCACATCATAAATTAGATGTACACAATCATATATCACTCCACTCAATTAGCCTTTGGGTTAGAGGTTTGGTTCCGGATAAGATTAGGAGATAAAATGTATCAAGATCATATATATCTTCCATATTTTATTTCCAACTATAAGGAAGAAGAGTTGAATCGCTTGATTTGGAAGGAGAACAAGTGAGTACGCATCAACATTAATGTTACGTGCACAAATCACAAAGATCAGATGGTGGTAAGTAAGTAGATTGGAAACATCTACGGTAAAATATCACTATTATTTGTCAATAAATTCGATGCCCATCTCCAGGGTCGCCAACGTACAAGAAGTTTAAAGATACAATAGAAAGCCACATTTTATGGCTTAAATGCTATATATGTAGGTTGGAATATATATGTGACACATGTTATGGCTTAAAGGCTATATATGTAGGTTGGAATATATATGTTTCTAATCTTTCTATTTTTTTAATTTATTCGTCAATTAATTTGTATCTCTTTTGTCTTATCTTGTAGGTTTTGATGGCTATAAAAAAGTTACAAATGAAGATTAAGCTTTGCAACATTAACTTATAATGATTTAAAAATCTAAAAACTATTTTTATATTTTTAAAATGGCACTCTTCAGGCGCTCTCCTCAAGACCAGATCGGGCCCTATTGCCTGGCATCGGTTATGTTTGTTATCTTAGACAATCAATTAAATGGTCAAATAAAATATCAAGAATAGATGAGAGTAATTGACGAATAGACGAGAGTGTAGAGAGAAAGTGAACATATGAGAGTATAGAGATAGTAGATAAGAACATGGTTATATTCGTAAAACAACGATAAATAGAAGATAGTAACAGTTGCACGGCACAGTCGTGTGCTGGCAGTCTGGTAGAAGTCGTAACCGCCCATTAGCCGGGCTTATGAACACAGGCCAGAGTTCCGGCATGATCTTCCAAGGTAAGAGAGAACAAACTAAGGTCGTTGGATCATGCTGATCCCGAGTGGTGTAAAGGGTTTTAAGGGTACAACTAGCTCGTCGGCAATAGACGTCCACCAAAGCCAAGAAAACTTACGGAGGCCTTGACAAGGAGTCACTAGTCCGGTCAGGAGTACTCCCAACGGAGAGGTGGTCCATGCCAAGAAAAAGCGTGTAACGAAATGTTATCTGTCTTGCCTCGAGTGCTCGATGGCAGAGGGACGCGATAACGGTGTACAATTCACGCGAATAAAATGAAGACAAGTATCATTTAAAAAATTTGGAAAATTAAGTGAATAATTATACTTAATTACCAGATATATTATTGAGTAATTTAATAGGGTCTCATGACAATTATAAATGTTTAGTGTGTGCAAGTGTAAAGAAATCATGAGAGCATGTATAATCATGTATATGGCTTTTAATTAATTTAATTATTATAATTATTACAAAACATTAATATTCATGCTAATACTATTCATAACAATACATAATTAAGTTTAAACAAGGGTTAAATGACATATAAATTAGGGGTATGATTGCAATTTAAGGTTCTGGCGACATTTTGAAATCTACCGTCTGTTGAACCGGCCGGGCTGGTGCGAGCAAGACGCGATGGTCCGGCCGGTCGCGTCCATTCTGAGATCGCGACAGGTCGGGCCGTCGCGATTTCAAAAGGGCGGCCCGACCCAGAAAAGGGAAAACAACCCTTTTCAGGTTGGGTCGCATCCTTCCATGCATAATATAGGTCCCTTTAAAAATTCATATAAAATCGTAAGATCATCCAAAAATCATAAAACTAGTTTTTAACGAAAGTAAACATGTAAATGTATCATTAGGCATGAGTAATTAGAGAATAGATAAGCAATGGGCATGCTTTAATTAGGTTATTTTTCGGTGACCTAAAATATGCACAGTCATGGTTTTCGATTTAATTTGCAAAGGATGCATGATGAAAATTGGGGAAAATAGAATCATTCAAAGCCTGACATCACGCAATATTTATGAGAATATTTGCAGGGCATGGGATCAAGTATACACATGGATTGAAAGCATACAAGTTGGTTCGGGTACATGATGATGATATGGATTAGAGTATTTAATATTCTCTCATGGAGCAACGAAAATTAGGGCATTCATGGGGCTTTGATATGGAATTCCATCCACAGACAGACAGTCAAAATAAGACCAGATTACAAGCGGCAGAATATACATTGAACAGATTGCAGACAATAGTTGTGTGCAACTTTCTGTGTAATATAAAAGTTCCGGATGGATATTCCTCCAATTTGATGAAATGTGTAGATATACAAGTCGAAAATTGGTAGGGTTGAAGAGTCATGATTGTCATATATACATGCAAGTATTATTGCCTTAGGCAATTCGTGGTATTGTCAATCAAGATGTGACAGACCCAATTACAGAGTTAAGTATATATTTTAGAGATGTTTGTTCCAAAATTCTTCAATCTGATCGTTTGCTTACATTGGAAGGTGATGTTGCAGTAACATTATGTAAGTTGGAACAAATTTTTCCACCGTCTTTTTTTGATGTCATAGTTCATTTGATTGTACATCTTGCGTATGAAGAGAGAATTGTCGGACCAGTTCAATACCGATGGATGTATCCTATAGAGAGATTTTTGAAGAAATTGAAAGAATATGTTTTAAATATGACACATCTAGAAGGTTCAATTGTTGAAGGTTATCTTACGGAAGAAACAATCTCATTTTGTTCAATGTATATGGAAGGTATTGACACTCGCTTTAACCGAAGGGAAAGAAACTATGATGGCCCCTCTGAAGACAATAATGAAGAAGGTTGTTCGATATTCAAGTCTCCAGGACGTTTCTTAGCAGGAAATGGTAATACTCGTATATTGTCTGAAGAAGAAGTTGAGAAGGCACATTTGTACATTCTTAATAGATTGAAGATATCGATGAATAGTTTTTTGAACACAGGAGATGTGTTGAGAGTTCAAGCCATACAGAAAGGAATTCTTGAAGTGGTTCCAAACTCATGTGAAAGATTTGTAAGATGCAAATGATCCTCAGTGTACTCCTGATATATACTGTCTGTCACGAACACCTTCAAGGTTTGCACGTTCACACTCGGGCTATATTGTCAATGGATTCAGGTTTCGTACATCATCTATTGATGCAACAAAGGTCACTCAGTTGTCTAGATTTATTGTCAATGCAGAACTTGAATATGGATGTGATGGATATTATGGACGTCTAAATGATGCATTGGAAATATGTTTTGATAATCAAAGACATGTTGTTTTATTTGAGTGTGACTGGTGGGATGTTTATAGAAAAGATAGAGGATTTAAAATAGATAAATATGGAAATATCAGTCTGAACACTCATCAAAGACTCAATACAGATGAACCATTTGCCCTGGCAAGTCAAGTGGAACTAGGGGTGTACAACGGTTCGGTTCGGTTTCCCCAAAAACTGGGGAAACCGAACCCATTCGATGAACCGAACCGAACCGAACCGGTTCGGTTCAGTTCAAATCGAAATTAGCCAAAATTGGCCACCGCGCGCATAGAACACAGGTAAAAGGGCAAAAAAATCGGATTTTGGCAAGCGCTGGCGAGGCTCGAACCCGCGGCAATGCGCTCGAAGGGCGCGTGCTCCGCACGCCGCACGCGGGGAAGGAGGGTTCCACTACACTACGGGGGGTTTTTAGTTTAAAAGTAATATTTAATTAATTATATATATATTCGATTCATTTCGATTTCCCAACCTGAAACCGAACTGAACAGTAAGGTCCTCCAAACCGAACCGAATCGAACCGGTCGGTTCGGTTCGATTTTTCGGTTTGGACCATATAGTGAACAGCCCTAAGTGGAACATGTGTTCTATGTCAATGATAACACAACACAAGGATGGATCATTCCTGTCAAAGCACGTCTGCGTGATTACTACGACTTGCAAGATAAGTCTCCTAAGAATGATATAGAACCAAGTGACGAAGCATTTTAGGACAATCTGATTGATGTTCCGATTAGAGGAGAAATTCAAGATGTGGATCTATGTCAAGAAAGTAGCATAAGAGTGGACGATTATATTGATATTTAGGTGATTTATTTACGTTAGTATTTATATTTCATTTTTACCATAAATTTACATAGATGTTCACGATTTAGAATTTTAACTTGTTATGTTTACATATTTACTAACAATTTTTTTTAACAGATGGCTTTTGCTAGTGAGTGCTCTTCTCGTGATAGCTCACGCCTACGGAGGCATCGGACTCTGTCGGTCCCTCTCCCTCCCACCTCTCAGGCGATCTGTCCCCCTCCCACATCTCAGGGGCTCCTCCCGCTCCCACCTCGCAGGTGCTTCCTCTCCCTCCCACTCAGCTCCCTCTTCCAGCCCTCAGGCATCTACATCTTTTGTAGCAGGTTCATATTTTAATTTGATGTAACTTTTATATTCATTGTTTACTAGATATTCTCTGATGATGTTAATGTTATATTTCAACAGGTCCATCTGCACCATCTTGGGGGAGGGGTACTGGTCGTCGAGGGCCGACTAGGGAGCTACAGAGAGGAGGCTACCTGATGGACAACATGGAATGTCTCCCTCGTCCGAGGATATGGCGTGGGCCCTACTGCATATCACTTTACGAGTCGCATGGGCGTTGTATCAAAAATGTATTGTAAGATTTGGCAAAAAGGTTTTGTGAAGCTGCCTGTTGCGACTAAGGAGTTGATATTCAGAGATCTTCAGGTAATTATTGTTTAAATTGAATAGTATATATGTGTATATTTTTCTTATAATTGAGTGACTTTATTTTGCAGTTGACGTACCAGTGGTAGCAAACAGAAAAAAATAGATAGGGAGATGCTTGCTCACATGAGTGCCATGCATCGCAGCTGGCGTAGCAAGCAAAAAAAAAAGAGTAAGTTATATAGTATTTCATTTTCATATGTACTTTATTTTTTTAACTTGTTTATATGTATACAAAATTTTGTATTTCATGTCAGTATTTTAATGGCAAGTCTTTAGAAGATGTGGTTGCCTCCGTCCCAGCAGGTGTTGACTACTCAGATTGGCAAACAATGTGCGAGATGTGGACTACTGGGGATGAGCGAGTAATATTTAAAATACTTAGAATATAATTGTTTATGATTATTTTGTTTCTATAAATGGAACAATAATTGTTTATTCTTGTCTTTTTAGAGGGTTGCTGACTGAAATAAGCAAAACTGTGCCACTCAATCAATGCCATATAGACGGGGCAAGACTAGTCATTATCAGTTGATGAATGATTTTGTGAGTTATATTTTATGAATTATGCTATTTCTTTCATTTAGTTACTTATATGTCTTTCTTATTTTGCCTCAATTTAAACAGTCTCATATGCATGGACGTACTCCGCATCGACTTGAGGTTTTTAAGATGGGTCGATGCAAAGACTTACATGACAGCAGTGAGAGCTGGGTAGATGAGGAGAGCAGGAGACGATATGTAAGCAACTTTATTTCTATTTCTTTTATGTGAATATGTTTTCATTACAATAGTTGTATTATTAATATTTTTTTCTCTACCTTTTGTTCTAGGAGGCTATGACTCAGATGATTACTCCTTCCTCAGACGTTGATGTCGAGAGGCACACCCAGAGACTCTCGAGGACGCCTTCATTTCGGTCATGGGAAAAGTCGACCTAGCCGTGTTCGTTGTGCGGTAGTGGAGAGACGTTGGGCACATGGTATAGATCTACAGGAACGTCTGCCAGTTCAGAGCGAGAAAGGATAATGAAAGAACATTAAAAGCTCAAGAAGAAAAGTTGGAAAGCACAGGAAGAGGAGAGACTCAAATGCGAGAAAAGATTTCTCGATGGAGAAATAGCTGTAATCACAGAGATTGTACCCCCCTCAACACAGACATGAATACCAAATATGTTTGCATGGAAATAGGATGTGATCGCCACCTAAAGAGTTGCCTAATGAGAAGAAAATACATGGGCTAACTACACTAGGAAAAGGAGAGAGAAAGGACGGAACCTAGTGTCGCGGCAGGTTACCTACCGGCGACAATGTAACGCGTCTATTGGCCTGGACGCGTCTCTGTGTCGCGTCGCCTTGCCGTCGCGTTCTCTTCTGTACGGGAGATGATGGTTGGGACCTTCTTCTTGCCCTCCGGCCGGCCAGAGGACAAGAGCCGCTCGTGGATCTTCGCTTGGGTGCCTGCCAAAACAACGAAAACAAGAAATAAAACCCTGTTAGACTATGTTAAGTGTAGTAGCTATTCTTAAATGAAAGAAAGATGTGGAGCATGGAGGGAACGGACCTGGGGGTGGTTTTTAAACCCCTTGGGTAGTAGGAAAACATGGGGAGGAATATGCATGGGGAGAAATCATGGAAGAGGAGAAGGAGGAATCCTAACTCATGCATACATGTGTAAAACGTGGAAAAGAAAGTAAAAATCAAAACTAAACAGATACTGCCCCGTTTGATGTGATTCAGTTGGAGGTCGGAGAGGAGGTTGTCGTGAACAACTTTCATGAAGACATCTTGAAGAGATCTGGCCTGGTTTGGGCTGTGGAAGAGACGATAATCCCGCATGTGCAGATCTCGATATGAGAGAGAAAGTGAAGATCAATCTGCTGTAACTTTTCGCACAAGCCACCAATCGACGTGATTCCACTTCGAGGTTGAAGAGGGCTCTGTGGAGAGAACTTTGATGAAGAAACCTCGAAGAGATCTGGCTGGTTCGATCTCCACAAGACGTGCAAGCACTGCTGGTCCTGGAGGCGATATGAGAGAGAAAGAGGAGAGAGAAAGGGGAAAACGGGAAGAAGAACAGCTTCTCCTCTGCCTTGGGGACGATGGGACCTCGTGAGCAGAGCCTCCAGGGACCTCTCCTCGTGGTGGTAGCCTTCCTCTATCCCCTAGAGAGTCCTAGGATGTGTTTTAAATAGAGATAGAGTCCAATCCCGAGTTAGAGAGAGAGTCCAAGTTGTGGGAGAGTTAGAGTCTATCTAGAGTTTGGATGGGCTTGGGGGCTCCCTAGGGATGAGGATAGGAGGTTTGGGTCGTAATCCAACTCAAGGGACTTTAGATAGGCTCTAGGATGGAGGAGAGGCCGAAAATCACGTAAAAACGTGTTTACGTGCATGGCGCTGTCGCGTCAGATCGTGGGGCCGCGTTCATGTCGCGTCCATGCAAAGGTCGCGTCACTAGGGGCAGTGCGCGTAGGTCCCACGAAAAGGGCCATAACTCTCTCCACAGATATCGGATTGATGCGCCGTTTATTGCGTTGGATTCTAGACTCAGAGGGCTACAAATGATAGTATGATATGCCAAATTTGGATTAGAAATGAGGAAGTTATGAGCTCTCAAAGTGAAGGCATGTTCAGAAGATTGGGCAGATTGCACAGTTTTGATATTCAATTGGATTTTGGCCATGGGCTTGAGAATGGGCTTGACATTGAGGGTGAATGGGCTCATGATGGGCCAGAGAAGGACTCCAAAGTGATGATCAATTTGGGACATCAATGATATGAACAAGAAATGTGCTCAACTTATAGGCCGAAAACGGGTGTCTACAGATTGCCCTCCTTGATGCCCGCTTTGCAAGGGAGCGAAGCGGAAAGAGAGCGAAGTGTAATGAAATGGAATGGAGCGAGGAGAAGCGGAGTGGACTGAAAAGTAAGCATCAAGGTAAAGAGACACCTGTCACAATCAATAAGTGATAGAAATTCTCTGGAAGACTCTAAACTAACCTCAAGGAAGAGCGAGCACGGACGGCTCCTGTCTGGAACGACAAAAAAGGAAAGCAAAAGAAGGATGATCAACCTCTTGATTAAGAGGTACCCTAGCCGATGGCCTGCAGGTTTCATCTTGGGAGGACATGTGCGTACCAGGCGGGTCACGATGACTCAAGGCCTGGGAGCGGTTCGCAACCAAGATGGATCAAGGGGATATTTAAGTTGATTTGGATGAATGGAGGGAGTAAATTCCAGACAGAAGTCATACTGGCCAACTAGACCAAGGACTAATTCCAAGAAGACCTTTAAATTGTGAGTGGAATATGATTTCTTGTTCAAGAAACTTATGCTTGATTGATCACCACCAGGGAAACAACCTTTGACAAATCATGAGGCATGAAGCTCAAAGTCCTACATGATGCATGCTGGGCTAAAATAAAAAGAAATCATCAAATCAATAGCAAAGAAAAGAGAAAATAGAAAATACTCAAGGATAATATTGTTAAGCCGAATAAGAATGGGTCAAGAAACTACCTGCAACCGCAGTGTAGGCCTGAATCCATCGTTCCCAAACTATTTAACTTAACGGCCTATCCAGCGATTAGCAATGTGCACCTAGCTCATCACTATTTTTGTTGAAGGGAACTCAGATCCCAAAACACATTGAAAACCAGCCGGTCCTTGAGATAATATAGTAGCATAAGTACCATATAGTAATGCAAGGGAGAAGGGATAGGGATACTTACCTGAACTTACCTGTGGACCGCAGAACTCGCCATTTTTGGGTTTTGCTTTTTTTTCTAATTTTTTTTTATTTTTTTGTGAAATGAAACAATAAACAAAGTACTAAACAAGCTACAACAACAAGCATAAACAACTCAGTCATTCACATGATTGAAACAAAGCACTGAAGAACAGTCAGGTTCACACATAGAGAGTCCTCTCATGGAGCCATTGAGATGAAGGAGAATATGTATGGGACTTGGGAAGGACTTGGTGGGATAATGAGTTTGAAATTCAAATCATGGGGGAACTGAGGAGGAGAGACAGATCGTAAAGATGATATGAGCAGACTCAAGAAAAAAAAAAAAGTAATGAAGAAATGTGGAGATCTGAGCGATCAATGCTTAGGAGACATGTACCTGCACACTTAGCATGTATGATTAGATCTGCTCATTTTTGTTATTTTAGTTTGAAACATCTATTTTTTTAGTTTTGAAATTATCTATTTTTTTTGGATTTTTGGCATATTTGATATTTTTTTGAATTTTGAAAATATTTGATTTTTTGAAATTTTGGCAATATTTGATTTTTGGGATTTTTGGAAATATTTGATTTTTTATTTTTGAAAATACTTGATTTTTTTTGGAATTTTGAATAACGCCTAAAGTCGACGGTAGCCCTTCCTAAAAAAACACATGAGACGGAAGACACTCACCCTTGCTACTACAGCCTAAAGCAAGATCAAACTACTGGCAAGGGGTCCCTATTTATTCATCTTTCATTAAAGACCACCAAAAGGTCGGATGTGCATTAAGATGGTGGCGTCCTGTAGATGGTTGCCCCTGGCTCACGGTGCCACTACAAAGGCCATACCTGGGAGACGACCCAGCCTTATAGAGAGAAAGAGAAGATAGTTTGGGGATAAGTCTAGTGCAGGTTTTAAAGGACAAATTATGCTTAGCTTCCTTCCAAGGCATACCTCTTGGAGGTTCAATCTGTTGAGGAGGGACTTTAGGTCACTTTATTGTGTCTATTTCTTGTTTGGGGCATGCGTACGACCGGGCTCAAGGGCGTCCCGCGGGGAACTGTACTGCCACTCTTTGCCATGCCCTTATTCCTTGATTTTCTTTCATTTGTTCTTCTTCTCACTTTTATTTCGCTTTTTCTTTCGCAGGCCCGATTGACCGTCCTATTTGAGATTTCCTCTTATCAGATGTGCTTAGGTTGGGGGGGGGGGTCGCCATGCCCAAGAGCCCTTTTTTTTTGCCTCTACACTTCGACCGAGTAAAGAAAAGAACAACTTTTGTACCTCCTAGGTATGGCCTAAATAACATCGATATTTGCTAGAGGAACCGACTAAGGTTGCCATGTGAGTGTGTGATGATCCTTGCTTAAGGTGACCTTTAATGACATGGAATGAATGCTGGACTCCTAGCGCGGAGTAATCTCTAGCTTGAGTGCTGCAGAAGCAAACAAACCTAAGACTAACTCGACCACTCTTGTTGTGAACTGAGATGACTCTCTTTGATGCTCTTGGTGTTGAAACAACATATTACATGGTTATTTGGTGCTCATTGCGACTCCCTTTTTTTGAAAGAATGACCTGCACTAGTCTTTGAACTTTGATTTTGGTTGATGTTAATTTGCTCATTAACAGGAGAAAGTAATAGTGGGGTGTGGCAAGAATTGGAGTCAACTCAACACAAACACGAGGGAGACATGACGCTACATGAAGATGTGGGCTAAGAACCCTCAAACAAGAAGGATTTACAAGGAGTGGAAGAAAGTGCTAGTGAGGACTAAAACCTCGGAAACAGTGAGAGAAAGGGTCGGGACCCCGAATAGGTAGTGAGGGAGGAATCGGGTCCAACCCAGATCAGGAGGGTTAGAAGAAGGAACTGTAGAATGGAGGGTGGAGGATCTGGAGGATCAAAGGGGAAGTGGAAGGAGGGAATCATATGCCCCTGGAGAGTGCGGGCCTGACCTATAATCAGGAGGCTCTGGTGGAAGAGGAAAAGGGGAACCCTGAGCACTAAGGAAGTTAGGTGACCCAGGTGGATATGGAGAGAGAGCCTGAGAACCCAGAGGTGATCGGGTACGTGGCTCAGGAGGAAGAGATATGAGGGTCCAAACCCTAAAGGAGTAGGAGGGAATTATGCGGCACCAGTCTAGAATTGGGAGATCGGGCGCCTCCTCTGAGAACCATATTGACCAAAATGAGTAGTATAGAAAGATCAGGTCAGGAGATGACAAGATAGGGAGATCGATATTTTTCTTGAAGAATTTCAATCTTGATCTCAGCCTCCTTTGCTTCTTGCAGACTTCTCCTTGTGACACCACAGCTTCTTTACTCTTACAGATTATATGATGGTTTCACCTTGACATGTCTTCTTAAATAGCGGGACCAGGCAGCAGATGGTCTCGCTCTCCTCTGCAGCCACATGGCTCTCTCATAAATTATATTCGTCATGACTGCCGTGTGTGTACTTGCCCCTTGGCTATTACTTGCATATTCAACCTTTATTGACACCCATAGGGGAACGCCATAATTGACATCTTTGCTGAGAGGGTTTCCCTTGACAAGTGGACAGTGCAAATCCATGGGAACTTGATGCGTGGTACCAGCAACTTGAGGCTTGGCATCTTGGCCTGACAATTTTTCATGAAGACCAACTCCCTTGACAGTTGAAGAGGGGAGGCTTCTGGGAGTGCGATCGGTGGCACTAGTACGGCCAACTGACTGACAGGCTGAGGCAAATTGCAAAGGACTCTTGGCAAAACCTTGAGTGTTCTTGGTGACATAGCAATGTGGCCCTGGTCAAGTTGAAACATGGCAAGGAGGGCTTTGGATGCTTCAGGCAGCGTGACTTCTTGTCCCTTGGATGACAGCTGGTTCATGATGGCCATAGCAGCTGCGTGAGATAGCACGACATTTGTAGAGAACCCCTTCTCTTGACCAGCCATATGCAAAATAACTGAGCGAGGAGTGATGATGGCATTAATGGTAGCATTTCCAATAAGCAACGTAATGGCTACCGTCCCCGCTTTGGACCTGGCTGGCACTAGGGCCTGGGAACTCTTTTTGACAGTGCTCTTCTGAGGAGATGAAGGCTCATCCTTCCCGAATGTGCCTGAGATAAGGACACAGACCGGCATGCGATCGATGTAGTTGTAAGGGTCGAAACACATGACCGGAACTGGGCTACCTTTACTCAGTCCATCTTGTACAGGGGAAGTAGATCCGAGGCATGCTACTGGTAGTGCACACCCGCTCCATTGGGATGTGGTGATGGGATGTATGGTGGCTATGGTGGGTTCGTCAGATGCGGAGGGCTTGATGTGAGGTGATCGGATGATGGCAAGGATAGGCTCGTGCGGAGAGAGCTCTTCCTCCAACTCAGAGGCTGAAGCAGCCTTACTCTTGGGAGTAGGAAACTCTTGCTCTGGCTCAGAGGTGAGCGGAGCTTGCTCGAGCCTTGGTGTGGCGGTAATGGCTTGCTCAGTGCAAGTGGTAGTGGGTTGGAGATGATGGCGAGGGGTAAGATGGAGGGTTGGCAGGAGTGGAGGGATTAGTGGTTTGCGGCGTTGTGGTGATGACTGACAGCGCACCGACACAATGGGTCGAGCTAACAGCTTGTCATCAGGGTGCGATGCGGTAGGTGTGGTGGTGATAGCCTGAGCAAGGGTTGGCGGAGGGGTTGTTGAGGTTGTGACAGAGCGGGTGGTGCACTTGGAGGATATGTAAAGAAGTGTCGTCGGCCTTGAACTGGTGGAGATGACGACTGCCTTGATGCTTGCGCTCGCTGTCTTGACTGTGCTGTCGGTTGCTTGGGCGGCTGTTCCGCTGCCTGTGGTGGAGAGGATTGCTGCCCCTGGCCTTGTGCTTTGCTCTTATCTTGACAATGCAGGATGAGTCTGTGCATTTCAGCCCAATCTATCTTGTGCTCTAGACTATAGATCACATCCCGGAATTCGCAGCAGTTTGCGACTGTATGCCCCGGATGACGATGATACGGGTAATATTCTGATCGGTCCACTGTCATGTCCCAGCTTGGCTTTTCTGGAGGGAGTTGCAATGCATTGATGGACATCAGGGCCGTGAAAACATCAGAGAGGGACTCAGGCAACAGATGATAATGGGTTCGCTTTGGGCCAAGTGAATGCCGTGATGGCTGGGTAGTGGATGGTAGGGTGCTGCGGCATGGATGAGGTGGTTGTTCTTGTGGAAGCGGGGCGAGTTGGCTATAAGGTGGAGGTGCATGGTGGTTAGTGAGTGGGTAGGCGTGGGGTGGTGGATGGTATCAACTTAGGCATGGGTTTGGACTCCCATAAGTGGGCCCTTGAAATGAAGAATCGGTTGTTGGGCCTCAAACATGGATGGCATGGGGGAGTCAAAGAGTTGGGTTTTAACAAAGCGAGCACGGCTGTATAATTGTTGCATGGATGTGATATTGTTCATAGCCAGGATGTGGCGGTACATGGGCATTGCATTAGCAATGATAAGCTTGATTTTCTCCTCTTCTGGGATGTGCATCTGGACATGCGCGAACATCTGACGCCACCGGTCAGCATAAGTTGCGAATTCTTCATCAGGCTTCATCTGCTCAGCCACTAGATCGGCCATTGAATACGCAGCCCGGCCCGGTCTTGATATTGCTGCACGAATCTGGCCTTGACAATTTCAAAATCCTCGGCTTCATTGAGAGGCAGGGAATAAAACCACTCCAGAGCGGGCCCGTCTAATGACCGCCTAAAAAGATAAGCCAGTAAGCGGCGATCATGTTGATAGGACACCGACTCATAGAGAAAATCCTTCAGATGGATGTACGGGTCTCCAGCCCCATTGAATTTGCGATAAACAGGGAGCTGAGAAGGTGGAGGGATCCGGAGACCACAGAAATCAAGAAGAGTATCATTGAATGAAGGTTTTGGCTTTAACTGCCTGCCGCAGGTCACTGAGCTCTCGCTTCATGGATTCGAACTCGGATTGGAAGTCCTGAGCCGAAGTGGATAGTGGATAGCGAGGGCCCGTTTGGGAATGAGAGCGGAGTCGAGAGTCAAGGTCCGGGCCAGATTGAGCATAATAGGCCGGCTGCAATGATGTGGGCTGAGCAAAAGGATGTCCCGATCCAGCAGTGACAATGTGAGATGATCTAAAATGAGCAGGATGACGTGGGCCTGTTGGGCCCATCTTGGAAGAAGACCGTAAAGCAAAGGTGGACAACAATTCGAGGGCCTGGTCAGGGCCCATTTCAAGCAGGAGGCGCTCCAATTCAGCGGCCTCAATAGAAGAGGATGGTGACGGATTAGGTTGGGAATGGGCACTCTCATCGGCCCGATGGGCCCTGGACTGGGCCGAACTGGAATAGACTCATGAGACAATAGGTCTACATGAGGAGGAGAGGTTGGAGGATAGGTGAAGTGGAAAGGAGCCATGAGAGGATGATAAAATGGGAGGAATTAAAAAGAATACACTAAAGTACAAAATAAAGATACAACAACAAATACAATTACACAAGAAGGGGACGAGAAAGGAGTTTTCAAGCAAACACCCAAGTGATATGATAGCGTTAGGAATTTAGGGTTATCACTTAGCCTTTTAATGGATTGATATAATTGAATTGCACTCGGCTAAAGAGGAACCCTAATGGTGTGTACTCAAGTACTCCGGGGTGACTAAGGGGGACACACAATTCACACGGGGGGATGTTTGAACTAGGGGGAACAACGGTACAACCGGCTCAGTGAACCGCAACGTGCGTACGGTCACGAGGACTTACGGAGGTCCTCGGAAGGTGGCCCGAGTCAACCTACGAGTGCTCGTAGGTGAGAGGGCTCACTCAACCAAGGGGAACCTAGACAATGGGATCAGTAGTGTATGCAAGGGCCTAGGTGCCCGAAATGTATGCACAAGTAACAATAATGATCAAGCAGGGTGACCAACAGGGTCTCGGGCAGAGTCGCGGTGGCCAGATACACCGCGACCCTATCGCGACAGAGCGGTCTGCCGCGATATGAACAGAGCCCCGAAAACAGCAGTCAGTCACAAATACAAGCATACAGACTAACCTAGCATATGATAGAGCATGAAATCACAAGATCAATCTAACAGAGGTCATGAAGCACCCAGAAACCGACACATAGATCAAAGCAATAACACACAAAGCGTACCTGTAGACGCGACGCTCATCCACGGCGCGACCTGGTCGCGTCCTCAAGACCCGCCGCGACAGAACCCGAAAACTTACAAAAGAAAGAAAAGGAAAACCCGAACCCTAGCAGGACTCTAACAGACAGAAGCGTGAATATGCATAGCAGAACAGCATGGGGAAGACATGGATACACCTTCAGTGAAGGAACAACACATGAGGAGGAGGGAGAACACGAACCTGTAGTCGCGTCGGCCCTTATGGACGCGATGCTATCGCGGCGGCGCGATGCGCCGCGTTAACAACCGAGAACAAAAGGACAAGAAAGACACAGGAACAAACCTAACAGGGTATCTAATAAGCACATAAACAGATCATCATGGCAGGCACACAAGAAAAATCGGCGAAGCTAGCACTGATGGTCCCACCGTGATCGCCAAAAGGTGTAATCACAGGGATTGTACCCCCCTCAACACAAACATGAATACCAAATATGTTAGCATGGAAATAGGATGTGATCGCCACCTAAAGAGTTGCCTAATAAGAAGAAATAACATGGGCTAACTACACTAGGAAAAGGAGAGAACATGGACGGACCTGGTGTCGCGGCAGTGTTACCTACCGCGATGACAATGATAACGCATCTGTTGGCCTGGACGCGTCTCTGTGTTGCGTCGCCCTTCGCCGTCGCGTTCTCTTCTGTACGGGAGAATGATGGTTGGGACCTTCTTCCTGCCCTCCGGCCGGCCATAGGACAAGAGCCACTCGTGTGATCTTCGCTTGGGTGCCTGCCAAAACAACGAAAACAAGAAATAAAACCCTGTTAGACTATGTTAAGTGTAGTAGCTATTCTTAAATGAAGAAAGATGTGGAGCATGGAGGGAACAGACCTGGGGGTGGTTTTTAAACCCCTTGGGTAGTAGGAAACATGGGGAGGAATATGCATGGGGAGAAATCATGGAAGAGGAGAAGGAGGAATCCTAACTCATGCATACATGTGTAAAAACGTGGAAAAGAAAGTAAAAATCAAAATTAAACAGATACTGCCCGTTTGATGTGATTCCAGTTGGAGGTCGGAGAGGAGGTTGTCATGAACAACTTTCATGAAGACATCTTGAAGAGATCTGGCCTAGTTTGGGCTGTGGAAGAGACGATAATCCCGCATGTGTAGATCTCGATATGAGAGAGAAAGTGAAGATCAATCTGCTGTAACTTTTCGCACAAGCCACCAATCGACATGATTCCACTTCAAGGTTGAAGAGGGCTCTGTGGAGAGTAACTTTGATGAAGAAACCTCGAAGAGATCTGGCTTGGTTCGATCTCCACAACGTGCAAGCACTGCTGGTCCTGGAGGCGATATGAGAGAGAAAGAGGAGAGAGAAAGGAGGAAAATGGGAAGAACAGCTCCTCCTCTACCTTGGGGACGATGGGACCTCGTGAGCAGAGCCTCCAGGGACCTCTCCTCGTGGTGGTAGCCTTCTTCTATCCCCTAGAGAGTCCTAGGATATGTTTTAGATAGAGATAGAGTCCAATCCTAAGTTAGAGAGAGAGTCCAAGTTGTGGGAGAGTTTAGAGTCTATCTAAAGTTTGGATGGGCTTGGGGGCTCCCTAGGGATGAGGATAGGAGGTTTGGGTCGTAATCCAACTCAAAGAGACTTTAGATAGGCTCTAGAATGGAGGGAGAGGCCGAAAATCACGTAAAAACGTGTTTACGTGCATGGCGATGTCGCGTCAGATCGTGGGGCCGCGTTCATGTTGCGTCCATGCAACAGGTCGCGTCACTAGGGGCAGTGCGCGTAGGTCCCACGAAAAGGGCCATAACTCTCTCCACATATATCGAATTTATGCGCCGTTTATTGCGTTGGATTCTAGACTCAGAGGGCTACAAAATGATAGTATGATATGCCAATTTGAATTAGAAATGAGGAAGTTATGAGCTCTCAAAGTGAAGGCATGTTCAGAAGATTGGGCAGATTGCACAGTTTTGATATTTCAAGTAGATTTTGGCCATGGGCTTGAGAATGGACTTGACATTGAGGGTGAATGGGCTCATGATGGGCCAGAGAAGGACTCCAAAGTGATGATCAATTTGAGACATCAATGATATGAACAAGAAATGTGCTCAACTTATAGGCCGAAAACGGGTGTCTACAATAGCGACGAAGGTGGACGAGATGAGCATACTCCTCTCCAAGATACAGGCATCACAGGCACGTACCCAGCATGTACCTCCTGCAGTTCAGAGTGGGAGCGATAGCGAGACAGATGAGGCAGCATATGATTATTCTGATCATGTCCCTTGATTTTTCTCTTATTTTATTACACTTTCACATATATTTTCTACTTTTCTGGATATTTGTATAATAATATTTTTGCATTATATTTTATGTGTGTGATTGAATGATCCAGTGAGCCTGGGTGGTGGCTCAATAGTCTATGATTGAATGATCCAGCGAGCCTGAATGGTGGCTCAATAGTGTGTGATTGAATGATCCAACAAGCTTGGGTGGTGGTTCAATAGTGTGTGATTGAATGATCTAGCGAGCCTGGGTGGTGGCTTAATAATAATATATGTGATTGAATGATTCAGGTGGTTCATACATGAATAGAGTGTGGTATTAAATAAAAAAAAAATTCCTTTCTGAAAACATGTCAGCGGTTAGAAATCCACTGCCAAAGACACATATGTCCGCGGCTAGTACATGCTGACAAAAAGAAAACATATGGCCGCGGCGCTTATGGCTGCTGACAATAAATATTTAAAACAGCGGTTTAAGCCGCTAATAAAAGCCACATATGTCCGCGGCTATAACCCGCGGCCATAATATTCTAATGGTCGCGGCTGCCAGCCGTTGTTGTAAAGTCTATGGCGGCGGTTGTTCTGACCGCTGCCAATTATACTTTATGTCCGCGGTTTCAGTAGGTGCGGACAAATGATCTATATGTCAGCAGCGACAGTAAACCACTGACATAAGATATGTCCACGGACTTTTTGGCAACGGCTGTGGCAGCGCTTCTGTAGCTGCGGACATAACAATATGTCAGCGCTTTCTTAGCAATTGTCAACGACTTCCAACCGTTGACAAATGTTCGTTCTTTTGTAGTGCCTCTCTCTCACACTGTCCCATGCACCATCCAATCTCTCCTCTCTCGCACTATTAGAGTTAGAGGAAGAATCCTCTTTAGCAACTCGTGCACCCTCTAATCTCTCTCTCTCTCTCTCACTCACTGTTGTGTCTTTCACTCCATGTCATTGCACTCTCTCTCTCTCCCTTGTGTGGTGTGGTGGATATCTTCGACTTGGCTATATTGGCAAGGAGTGGGATGACAATATTACTGCGACACAATGGCCGGCTCCTTCTCTTTTTTGAGTGACAAATTTATGGGAAAAAATATATTGACATGACATAAATAAAAGAAAATTAATAAAGAAGATGGAGAAAGACTTTGTGCACTTCTCAAAGTGCAAAAATGTCATATCATCTTGCACTTCCTCCCTTCCATTGGTGGGAATCAAGGTGTCACATGGATCTCTCTCCTCTTTTTCACCAATGGGAGGGAAGAAGTGCAAAATAACATGGCATTTTTACACTTTGAGAAGCGCACAAAATCTTTCTCAAAGAAGATGTGGTAAACTTACTCCACTTGCAAAAGAGAGAGTTTTTATAAATATTTTACAAGTTAACATATTTAGGTAAATCTTTTTTAAAATAAAAATAAAATTATTTTAATAAAATCGTAGTCGATCGGTAATTGGTTCGATTCTTCCAACCATTTAATGAGCACCTTGATGGATCTGAATTGCGAACCAGCACGAGGAGAGAAAATTCCTTCTCGTTTCCGAAGAGCACCTCCGACAAAGTTGAACAGACTCGCACGGCACTTCACATTCTCCTTCGTCATACCACCCCCAGTCCACACCGACCCCGCCCGCCACCAACCCCGCCGCCCCGCCATGGACCCTGCCGCGCATCACGTGGTGGCGCTGCCGTCCCCGGGGCGCGGCCACGTCAACCCCATGCTGAACTTGTGCGAGAACCTCCTCGCCAGGGCCGGAGACCGCCTCCTAATCAGCTTCGTCGTCACCGAGGAGTGGCTGGGCCTGCTCGGCCCCGCTGCGGCGGCGGCGGCAGCCTCCCCCCGCCACACGGGCCTCCGCTTCCGGACCCTCCCCAATGTTCTCCCCTCCGAGCACAACCGGGGGGCCGACATGAAGGACTTCATCGAGGCCCTCTACACCAGGATGGAGGGCCCCTTCGACGAGCTCCTGGGGCGGCTCCGGCAGGAGGAGGGGGAAGGGGAGCCGCCGGTGAGGGGGATCATCTACGATACCTTCCTGTCGTGGGCGGTGGCGGTCGGCAACCGCAGGCAGATACCCGTCTATTCCTTGTTCACCCAGTCGGCGTCCTTCTTCTCGGTGCTCCACTATCTTCACTTGGTCCCCCACGGGGAACCTCTCCACCTCACCGTCTTCGGTAGGACTTATTTCACCACGAGATCATATTAGCTTAAGTTCATAGATTTCCTTATGGGTATGGTGTTCTTTCTCTTCAGGATATCTAAAAATTCTAGTTTCACTTGACGAAGAATAAATACATGGACATCATGTTCTTTTAGCTCGATCAATTCGCTTCTTCCAAGTTCTTAAAAGCTCCTATTCTTTGTTATCGATGAACTCTTGACTCCCAAAATAATGGATGAAAATTTATTTGATATATGATTCTCATAATCGGAGTAGCTAGTGTAAATAGTGTAAAAATTACAATAAAAAAATGACTCTACTTAGACTCGAATTTAATTTCCATCCAAGTTTTGGGTTCATTAATACACCGATTTACTATCCAATTTTTGAAACAAACGGTGAAAAAAGCGGGATCTCTTCATATCCTCTTTTTTTTTTTTTTAATCCTGCAGGATTAATTCTAGTAGAAGCTGCCACAACGGAAACTCCCTTCAACTCCTCTCACTTCGTTTAGCAGCTGCACGTAGTCAGAGCAGTAGGGTCGTCGATCCGAATGCAATCTAATAATATGGACCAAAAGATTATGAGTAATGCTAGGTTCCCGGCACTGTCGGGAGCCAGCCTCGCTGGAGGGGCCGCGCGTCCTCTTGCATGCGCCGCGTGGAGGGCGCGGGCCCCTCCAGTATTTAATATTATTTTTTTTTTTTACAATTGTGTACATAAATGATGTATTTATGCACACAAATATATCATTTGTGCACACAAATAATATACAAAAAATTAAAAAAAAAAGTATTTAATACTAGGGGGGCCGCACCCTCCACGCGGCGCGCGCAGGGGGCGCGCGGCCCCTCCAACGCGGCTATGCTCCCGGCACACTCGGAAACATAGCATTTCTCTTTATTAGCCCAATAGCGGATGACAAGTATTGTTCACGTAATACTTCATCTAGATTGAGTCATAGATTACTCTAGCAATATTCCTCTGGCAAGATTAAGGAACGGCTACATCACACTCCCCGTCATTTCTAGGAGTTTTCACTCTATAGGATACAAGGCATGCAGTGCATGATATATTAGGACTACCCACTGGAACTTGCTGTGAGTTTCTGATCACTAATGTTTCTCCCCGTGATCTGCTTGCAGAGGAACCAGATGAGAGCTTGGACTTCATCCCTGGCATCACTTCTCTGAAGATGGGAGACATCCAATCGATCTACTCCCTCGACAAGTCTCTAACGCTGGTAAGGGACATCTTCTCATGGGCGGCCAAGGCGCAGTGCTTGCTGTTCACGTCGTTCTACGAGCTCGAATCACGAGCAGTGGACGCACTGAAGGCCACCCTCCCATTTCCCATCTACCCTGTTGGCCCCTCCATCCCCTACACGGCGCTCCATAACATGTCCTCCATGCCCGTGACCGAAAGCTGCTACTACAGCTGGCTGGAAACCCAGCCGAGGGGCTCCGTGCTCTACGTCTCCCTGGGCAGCTTCTTGTTTGTCTCCAACGAGCAGATGGACGAGATAGCGAGAGGTCTGTGCGCCAGCGGCGTCAGCTTCCTGTGGGTGGCCCGCCGGGAAGCCGCGCGCATGCAGGAGATGAGCGGGGGCACGGGCCTGGTGGTGCCGTGGTGCGACCAGCTGAAGGCGCTCTGCCACCCCGCCGTCGGCGGCTTCCTGACCCACTGCGGGTGGAACTCAACTCTGGAGGCGGTGTACGCCGGAGTGCCGATGCTCACGTTCCCCATCGCCTGGGACCAGCCAGCGAACAGCCGGCTCATAGTGGACGAGTGGAAGACAGGCCTAAGCCTCGAGGGGGAGGCAGCAGGAGATCGCCGTGTTGTGGGGAGGGAGGAGATTGCGAGGACTGTGCAGAGGTTGATGGACTCGGAGGGGGAGGAGAGCAAGGAGCTGCGGAGTAGGGCGGGGGAGCTCAAGGAAGCTTGCCGTAGGGCGGTGCAGGTTGGTGGGTCTTCCACGGTTGGTCTTGATGCTTTCATCGCACACATGGAGACCGGAAACTGAAGGTCATGCACGCATCACCGGCTCTATTCTTAATCTTCTCGAATGTTTGCGTTTCTTGTGTTCTTCCGAGCTTGAAGCTTCCCTTTGGATTATTTAATGGCCCACTAGATGGGAAAAGTTCGGAATTGAAGATTCTTAGCAGTGTTGGAATTAAGACTTATATATACCTGCTTCTGGCGGAAAAGAACAATAAACAGAACGGGTATGCATGATGTATCCACAGCTACCTCTTCTATATTTATTTCGAGAAATACTATGTCGGGAGTATAATTGACGTGGAAGAGTTTTACATTTTTTTAATTGATATATTTAATATAAGAGAAAAAAATTTTAATATAAGAAAAAAATTATACATATAAATTAATACACACAAATTATGCACATCTATGTCTCGTGCACCATCCAACTTCTCTCTCTCTCTACCCAAACACTCGTCTTGTGAGATGTCGACACCATCACTATCGCGGGGATGGACGACTCCCTAGTTTTTGGGCTATAAAAATGAGAACAATTTAGTGTATTTTACTTTTACATTTTACACTTGTATCTCTTACTTCTCATTGACCAATAAAAAATTGACATAATACATTCATCTATGAGAAGTAAGAGATACAAGTGTAAAATACAAAAGTAAAGTTATTGTCCAAAAAAAAAAAGTAAAGTACACTAAATTATTCTTGTTGCTGCACAAGCAAAGGAGATTTGACCGGGGTCAAATCGGGTGGGCCCCAAGGCGCTGGCGATGTCGTCGTCGGCTCAGACTTCCTGTGCTTCACCTGCAAAGACCACCGAGTGGTCTCGATGGGGAACACTCCGACGCCCAAGTTAATTGTGAGAGAAGATGTAAGAGAGTTCAAATGCCACGAGTAGCATACCTTGGCCTGAAGCGTCTCCTTTGTTTTTATAGGGTGAGGTGGAGCAAGATGGTTTTCCCCTGCCTTAGTTAGCCACGTAAGTTTCCTGGCAGACTCAACGTCCAAAGTAGGGGGCGCGATCACCGGATGCTGCTCCTTGGTTTCCAGCTAGCAGTTGCCAGCTAGGGAAGGAGGGGCTGTCGCGACCCGAGATCTCAGAGCCTTTCCTTGTTAGGAGTGAGGTTTCGGAGAAGGTAAGCACAGCTGAGATTTCCTTATATGGGGACGATCAGATCTTATGCCGAGGACCTTGCCAATTGACCCGACGACCAAGCCTCGTCGGCCACATCCGTGGACCCCACGCGGTGGTCCTTATCCGTATCACCAGTCCCCCCGGCTTCTCATTGGATCCAGGGGATCCGATGAGAAGACGAGCGAAATTGATTTTTCATCGTAGCTTTCCCGAGAATCTCTGGACGCATAAGCCGAGGAGGGTCTTGTTGCTCCCAGGCGACGGCTCTGACAGGAAGTATCGGAGATCGTGCGCATTAATGTGTGATTTGAGAGGCCGATCGGCGCGCGATCGCCTCGATTTTACTGCTAATGATGGCTTCCCGAACGGCGATAAGCGTTAGCGATCCTGGTGTATAGTACTTTGCCGTTCAGCTCCTGACACGTGGCGGCTTTTACCTCCTCTGATGCGTTGAATTTGCTCATGACCGTCCGATTGCACCACGGCTGTATCTCTTATAAATGGCCGGACCTGTCGCGGGAAAGAGTTTTACCTGCTCCTTCTCCCGGGCGATTGCGGATAGCCTTTCCCGACGTCTAGTTCTTTCCTCTTCCGCTCAGGTCCGTGTCGTCGGCTCAGCCTTTGCTTGAACTCCTACGAGGTAAGCCATGAGCCATACGCCTTCTCCTCCTTCCGACGCGGAGTCCTCCTCCAGGACGGATAGTGATGCCCCTTCTAGCTATGACCCCCGAACCGGCCCCTTCATTTATGGTCCGGTTGAGGAGGATTTTACTTTGAGAATCCGACCTGGGAAGTATGTCCCACGTGCCCCTTCGGCTCACACCTCTGGGGTGTTGCCCAGCTAGCTAGCCCAGAGGGGGGGTGAATGGGTTATTAAAAACTTCGATCTCTGATTGAAACCTGTTTACTGAAAGGATTGCACAACTTAATAACAAGGTTAAAGTTAGAGCAAACAAGACAAAAATCACACAAAACACATCCACAAGACACAAGGATTTTTATCCTGGTTCGGAACTCCTCTCCACAGGAGACCTACGTCCAGTCCCTGAGCAATACCTCAGGATTTCACTACCAAGGGTACAATCCCCCTTAAGGATCCTTACACCCAGCCTCAACTGGTCTTCCTTCAGCCTGAAGGGAACAACAACCACCCTGGATACCACCAGGTCTTCCTTCGTCCAGAAGGGAACACAATCTAATAAGAAAAGGGTGTGGAAACAGGCTTCAGACTCTAGCTTGACCAGCTACACACTGAAGCTCCTAAGCCCCGAGAGAGAGAGATATAACAAGGTTTTCTCTCCAAGGACTACACAAGCTCTCACAAATAAAAACTATTTTTGATCACAGAGAGCTAAGAGCTAAGAACTAAGAACGAGGTTGGAGTGGAAGCTTCGCTCTTGTTTTAAATCTTCTGAGGACTCGAAGAGATGGATTTCTTTCTTCTTCTAAAGTCGAACGTTGTTTCTCAGTCTATTGCTCTTTTCCGATTTGAGTCTTCTATTTAAACTGCTGATTCAAATTCGAACGTTGAAGTGTCCGTTGTCTCTTATCCTTGTGTACGTTAGACTGGTCACAAAGGAAGCTTCTGATCGTCAGTCTTTTATCCTTGTGTACACGCCAAAGAGATGTCATAGAACTTTGTGTCTTGTGTCCAACGTTGTCCATGAGTCTTGTCGGATATCTGTAAGCATATCATCAATAAATAGAAGACAGCTAAGACTGCTGTCTATTGTTAGTTGAGATGGAACAGATATTGCAGTATATAGCAAGGCTCCTTTCTGTCAAAAAAATACGTAGACAGAGTAGCATAGAAATGGAAGATATTGTCTGCATGCATGGGAGATACGATCAGAGAGCATTTAATGCATAGCAGTCAACGGACAAGATATGACTTTGACTTTTCAACGCTATTAAAAAGGCATTATACTGATGCATCAAGAAATTCGATAAAAAGAATCTTGCTGACTTCATAACTTATGAAATCGTTATGAATTATAGCAAGTCGTTATGAACTGTAAGGAAAGTTGTGATAACTTATGAAGTCGTTACAACAAGCAGGTCGTTGCGAGTTCTGAAGAAATCGTTACAAGAAATCGTTATACAAAGCAAGGCGTTATGAACAGTAAAGAAATCGTTACACGAAATCGTTATACAAAGCAAGGCGTTATGAACAGTAAAGAAACGTTAGAATTCTAAAGAATTCGAAAGAAATCGTTACACGAATCGTTATACAAAGCAAGGCGTTATGAACAGTAAAGAAATCGTTATGAACTCTAAAGAAATCGTTATGACAGAGAGTCGTTGCGAGTTCTAAAGAAATCGTTACGAGGTCTAAAGAAATCGTTATGACAGAGAGTCGTTGCGAGTTCTAAAGAAATCGTTACGAGGTCTAAAGAAATCGTTGCGATGTCTTTAAGAGTCGTTGCGATATCGATTTGCTTTGAGTTTCCCGGTCAAAGAGGAAATCGTTCTGCTTATCAAAGAAGTCGATGCGGTATCGATTTGTTTTGAGTTTTCCGGTCAAAGAGAAAATCGTTCTGCTTATCAAAGAAGTCGATGCGGTATCGATTTGTTTTGAGTTTTCCGGTCAAAGAGGAAATCGTTCTGCTTATCAAAGAGTCGATGCGGTATCGATTTTTTTGAGTTTTCCGGTCAAAGAGGAAATCGTTCTGCTTATCAAAGAAGTCGATACTTACCAGATTGTCTTGAACTTTCATTTTTCTTTTATTTCCTGTTCTCAAGGCTCAAGAAATCCATTAGTGTTATTTTGTTAATCATCAAAATTAATATATAAATAAATGGAATATTTATATGGGGACAGTTTGGTCATCATGGGGATCGCCGCCAAGCCGATAGTGTCGAAGACGCTTGGTGCGCAACAACCTTCGAGACCTTCAAATGGATAAGGAAGCGCCTGAGCCCCAAGCTCCCCCCGATGTGGTATTTTTGCCAATAAGCGTTTCGAGCCCATTACGTCCAGGATGGGGGGTTTGTGTGTATAATGAAGCAGTCCGTGGAGGTCTGCGTTTTCCTTTTCACCCTTTCGTCATAGCCCTTCTTTTCGAGCTTGGGGCTGCCCCTTCGCAGTTGACGCCCAATGCGTGGCGGGCGATCGTCGGCTTCCTGGCCATTTTGCCACTGCCGTCGTTCCTCCGACGATTCGCCTCTTCTTCTATTGTTTTTCTGTCAAACCATTTGGCGACTAGTTGTATTTCACGGCCCGATCGGGTGGTCAGCTTGTAAAGAACCTTCCGTCGTCTGTGCACGGGTGGAAGAGGGAGTTCGTCTTCATATATTCTCCCTGTGGTTGGCCTTTTCCAACTGAGTGGTCCTCGGTTAACGTTCGTCAGAAGACGTTTGAGCCCCCAAAGCTTAGTGCAGCCGAGCTTGTGGATTTCGCATACCTGCGAGAGACGGAGAAACCCGACCTGACCGAACCATCCGACGACCTGCTGGATTTAATTGCTGAAGGCCTAGAAGGTCGTCGTGCGTCGTTTTTGCCTTTTCCTGAGAATCCTTTGGTTCTTTTCTGACAGATCATTGGCTTCGTTGTCTATACAGTGATGGCCGAGATGAAATCCCCGACGCGCAAGGCGAGGCCCGGGCCCTCTCTGGCCGATATTGCGCGTACTCGGAGGGACCCGCAGCGAGCCGAGAAGTGTCCCCTGGAAGGCTCGGAACCTGTCGTCGTCGCGGCAAGAAAAGAGATGGAGGGGAGTTCAGAAGCAAGGGCCTCGACTCACGCTGTCGTGGAAAGGCCGGCAAAGGGCCTTCACAGCTCGACGCCTTCCGCATCAGTCCCCCCTCAGGAGCCCGTTGCACCCAAGATCAACCTCGATCCAGTTAGCTGGGGGCGGACGTCGATACCTGTCGAGTTGAAAACCGACAGCCTGGCGAAGTCCCCGCGGAGGTTGGTCAGCGAGTTTTACCCCATGATTCTGGCGCTAATGGCGAATTATGATGCCTTCGTTCACCGAGCCGAGGTGAAGGCCGAGTCGTTTAGCAAGCGCGTCGCCGAGTGGAGGACTTGGTTGCGTCCGAGAAATCCCTTCGTCAGAAGGAGGCCGATGAGGCGAAGAAGATCGAAGGCGAGCTCAGGGCGCAGCGTGACTCTGCGACCAAGGCCCTCCAGGCCGAGAAGGAAGCGCTCCAGGAAGCCAGGTCGGCGCTCGCCACCGAGGCTAAGTCGTTCGAGTTGTACCGCGAGAAGACGACGCAGCTTGTGTCGGACGAGCGGGAGGCGGCGATTCAGGAGTATCGCTCTTCGGAGGAGCTTGCCGAGGAGATAATTGGCCTCTTTGGAGAGGGTTATAATGATTGCCTTGTCCGCGTCGTGGAGCAGTTTCCTGATCTTGATCTCTCAGCCGTCCGCAGGACGAAGGAGGACGGGAAGCAAGCTGCTGCGGCCGTGGTTGACGAAGCCATGTCAAAGGCGGCCGACGAGATTTTCGCCGAAGCTGCCGAGAAGGTGTTAGCCGAGGACGTCGCGTCCAAAGAATGCTGAGTTTTCGTACCTTTTCTTCTTTTGCTAAACATTGCGCCGAGGCGCTTATTTCTTCCTTTTGTCGAATATTGCGCGACCTCGTATGATCTCATTCGGTTAGCCTATCGGGGCGACTTTGTCTAATTCAGAAGGCGGCTGATGTGACCTCGTATCTTCAGAGTGCCGAAGCGACCTCGTATCTTCAGAGTGCCGAAGCGACCTCGTATCCTTAGAGTGTCGTAGCGACCTCGTACCCTTAGAGTGCCGTAGCGACCTCATATCCTCAGAGTGCCGAAGCGACCTCGTATTCTTAGAGTGCCGAAGCGACCTCGTGTTCTTAGAGTGCCGAAGCGACCTCGTATTCTTAGAGTGCCGTAGCGACCTCGTATTCTTAGAGTGCCGTAGCGACCTCGCATTAGGCATAATATTTACGCAAGTGTTCCGCGTTCCACGTCCTCGGAACGACAGAACCCTCAAGGTTTTCGAGCCGATAGGCACCATGGCCGAGGTCTCCGACAACCGTGTAAGGTCCTTCCCAATTTGGCGATAGCTTCCCGCTAGCCGACTTTGGGTCCGAGATGGCGAGCTTCCTGAGGACAAGGCTCCCAACAGCGAAGTGTCGCAGTTTGACTTTCTTGTCGAAGTTTTTCTTGATTCTTCTTTGATAAATTTCCATCCTGATGGACGCATTTCCACGTCTCTCTTCGATGAGGTCGAGCTCGTCGCGCAAGGATCGGTCGTTGCTTGCCTCGTCAAACCCGATTACCCTCTTTGAAGGTCAAGCATTTCCACGGGTGATACCGCCTCCACCCCGAAGGCCAACGCGAAAGGTGTTTCGCGAGTGGCTTCTCTCGGCGTTGTCCTGTATGCCCACAGCACATGCTGGAGCTGGTCGGCCCAGGCGCCTTTGTGGCCTATAACTCTTTTCTTTATTCCATCTAAGATAGTTCGGTTGGTTACCTCGGCCATCCCATTTGACTGAGGGTGGGCTACTGAGGAGAACCTGTGCTCAATCCCGAGAGCTTCGCAATTCTTACGGAACTTGAGGTTGTCAAATTGTCTTCCGTTGTCGGTGATGATCGTCCGAGGTAGGCCGAACCTGCAAATAATATTTTTCCACACGAAACCCCAGGCGTTGGCGTCGGTGATTTTAGCCAGAGGTTCGGCTTCGACCCATTTGGTGAAATAGTCAACGCCAACGATTATGAATTTCCTTTGGCCCGACGCTGGGGGGAAGGGTCCGAGGATATCCATTCCCCATTGCGCGAATGGCCACGGGGAGTTTATAGTCGTGAGCTCTGTCGGAGATTGTCGGTCGATTTTTCCGAATAATTGGCATTGTTGACAACATTTGACATATCCCTCGGCGTCTTTAAGCATCGTCGGCCGCCAGTATCCTTGTCGGGTTATTCTTCTCACCAGGGACCTGGGGCCCGCATGAGAGCCGCACGTACCTTCGTGTACCTCGCCGACGATTTCTTTGGCTTGGACCGGATCCACGCATAGGAGATTCGGGTAGCTAAACCCTTTTCGGTATAGGTCGTCGCCGAGGATGAAGAACCTTGACGATCGCCTTCTAGTTTGCTCTGCTTCGCTCTTGTCTTCTGGTAGCACATTGTTCCTGAGGAAATTCATCAATGGGGTCATCCACGTCGACCCTACGTCGATGCTCATACATCCTTGGACGCTATGGTTGGCTCCATTAACTCTTCTATCAACAGGGATGGAGGTGACTCCAGTGCCGACGACGCAATCTTTGATAACTCGTCGGCTTGCTCGTTCTCGGTTCTTGGTATCTTTATGAGCTCTGCTGAGTCGAATTCGGCCATTATCTTTAGCACCTCGGCTTTCTACAAGGCGAGCTTTGCCTCTTTCGCCTCGAACGTTTGGGATACCTGGCCGACGACCAGCTAGGAGTCGCTGTGAATGCGTACCCTCTTTGCCCCAAGGGTTTTTGCCATTTTCAACCCCGACACCACCGCTTCGTATTCTGCCACATTGTTAGATGCTTCAAAACCGAAACGAATAGCGTACCTTAAGTCGAGGCCTTCGGGAGAGCGCATTACTACACCTGCACCGCCCCCTCTGGAATTTGAGGCACCGTCGACGAAAATTTCCCAACTTTCGTCGGGTTCTTCGTCGACCGCTGCCCGGGTTGCCCTCGGAAATAAAATCCGCGAGGCCTGGGCTTTGATAGCGACCCGGGGCCTGAAATCGATATCGAATTCGCCGAGCTCGACGGCCCACTTTGCCAACCTCCCTGAGGACTCGGGTCGCTCGAAAATTGGTCGGAGCGGAGCGTCGGTGAGGACAACGATCTTGTGTGCTTGAAAATACGGGCGTAATCGTCGGGCTGCCATTACGAGAGCATAATCGAGCTTCTCAAGGTCGGTGTAGCGCTGTTCGGCTCCTCGTAGCGCCTTACTTGTATAGTACACCGGGAGATGGGCTCGATCTTCTTCTCGGACGAGCACCGAGCTGATGGAATAGTTCGTCGTAGACAGGTACAATAGTAGCTCTTCGTTGTCGCTGGCTTGCTTAAAGTCGGCACGTTCGCCAGGTGTTCCTTTAGTTGGTCGAAGGCTCTTTGGCACTCCTCGGTTCATTCGAAGCGACCCTTCCGCAGTATCTCGAAGAAAGGTCGGCAACGTTCCGCCGACCTGGACATGAACCTGCTAAGAGCAGTTATTCTGCCGTTAAGCCTCTGTACCTCTTTTACCGTCCTCGGAGCCGACATGTCGAGGATTGCACGAACTTTGTCGGGGTTGACATCAATGCCCCTCTGAGAGACGAGGTAGCCTAGGAATTTTCCAGCTTTGACGCCGAAGACGCATTTTTCCAGGTTCAGCTTCATCCCGTAATGTCGCAATACTTCGAAAGCCTCGGCCAAATCTTTGACGTGGTCCTCAGATCGTCGGCTTTTTACCAGCATGTCGTCAATGTAGATCTCCATGGTTTTGCCGATTTGCTTTTCGAACATTTTGTTGACCAGCCTTTGATATGTTGCTCCTGCATTTTTTAGTCCGAAAGGCATACGAGTGAAACAGTACAACCTCTCTCAGTGGTGAAAGATGTTTTATCCTCATCCTCCGGGGCCATTCTTATCTGATGATAGCCTGAGTAGGCGTCAAGGAAGCTCAACAGCTCGTGTCCGGCGGTCGAATCAACCAGTTGATCGATCCGAGGTAACGGGAAGCTGTCCTTTGGACAGGCTCGGTTTAGGTCGGTGAAGTCTACACACATCCGCCACTTGCCATTTGCCTTGCGCACCAGGACGACGTTGGCGACCCAGTTGGGATAGAACGAATTTCTAACGGTTCTTGCACGCAAATATTTTGTTAAATTACTCTCGACCACTTCCTGCCTTTCGGCCGACAAGGGTCTCTTCTTCTGGCGGATTGTCGGGCTTCGGGATTGACGTTCAAGTGATGTTGAATAATGCTCGGATCCACCCCCGGCAGGTCGTCGTCGACCAGGCGAATACGTCGCCGCTTTGACCGAGGATTTGGTGTGTCATTTTCTAGTTTGCTGAGTTCGGTCCCGATAGTTAGTAGTCCGTTTGTGATTTTTATTTGCTTAGTAAGTTCGACTGGTTCATGTTTTTGGACATCGTCGAAGATCGCATCGTCGGCAAGTGGTACGTACTCAGAAATAGCTAGCTCTTTTGCTTTGATCGAATTAACATAGCAGAGGCGCGCCTCGGCCTGACTTCCGACGACTTCTCCCACTCCGTTAGGAGTTGGGAACTTCAACTTTTGATGACATGTCGATGGCACTCCCCCGAGCTTCCCGAGCAGTCCACGTCCGAAGATCGCGTTGTAGGCCGACTTTACCTTCACAATCAGGAAGTCGACCTCAACCGTCACACGTTGAGGACGGGTGCCCAGAGTCACCTTAAGCCTGATGGATCCTCGGCGGTCCCGGTGTTCCGCTGAACCCGAACAGAGGCGTGGCGACTGGCTTGATTTCTGTGCTCAGATTCGTCATCTTCAAGAAGCAATCGTAGAAAAGGACGTCGGGCGCAGCTCCGTTGTCGACGAGGATGCGATGCACGGTGTACCCGTCGACGTCGGCGTGGATGACTAGTGCGTCATCGTGAGGGAAGCTCAGTCCGATCGCGTCTTCGGCGGAGAATGTGATCACCTCCTTCAGGTTCGGCACCGGTTGGCTCACACCGAGGATGACAGCCGACGCGTATGCCTTCTTTTTCTGCTGCTGTCGCCGCCTCCTGCCGGTCCGCCTGCGAGGACCAAGACGGCCCCTTTCCCCTCGTGTTCGCGATCTTCTTCTGGCTCCCTATTCTTGGGCTTGCCGTCGACGATGTCCTTCCCGATTATTCCTCGGCCCAGCATCTCCGCTATCTCCATCTTGAGGCTCCTGCATTGGTCAGTTAAATGTTCGTAGCCCCTATGATACTCACAATACAGATCCGCCCCTCGCCCAGATGGAGGCCTCGCATTGGTTCAGGTCATCTGAACTCCGGAAGTTTCTTGATGACGGGGAGGATCTCTGATGGCAGCCTCCCGAATCGAGGTAGGTCCCTGACGCGGCCGTACTCGTCGGGTCGTTGGTCCGATGTTCGCCGGCTTTCAAGCTCCCGGCACCTGTCTCCGCGGTGCTCCTCCCTCCTCGGCCTTTTCTCGCTCGGCCCCGAGCTTGCGCTTCTCTCTCTAAAGGTCGTTTGAGACGCCCAGCGGCTCCAAGGGTCGACTCCAGTCGGACGTACTTTTGCATCCGAGAGAGGAGGTCAGAGAGGCTTACCGGTGGCTTTTTGGCGATTGATGCCACGAACGCCGTGTCGGTGCATACCCTTGTGAGGATGTTGACTGCGGTTCTCAGGTCCAGGTCCACTACTTTCATTATTTCGACCTGGAAGCGCTTGGCGTAATCGCGAAACATCTCGCCCTCTCTTTGCGCTATCAGCCATAGGTCGTCGGTGCATAGCGAATGCTGCACCGTGTTATAGAAGTGGTCTAGGAACCTTTGAGCCAGGTCGGCGAAGCTTGTGACCGACCGCGCCGGCAGCGCTTTGAACCATTGCAGCGCCACATCATCCAATGTTGACATGAAAGCTCTGCATTTTTAAGCATCAGTCACATTTATCATTTCCACCTGCCCCTGAAAATGATCAAGGTGGTGGACGGGATTAGTTGTTCCATTATATCGCCGGAATTTGGGCAGTTGGAATTTCAACGGGACCGGCGCCGAGGTGATTCCTCTGTAAATGGCGAGGAGGTGAGAAGCGTCGCCACGGAAGGAGTGCGGGTTCCGAGCTGCAAGGCCTCTATCTTCCTGTTCATTTCCCGCATGTCGTCCTTCCACCGCGAGTCGAAGGGAGACTCGTTGTTAGTACCTGGAGCGGACTCCGCCGAGAAGTGGTCAGCGAGGTCGGTCCTCACTGCGATTCCCGCGGCCGCCATTGGCGTGACGGGAGGAGCGTTGTCAGCTTGAACAGCAGGCGGTGTCGGGGTTTCACCTACCAACGGTGGAACGTCGGCGTGGCTTGCCGACAACGCCGGAACCGAGCGCTGTCGGTTGGGAGCCTCGGCATCATTTTGCTCACCTTGAGCCTGCTCCGCTGGGCGACTCGGACCTTCGTCCCTAGCGGGGGAAGCCCGCTGGTTCTGCTCCAGCCTCATCAGAATCAGTTGGAGGTTCGCTAATGTTTGCTCGACGCGTTCAAGCCGCGACGAGGTCGATGAATCTTGGTCCCCCGTGTTGGATGCTCCCACCGCTGCTTCGGTGGTGTTGACGAGGTGACATCTTCCTCCGACGTGCGAGCGACCGCCTTTGCCTTGGGTGCCATTGGGGATAGCTTTTGTATCGAGAAATTCCCACAGACGGCGCCAAATGTTGCTGCACAAGCAAAGGGAGATTTGACCGGGGTCAAATCGGGTGGCCCCAGGCGCTGCTGGCGATGTCGTCGTCGGCTCAGACTTCCTGCGCTTCACCTGCAAAGAACCACCGAGTGGTCTCGGTGGGGAGACACTCCGACGCTCAAGTTAATTGCGAGAGAAGATGTAAGAGAGTTCAAATGCCACGAGTAGCATACCTTGGCCTGAAGCGTCTCCTTTGTTTTTATAGGGTGAGGTGGAGCAAGATGGGTTTTCCCCCTGCCTTAGTTAGCCACGTAAGTTTCCTGGCAGACTCAACGTCCCAAAGTAAGGGGGCGCGATCACCGGATGCTGCTCCTTGGTTTCCAGATGGCAGTTGCCAGCTAGGGAAGGAGGGGCTGTCGCGACCCGAGATCTCAGAGCCTTTCCTTGTTAGGAGTGAGGTTTCGGAGAAGGTAAGCACAGTTGGGATTTCCTTATATGGGGACGATCAGATCTTATGCCGAGGACCTTGCCATTGACCCGACGACCAAGTCTCGTCGGCCACATCCGTGGACCCCACGCCGGTGGTCCTTATCCGTATCAATTCTCATAAAAATTATGGGAAATAAGATGCTTACGTGGCATAAGTAAATGGGAAAAAATAAAGAAGTCGTAAAAACTTCCTCACTTGGTAAAGAAGAGGTATAGTTTTGTAAATATTTTGAAAGTAAACATATTTAGGTAATGTTAAAAATAAGATTATTTTAATAAAATCCCGCAAAATAAAATGTGTAAACGGGTCGGTCTTGAAGAATCCGAATTGCCAACCAGTCACGAGAGAAAATTTTTCATCGTTTCCGTATGCCCCACTCCAACGACTTAAATTTCTCATCGTCTAAACCAACTCGCACGGCGCTTCACTTCCTTCTTCGTCATACCACCCCAGTTCGGATTTCTTTAAAAATAGTATACTTTCAAAAAGGTTTTAGGTGAATGATAGCCAAAAAAAATTAAATTTATAATGTAGTAGAGTTTTGACTTTTCAAAATTTATAAAAAATAAAAATCGATCTTGCGATGACCAATTAGCAAATCATTGGGAGCCAAAATTCTATAATACTACTAAATTAATTCCTTTAAGTTGTTTTAGGTCTTTAATTTTATATCTAAATAACATAATTAAGATGAAATTTTAAACGTAAGTTAATTGAAAAGTGATACAATTTATGATGATTTTAATTTAATTTTTCAAAATAAAATTTTGTGGAGAGTAAATTATCTAAAAATTAATAAATGAATTAATCTCGATATCCATACTTCGGTAATTCTTGATGTTCATATTTTTGGAATCAACATATTTTTCTAATAATTATGATAGTTTTAAATTCAGTTCTATTATCGAAGTTCGGTGACACCCTGTTGAGGTGTGCACGTCTAAAGATAATACCGATGTTTTAATAATGTAAGAGTGTATAAATCAAAAGTAATCATGTTTATCATTTACATAAAATATGATTATTTTTTTAGAGACACTATTACATTATTAACATAACCACAATATTGTAGCAACCTGATTATTTTAATAAATAAGAGTGCGTGGTACATAACCCAGCCAAAAAGATATCCACTGTGATAACTTTAAATTAACGCGGGGTGTCTGTGGGTACATGATCTTGACGTAGACTATCGCATGACCGCGTTAATGTGACAAGTTATACGATCTCACATTTTTCTCAATTTTATCATGGATATCGAGATTAATTGATTTATTAATTTTTTGGATAATTTTCACTTGACAAAATTTTATTTTAAAAAGTAAACTACAATTACTATAAAATGTATCATCTCCCAATTAACTTGTGTTTGAAATTTTATCTTAATTAGATATTATTACATATAAAATAAAGACTTGAAGCAATTTAAATGAATAATTTTTTTGGAGATTTTTGTTCCCGGCCCGATTTTCTAATCGGCATGGCAAGACCGATTTCTATATATATATATATATATATAATAAGGTATTGACGGTCGAAATTATACTAGAATTAAAGTTTTTAAACCAAACACTTTTTGAAAGTGTACTATTTTTAAAGAAAATCCTCATATTTGACTAAGGCATTATATATTGACAAGTGACAAATATATTTACTAATACATATCTATTGACAAATTTGTGAAATTTCCAGACGCACTGGGCACGAAGAAAATTCAAATTTGAGGGACATGTTGGAAATGGCAAATTTGACCCCTTCGTATTTGACTTAGTCCTATGGTGTGGCCACTTTGGTTGAAGATTAGAGCAGTCTAACGTCAGAGTAGGTTAACCTAGGGTAAGAGAGATTTTACTTTGGACGCTCCTTTCGAGATGTAGATGAGTTAATTATTTTTTTTAGTTAACTATAATTTTGACTTCATTTATTTTTATGTGAAAAAATTAAAATAATAAAATAAAATATGAGATATATAATAAAATAATATTAAAATTTTATGATAATTTTTCATATTTTAAATGAGCACTCCTTCCACCTTCAAAGTTTTTATATTTTTTTCTCATGTCTGATGTCAACCTTTTATCCTTTAATTCTTGACCAACTAGAAAGAAGATTCCTAGCTCGTACTTCTAACCTGCCCAATTCCGACACGGTCTTGGTGGATCCGAATTGCCAACCAGTGACGAGGAGACAAAATTTCTCACCGTTTCCGTATCCCCCACTCCAACGACTCTTAAAGTTTTCTCATAGTTTAAACCAACTCGCACAGCACTACGTACACCTCCTCCTTCGTCATACCACCCTTCTCAGCTCCCACCAAGTCACCAACCCTCGCGCTGCCACCACCCCGCCGCCACACCATGGACCCTGCCCCGCGTCACCTTGTGGCGCTGCCGATCCCGGGGCGCGGCCACGTCAACCCCATGCTGAACTTGTGCGAGCACCTCCTCGCCAGGGCCGGCGACCGCCTCCTAATCAGCTTCGTCGTCACCGAGGAGTGGCTGGACCTGCTCGACCCCGCCGCGGCGGCGGCGGAGGCGGCAGTCTCCCCCGCCACACGGGCCTCCGCTTCCGGACCCTTCCCAATGTTATCCCCTCCGAGCACAACCGGGGGCCGACTTGAAGGGCTTCAACGAGGCCATCTTCACAAGGATGGATGTCCCCTTCGAGGAGCTCCTGGGGGGGCTCCGGCGGGAGGAGGGGGAAGGGGAGCCGCCGGTGAGGGGGATCATCTCCGACACCTTCCTGCCGTGGGCGGTGGCGGTCGGCAACCGCAGGGAGATCCCCGTCTATTCCTTGTTCACCCAGTCGGCGTCCTACTTCTCGGTGCTCTACTATCTTCACTTGCTCCCCCCCGGCGCACCTCTCAACCTCACCGTCTTCGGTATGGACTTTTTTCCACAAGGCATCATACTAGCTTGTTCATAGATCGACTTCCTGACGGGTGTACAGTGTCATCTTTTATTTTTCAGGATCTCTAAAAGTTCTAGTTTCAGTAGACAAAGAATATGTGAACATATAACGTTCTTTTACCTCTATCAATCTGTACTCATATCAATTCTCGCTCTTTCCAAGTTCTTAAAACTCCTATATTTATTCTCTGTTAACAATATTGGACTCTTGACTATCTAAGTAATGGATGAAATTTTATTTGATATATGATTCTCGATCTTATATATATGGATCAGTAGTGTAATAGTGTAAAGATTACAATAAACAAATGACTCCACCTAAGTCTTGATATATGATTCTCTTCTACGGTCTTGATATATGACTCTTAAGGTGGCCTTTGAGAGTTTATTTAATTTTTGCAAATCTATAATTCAAGTAAATGTATTTTTTTTGTAATTTTTCAAGCACAAAATTCCAAGTCTAGAATCAGTTCAAAATTAACTTTTTGCAAATCTAGAATCCACCAAAAGCATCCTTTTGTTAGCTTTCAAATTAGTACAGAATCCAACGGCATTTATTTCTTTTTTCAATCTCTCTTCAAATCACCTTTTTTAACAAATCTTTCACCCTTTTACAAATCTAAAAATTTTGAGAGAAAAGTGATTTTCAATCATTAGAATTCATAAATAACTTTTACACCTATATGGCAATTGGTAACTGAATAAGAAAAAAGTGACTTTAATTATTAAAATGTACGACCACTTTTTTAACATGCAATCCCAATCGACTCGAAATTTACTATCCAAATTAATTTTAAGTTCATTGCACCGTTTTACTATCCAATTTTTGGAAGAAAAAATCGGTGAAATAAGCGGGATATACAATTGATCGACAAAAGGAATCGAATGCTCAAATGTCTCTTCATATCCTTTTTTTTTTATCCTGCAAAAATTGTAGTGGAACCCACACAATGGAAACTCGAACTCTTCTCACTTGGTTTAGCGACGTCAGAGCATGCAGTAGGGTCGACCCGCATGCAATTTAATCTGAACCCAAAAGATTATGAGTAACGGCTACACGGCACAGCTCCCGACTGTGCCGGAAGCATAGCTTAGCTGGAGGGGCCACGCGCCCCTCCGCGCGCGCCGCGTGGAGGGCGCGGGCCCCCCCAGTATTTAATGTTAGTTTTTTTTTTTTTTTACAATTTATACACACAAATGATGTATTTGTGCACACAAATACATCATTTGTGCACACAAATAGTGCACAAAACCTTAAAAAAAAAAGTATTAATGCTGAGGGGCCCGTGCCCTCCACACGGCGCGCGCGGAGGGGCGCGCGGCCCCTCCAGCTAAGCTATGCTCCCGGCTGTGCCGGGAGCATAGCATTACTCAAAGATTATAACCCCAATATAGTGGACCTAATTTGGATGGAGGAAATAGGTGAAATAGGGTCTAGGACAAGTATTGTTCACGTAATATATTTCATCTAGATTGAGTATAATTAACAGATAACTCTAGCATTCCCCTGCAGGCAAGATTAAGGAACGGCTACATCACACTCCCGTCATTTAATTCTAGGAGTTTTCACTTTATAATGGGATACAATGCATGCAGTGCATGATTCATTAGGATCACCCATTGGAACCTTTTTTTTTTTTTTTTTTTGAAAAGCCATCTGGAACTTGCTGTGAGCCTGTGAGTTTCTGATCACTAATGTTTCTCCCCGTGATCTGCTTGCAGAGGAACCAGATGAGAGCTTGGAGTTCATCCCTGGCATCACCTCTCTGAAGATGGGAGACATCCAATCGATCTACTCCCTCGACAAGTCTCTAACGCTGGTAAGGACATCTTCGCATGGGCGGCCAAGGCGCAGTGCTTGCTGTTCACGTCGTTCTACGAGCTCGAATCACGAGCAGTGGACGCACTGAAGGCCACCTTCTTTCCCATCTACCCTGCTGGCCCCTCCATCCCCTACACGGCGCTCCATAACATGTCCGCCATGCCGTGACCGAAAGCTGCTACTACAGCTGGCTGGACTCCCAGCCGAGGGGCTCCGTGCTCTACGTCTCCCTGGGCAGCTTCATGTTTGTCTCCAACGAGCAGATGGACGAGATAGCGAGAGGTCTGTGCGCCAGCGGCGTCAGCTTCCTGTGGGTGGCCCGCCAGGAAGCCGCGCGCATGCAGGAGCTGGGGGGCGGCGCGGGCCTGGTGGTGCCGTGGTGCGACCAGCTGAAGGTGCTCTGCCACCCCGCCGTCGGCGGCTTCCTGACGCACTGCGGGTGGAACTCAATTCTGGAGGCGGTGTACGCCGGAGTGCCGATGCTCACGTTCCCCATCGCCTGGGACCAGCCAGCGAACAGCCGGCTCATAGTGGACGAGTGGAAGACAGGCCTAAGCCTCAAGGGGGAGGCAGCAGGAAATTCCCGCGTTGTGGGGAGGGAGGAGATTGCGAGGACTGTGCAGAGGTTGATGGCCTCGGAGGGGGAGGAGAGCAAGGAGCTGCGGCGGAGGGCGGGGGAGCTCAAGGAAGCTTGCCGTAGGGCGGTGCAGGTTGGTGGGTCTTCCACGGTTGGTCTTGATGCTTTCACCGCACATATGAAGAACGGAAACTGAAGGCATGCAGGCATCACCTGCTATATTCTTCTTCTCGATTGTTTTGCAATATTTCTTGTGTCCTTTCGATCCTCCCTTTGGGTTAGTTAGAGAAACCTTTTTGTAACACAATGTGATAATATTATTTGATAACATCATCATTAAAACTGTGACACATCAGTAATTAAAATAAAAAAAATTAAAAACATCATAAATGATGAGATTGTGATGTATTTTGATTGGTGTGTTATTCTAACCGCTTTGATAAGCAGGGTAGAGAGGGGTACCCCGGTTAATCGCCTCACCCCGCTTTGGAGAGCGGGGCAGGGTTATCCCGAGGTACCCCGGGGTAAGTCTACCCCACCTCAAGAGGTGGGGTAGAGAGGGATATTTTTTTTCTTTTTTAAAAAATTCAGAAAAAATTATCATAAAATTTTAAATGTTATTCTATTATATGTCTATATTTTTTATTTTTTATTTTTTGTACATAAAAAAGTAAAGTCAAAGATAATTGTTGACAAAAAAAATGACTTACCCATCTATATCTCGAAAATAGCAACCAAAGTGAATATGTACTTTTTTGGGGTTAACGTATCCCAAGTTAGCCTACCCCTAGGAAGGCTAACCCTCAACCAAGGCCGGTGTTATTGAACCATTTTCCAGTTATTTAATAACAATAGAGGGGAAAAGTTCGGGATTGATGATTCTTTGTGAGTGTTGGAATTTATATATATATATAAAAAAAAACAAATAAACAGAAGGTGTGGTGGTGTAATCCTGTTTGGGCCTGAGCCAAACGGGCCTCCACTAAAGAGAGAGTAGGGAAGACGATCGCTGGTGAGGACGAGCACCTGCAAAACCAGAAAAGGATCAGGGGGCCCGGTGAAGACCGGGGAACCCTCCGATGCCTAAGTCAGTGGAGAGCTCGAAAGGCAGGGGGTTTCGGAGTGCGAGAATGTGTTCGCGTGAAGGAGAGAACGTCCCGTTGCATGGTACTGTACCTGTGCTTTTATGGGCGTTGGTGCCAGGGCCAACGTGTGTAACGCTGGTAGATCGTGCCGGAGAAGGCGCCGTGATGGGCGCGCATAACGGGAGAAGTTATGCGCTCAGGCGCCCGTTGGGCTGCCAAGCAGTTCGTGCCTTTGAATGGTGAAGGACGTAGCCTGGGACGGTTACAACCACGCCGCGGGCCAGGGAACCTGCTCGGAACCCTTTGGGAACACTTTCCGAGTAGGTGACCCATATGGGGGGTCGAGCATGCTGTTCGGTGATACCCAGGTTGTTCCGGGCAGCAGAATTACCGGTCCTGTTCGGAAGCCTTCCGCGGTTGTTCGATGGCTGAAGGACAGATGACCTGCTCGGGGCCACGCCGTCACGAGGCTTAACAGTATCCGATCAAGGTGGCGGTATCTTAGAGATCTTCACACCGTCCTGGAAGGGACGTGGCCCATTGGGATGGGGCCACGTCAGCTGACAGGACAAGCATGGGTCAAAGTGGGCCATCGTGGGCCTAGGTTGCCAGATTTGGCCACCACACTTGCCCCCCACGCTCTCGAGTGGCTCGGTGAGACGAGCACTTCGAGGGCGTCACTTCTGCATTTAATGCGATGGTCCGCTGCGGGATGCCGCCGTTTGGAGCCTGTCAAACGGCTAACCCATGATGATGGGTGCAAATCCGTGTCGAGCCCGGAGCGTCGTCGTGGTGTTCGAACGGCCGCCGGCTCTGTACCCGATGGGGAATTTCAAAACCGGAGGGAAGGACGTTTCGGGGCCCGCCTCGAATTTCGCACCCTTCCCCTTCCTTATAAGGAGGAAAGAGGTGAAGGCGGGAGCTACGCTTTTCAGAAACTTCCCAACCTTGCACCTCTCGCGTTTCTTTGCCTTCCTCTCTTTACATCTTCCTCCTTCGTCCCCTTGCGCCGTCGCCGCTTCCTGCAATCTTTCAAACGATGGCGAGCAGAGGAAAGGCCGCTGCCGGAGCGAGCGGAGTGACAGTCGCGGCGACGAGCGGACCACGGTGTCGCCATTTCAGCGGGCTCCGTGAGCGCTTCCGGATCGGGGACGAGTACGAGATTATCGACGCTAGGGAAAGTGATTCGATCCTGGTGAACAAACCAGGCTGTCTGCTCCTCTCCGTGGACCACCTGGAGGCAGGCTTCCGGCTGCCATTGCCGGAGGTGGCGAAGGCGCTCCTGAATTTGGGGCGTTTCGCCGATACAGCTGACGCCCAACACCTGGAGATACATCTGTATCTTCGGTGTTGTCTGCAGGCTCAAAGAGATCCGAGGCTCGGCGGACGTCTTCCGAGCTCACTTCAAGCTGTCTGCTTCGCGGGCGTCGGGAGCAGACATCTACTACGCCAAGCACCGAACAGACCGGATGCACATCGGCCTGTCCAACAAGTACTCCAACAACAAGGGTTGGATGGACCGGCTACTTTTTGTGCGCCACCGGAGTGGTGCTGAGTGGGGATTCCCCACTGTCATTCGCCCGGCGCGGAAGGATAGCTTTCCGAAGCTGATCCAGGATGAGGCGAGGGCATCGGACAAACTTCTCCGAGCAGGTGTTCGGAACGGAGAAGGATATGTGACCGAGTTCATGCTTGTTAAGTATGGGCTCAGCAAACCATGGAGTAAGTATGATACATCTTGGCTATTTTACTCTTAGGTTGGTGACCCCATACTAACCTTTCTTCTTCTTGTCTTCTTTGTGCGCAGCGGCCGCAGAGCTGGAGGCCGGAAGGGATCAAGAGGCGAATGACGAATTTGCCGAACAGATTCCTATCCTGGCGCACATGGTGTATGAAGACGATGATGTCGCCGCTGTGTTCGGGTTCCTTCTGCAGTGAGGGTTGGCCGCCGCAGTGACAACGGCGCTAGTTGCTCCTCTGTCGACCGAGGAGCGCCCAGCCAGGCACGGGCCTCTGAAAAGGGGCCCAGAAGGATCCGCTTGAAGAAGAAGGCCACCAAGGAGGTGGTTTCGGCTGGAGCTCGGACTCCTCCGGAGAAGGATGACCGGGCGAGCCGGCCTTCCGCGAAGAAGAGGCCAGTTCTGGTTGACGAGAGCGCGGAGGAGGCAGAACAACTCCGTGTTCGGAAGAAGCAAAAGGCGGTCCAGGCTACTCCTCCACGTGACGAGGAGGGGACCGAAGAGGAAGATGAAGGGGCGCAGTTGCTGCTACGCAGAAAAAGTAAGGCCGTAAAATCGGCCGATCAGGGAGTGTCGCGGGCGGCCTCCACAGAGCGCCCAGAGGTCGCGCAGGGGATGGCGACCGAGCTGGGGCTCATCGTCGTGAGCAACGGGTCCGGAAGCCCTGCCATAGAAGAGGCCAGGGGCTCCACCTGCTCGAAGGATAGGGAGCCCTCTAATGCTTCCCACGTTGGTGGTGCCGAGCATGGTGCTACCAGCAACACTGCGGGGGCTTCTTCCAGGAGGAGTAGAGAAGGCGCAGTGTCTCCTGTTCGGCGGGAGGAGGTCGTAGATGCGACGGAGGTTTCCGCCCCTGCTGGGGTGATCGCGAGCGGCGTGGTGGCGGCAGCGCCAGCCACAACTCCATCTGCGGGACAAGAAGTGGTTCCTGCAGCAAGGGCCACTGAAAAGGCGGCCGCAACGACAGGGGAGTCCGAAGAGATTGCTACTACCACCGGGGGAATCCTGCCCCCCATGCCCCCCACCGAGGTGGTTGCTAATGTAGAAGCAACCTCCAAGGTAGTCGAAGGTGCTGGGGGGGAGGCTGCGGGTGCTGGTCGGGCTGGGGGTTCTGCTCGGGCTGAAGAGTCCGAAGACGACCGAAGACCCCTCAGCGAAGCGCTTCTCAAGAAACTTCCCGAAGCTCCTTCGGTGGCAGCGTTGGAGGCGACCCTTCGTCGCATGGAGGACACGCCAAGGGAGCTGCCTGCGAGCCCCACTGCTTCTCGTCTTGATCGGCTGGCAAGGTGCTTAGACCTTCCTTCCGAGCAGACTCCCGAGAGGTCAGTGGAAGGTTACCACCCAGCGGGCCAGGTGGAGGATGGCTTGAGCGACGTCGATGTAGAGGCGCTTGCGGATGGAATGTCCAAGTCGCTGGGCATTCTGAAGGCTCTAGCAGTTCGGGGCCAGAGACAGAAATATCTCTATGAGGCGCAGACAGCTTTCTGCGAGGACCTCACCGCGAGGCATAAGGCTCGCGAGGCGGCGCTGGAGGAGGAGGTGAAGAACCTCAAAGCTGCCCTCCAGGCTGCGAAGCTGGATGCTACCTTGGCACGGGCCAAAAAGATGCCCTGGCCAAGGTAGCAGTAGATGCGGAGGCTCGTGTCGTTGCTGACTATAAGGCCGGGCCAGAGTATAAGGAAGACTTGGAGCAGTTTGGGGCCCGCTGCTACAGGGTGGGCCTCAACGCTGGGAAGGAGGTGGGGAGCGGCTTTCCTGGGTTGAACGCGCCCGGGAAGCCTTCGAGGCTGCTGTTCGGGAATGCCGACGTCGCACTCAAGACGTCCGCTTAGATGGTGTGCGCTTCGCACAATTCCAGTCTGAGCAGATGCCCTCTTCGGTGAAGATGTTGGCCCTTCCGAACATGCTCCTTAGTTTTCTTCTGCTCCGTGTCTTTCTTATACTTTCTTTTTGTAACCGCGGCCAAGAAGGGCCTGCTTGTAAGCGCCAAACTTCTTGTAAATGAAATTCTCCGCTTCATGAAATGGTTTTGTAGCTTCACTTTCTCTATCTTCTTCCCTTTATGATTGTTCCTGCTCGGATCGAAATCCGCAGGGCTACACAAGCATTGCATGTAGGACGCAGATCGTTGAGAACCGAAAAAGGAGATTCCAATCAGGTGTATATGTTAAATGCTTGTATAGCGACAGGAGTTGGGAGAAGAGAGGTAGGATGCTGGAAAGAGGAGGCTTTTATAAATGATAAGCCTTAAGGTTAGAAACATGCCAAGTCCTGGGTATGGCTTCGCCACTAGGAGTAGTTAAGTTATATGAGCCTTTTCCGAGGACGTGGGTGACCTGATAAGGTCCTTCCCATTTGATGACAAGTTTGCCTACTGCTCTTCGGGGGTCCGAAGCCGAACAGCGGCGCAGAACCAAATCTCCCACATCGAACCGCCTTTCGCGAACTCGCGCATTATAGTATCGTGCGAGTCGTTGCTGATAAGAAACGAGGAGAATGCTGGTGTCACTTTGTCGTTCGCCCAGCATGTCCAAGTTTTCTCGAAGAGCACGGTTGTTGGCGGCTTCGTCGAAGTGGGTTGTTCGGATGGTTGGAAGGGCCACCTCCAGGGGTACAACTGCTTCCGAGCCATAGGCCAAGTGGAAAGGTGTTTCCCCTGTGGCCACCCGAGCAGTCGTTCGGTGACACCAAAGGACGTTTGGGAGCTCGTCAATCCAGGATCCACCCGCAGCTTCCACTCTCGTTCGGATCCCGTGCAGCAGTGTTCGGTTGGCGTTTTCGACCAAACCGTTAGCCTGGGGATGAGCCACGGAGGTGAAGTGGTTGTAGATCCCGAGCTCAGCGCACTTCTGCTTGAAGAAGGTGCTGTCAAACTGTTTCCCGTTGTCAGACGTAATCACCCTTGGGACGCCAAACCTGCAGAGAAGGTTCTTCCATACGAACTTCCATGCGGCTTGTTCGGTGATTGTGGCAACAGGTTCGGCCTCGATCCACTTAGTGAAGTAGTCGATGGCGACAAACAGTAACTTCTTCCGCCCTTGGGCCTCTGGAAAGGGACCCAAGATATCAATGCCCCACCTGGCGAAGGGGCGCGGCTCGAACAGGCTGTGAAGCTGTTCGGCAGGTTGTTTGATAAGCTCTCCGAACTTTTGGCATTCTGGACATTTCTTGACAAAGGACATGCAGTCCTTCTGAAGAGAAGGCCACCAGAACCCTGCTCGGATGATGCTGCGCGCTAGCGTTCTGCCCCCCAGGTGGCTTCCGCACAGCCCCTCGTGAACTTCTTCAATGGCCGCAAGGGCCTCCTCAGGATTGAGGCAACGAGAAGAGGTCTAGCAAGGACCGGGTACAGTCAAGGGACCTTGTACTTGCGAGGGTGAAGTGTTGAGCGCACATTCTGACTTTCCGAGCTTCGCCTTGTTCGGGCGGCAGCTCGCCCCGGAGTAAGTATGCTAAGAGAGGGTCTAGCCAACTCGGAATTGGTGGGCCCGTTTCTATGGCAGCTACTTCAGCCTCCGTGCTCGGTAAGATGAGCTCTTCTATAAATACAGAGCGGGAAGGGGCGATGTCACCTGAAGACGCCAATTTGGCCAGTGCATCAGCTCGCGCGTTCTGCTCCGTGGAACATGTAAACTTCAAAGTATACGAGGCCTCTGTCGGCTCTTGACCTGTTGGAGGTATTGAGCCATGCGAGGTTCCCTTGCTCCGAACTGTCCGCTCACCTGGCTGGCTACCAACTGGGAGTCACTAAAGACTCTAAGCCGCATGGCCCCAAGGTGCCTAGCCATGCGAATACCGGACAGTAGAGCTTCGTATTCGGCGACGTTGTTGGAGGCCGAAAGCGGAAACGGAGGGCGTATTGGAACTCTAACCCCTCTGGGGAGGTGAGGACCAAACCTGCCCCGCTTCCGGTGACACAAGAGGATCCATCAACATAAAGCTCCCATGGGGGCTCGTCTGCCAACGGTGGATCCGTCTCGGCCGGAAGGGTACATTCCGCCACGAAGTCCGCCAGCGCCTGCGCTTTGATCGCCGTCCTCGGTTGAAAGCTAATGTCAAACTCACCAAGCTCTATCGCCCACTTAACCAACCTGCCGGAAGCCTCCGGCCGCTGAAGGATGGATTTCAGCGGTTGATCGGTTAGGACTGTAACGGAATGGGCCTGAAAATAGGGCCTAAGCTTCCGAGCAGCTGTGACGAGAGCAAGGGCGAGTTTTTCTGCCCTGGGGTACCTCCTTTCAGCTTCTTGGAGGACCCTACTGATGTAGTATACAGGATGCTGTGCCGCTCCTACTTCTCTGATCAAGACCGCACTGATGGAGTGTTCGGTGACCGAAAGGTACACGAACAGAGGCTCTCCGAGCACAGGCTTTGAGAGAACAGGAGGGGCTGCCAAATATGCCTTCAGCTCGGTGAAGGCAGCTTCGCATTCGTCAGTCCACCGTACTTGCCCCCCTTGCTTCGAGGAGCTTTTAGGGCCTCGGAGCAACTTGAAGAAGTTAAAACTTCTTTCTGCTGCTCGGGACATGAACCGATTTAGTGCCGCGAGACGCCCCGTCAGGCGCTGGATGTCGCGCACTGTCTTTGGACTGCTCATCTCAAGCACTACTTGGATTTTTTTTCCGGGTTCACCTCTATTCCTCTGTTTGATACGAGGAACCCGAGGAACTTACCCGACCGAACACCAAACGCGCACTTGGCAGGATTGAGCTTCATATTATACCTTCGCAGAGTTGCGAAGGTTTCCTGGAGGTCGGCAATGTGGTCAATACTCGGAAGTGTCTTGACCAGCATGTCATCAACATAAACCTCCATGTTGCGCCCGATCTGCTGCTCGAACATCTTGTTGACCAGCCGCTGGTAAGTCGCGCCTGCATTTTTCAGACCAAAAGGCATTCTGGTGAAACAGTAGAAGCCTAGGTCTGTGACAAACGTCGTGGCGTCTTGATCCGGGGGATGCATGCTGATCTGGTGGTAACCAGAGTAGGCATCCAAAAAGCGAGAAGCTCGTGCCCGGAAGTAGCGTCCACCAGCTGATCAATGCGCGGCAGAAGGAAGTTGTCCTTGGGCGTTGCCTTATTGAGATCTTTGTAATCCACGCACACACGCCACTTGCCGTTGGCCTTGCGTACGAGAACCACGTTGGAAATCCAGCTTGGATATTGGGCTTCTCGGAGGAGCCCAACAGCTCGGCTTTTGATCACGTGATCCTGTATCACGGTCTGCCACAGCTCGGCTTTTGATCACGTGATCCTGTGTCGCTCCTACAGCTCGACTTTTGGGTTAGTTAGAGAAACAATTTTTGTAACACAATGTGATAACATTATTTGATAACATCATCATTAAAACTGTGACACATCAGTAATTAAAAAAAAAATTTAAAAACACATCATAAATGATGAGATTGTGATGTATTTTGATTGGTGTGTTATTCTAACCGCTTTGATAAGCAGGGTAGAGAGGGGTACCCCGGTTAATCGCCTCACCCCGCTTTGGAGAGCGGGGGGGTTATCCCGAGGTACCCCGGGGTAAGTCTACCCCACCTCAAGAGGTGGGGTAGAGAGGGGTTTTTTTTTTCTTTTTTAAAAATTCAGAAAAAATTATCATAAAATTTTAAATGTTATTCTATTATATGTCTTATATTTTTTATTTTTTTTTTTGTACATAAAAAAGTAAAGTCAAAGATAATTGTTGACAAAAAAAATGACTTAACCCATCTATATCTCGAAAATAGCAACCAAAGTGAATATGTACTTTTTTGGGGTTAACGTATCCCAGGTTAGCCTACCCCTAGGAAGGCTAACCCTCAACCAAGGCCGGTGTTATTGAACCATTTTCCGGTTATTTAATAACAATAGAGGGGAAAAGTTCGGGATTGATGATTCTTTGTGAGTGTTGGAATTTATATATATATAGAAAAAAAACAAATAAACAGAAGGTGTGGTGGTGTATCCTGTTTGGGCCTGAGCCAAATGGGCCTCCACTAAAGAGAGAGTAGGGAAGACGATCGCTGGTGAGGACGAGCACCTGCAAACCAGAAAAGGATCAGGGGGCCCGGTGAAGACCGGGGAAACCCTCCGATGCCTAAGTCAGTGGAGAGCTCGAAAGGCAGGGGTTTCGGAGTGCGAGAATGTGTTCGCGTGAAGGAGAGAACGTCCCGTTGCATGGTACTGTACCTGTGCTTTTATGGGCGTTGGTGCCAGGGCCAACGTGTGTAACGGTTGTAGATCGTGCCGGAGAAGGCGTCGTGATGGGCGCGCATAACGGGAGAAGTTATGCGCTCAGGCGCCCGTTGGGCTGCCAAGCAGTTCGTACCTTTTAATGGTAAAGGACGTGGCCTGAGACGGTTACAACCGCGCCGCGGGCCAGGGAACCTGCTCGGAACCCTTTGGGAACACTTTCCGAGCAGGTGACCCACATGGGGGTCGAGCATGCTGTTCGGTGATACCCAGAGTTGTTCCGGGCAGCAGAATTACCGGTCCTGTTCGGAAGCCTTCCGCGATTGTTCGATCGCTGAAGGACAGATGACCTGCTCGGGGCCACGCCGCCACGAGACTTAACGCATCCGATCAAGGTGGCGGTATCTTAGAGATCTTCACACCGTCCTGGAAGGGACGTGGCCCATTGAGATGGGGTCACGTCAGCTGACAGGACAAGCATGGGTCAAAGTGGGCCATCGTGGGCCTAGGTGGCCAGATTTGGCCACCACAGAAGGTATGCATGATGTATCCTGGCAGCTATTTCCTTTGTCTCTATTTCAGCTATGTTTCGTAGTTTTGGTTACTGCGGTGCCTTCGCTACGCATGGTGATATCCGCTCGCTAGTAGTTCAAGTACATGAGGAAAATTTTATTCGGTTTTTCTAATGGCTGGGATAGGTTATGTGGATTAGACTCTCCTCCAACTTTGGATGGCCAAAGAGAAGGAAAGGGAGCAGATGGCCTCAAATAATGGGATCAAGTAGTATTAATATAGAGAATTAATGCCCATCCTATTATTATACACCATCTTACTTTATACCTATTATGTAAAATAAACACGACTATATTTAATTAAGGAAGTATTTAAGTTTTCGATTTAAAGATCCATACATCCTCATGTTTTGAATCCCATATGTTTTCTACATTTTATGAAATATTTTATTGTCCTTTTGCTTTAGAGAAATTATTAGTGTGGATCTAACAGCACAAACACACCCATGTCCTTGGGGCAGACAGCAATGAGCCGGATTATTTAATTTATCACGCTCTTTGTCATACTATTCCGACCTAAGATTATCTCGGTGTTGCATCAATCTCAAGTGAAGAGAGAGCATCATGTTCTCACTCCTACTCTTGCTCGTTTGTTCATGAGCTGTGGAAGCATTACCACAACTTCATATCCAACTGTGGTGTTTACCTAAGACTAAGGTTAAATGTTTTAATCAAACAAACAAAAGATAACAAGGTTTGACAGACGGTGCAACAAGGGGCAAATGGATTCATCCGCACGGAGACGATTGGACATGAAGGTTTAGAAAGAAAAAAATCCAAAATCTCTATTTTTAAAAATTAATAAATCTAAAATTGAACAGAAAGACTCCATTTAGCGAGTTGGAGTGACTCCAAAACAGTAAACCAAATAAATACTTGAGACCGGGATCGATCTCCGATGGTTTACGACACATGCTTGAAGACGTCCTTTAAGGCAGTACAAATAACAATGCCTTAGTTAATAAAGCTGTTTGATACATTGTCAAAAATAATCTAAAACACCATTTTAGCGACGACTAGTTTTAAATGGAAAAACAAAAAAAAATTGTCTAATTTTGAACATCGGATTTTGGTTTTATCTTCAGAGTGGAATGAAAAACCAGTCAGAAAGAATGTCATAGAACAAACGATCGAAATTTAACAATATACGGCGCTAAGAATGATCTTACGGCATTCTAAACACATGCCCAACGTTTTACAGCTATTCATGACACCACCATCAATATTTTAAAAGCATTACCAGACCACTCTACTCTTTGATAAATGACAGCAATCATCTCTATTTTGCGGAAACCTTCATCAAAGAAAATATATATGTGAAGATGCCCCTCCTGCGTGGGTTCAAAGTGGGTTGGTTGTCTTCGGTTTGTTGTCCTTGAGCACGTAAGAACACTACTGGTGCTCCACCGCGCCACAAAATGTTTTGGAAGACCAACAAACAGCTCAAGACCGCTGGTTCTCAAACCACATAACAAAGAGGTTTGCAAGAAGATACCTTACCATCTTTGCTACCAATTGCAGAAATTCCGAACCCCGAAGACCATTGGTTGGTATCCGTACCAAACACGTTGAACATCGCATAGATGTGCATACGCTGTGATGTGTGAATCGCCAAGACCACATCTTCAGGGTGTCCTTCCACTGTGCAGAGAAGGGAAAGTGGTGTCAGGGGGAGTTAATAGTTCAATTGATCGAACAGAAGATTCTTAGGGAACAGGAGGAGTATTTCAGTAATATACAAGCATGTAAGGTTTATTGCATTTGATTTCTCTGAAATTGCAGCTACAGATTTCAGCACATGTGATGCACTGCAATACGGAAAGCGGAATTATTTTCAAATACCATAACCAGCGACAGGAGGTAACATGTGATGCGGAGCATTAGAGCAAAATTGAATGACATGCTAGGTAAACGTTAAAGACCACATCTATGATAAAGGAATTTCCAGAAACAGAGGCAAAATGTGATTCTTTACCTTGTGTCAAAACCTGAAGCACTTTTTTGAACCAATGGTACTCAGGTACTCATTCTGAGGCTGAAAAACAGAGCTATTTGGCATAACCTTAAAACAAGAGAAATACTTGGTGCACTCCAAGGAGGGCAATAAAGGTGATGTGGATCGCCTCCAAACAATCCTATTGGCTCAAGGGCAATAAATGTTTCCCTTTCTCTCTCTTTTCCAACCAATAGAAATGCTTGAAGGGAAACCCACATCACTCTTATTGTCCTCCTTGGAGGGCACTAAGCATTTCTCCCAAAACAAACAAACAAGGCCGGCCAACCATTAAGTTCTGCCAGGACCATTGCCAGACTGGATATGTTCTTTTGCAGCCTCTTTTTGAGTAATTATCTAATGCATCTCAGATTTTACATTGACACTATGGAAGTCATGTTAAAACCAACTCAAAGCAGGAAAACGTTTAACTTCACATATGTCAAAAAAAAGGGCTTTCAGATGAAATCAGAATGTCAACAAATACAATAGGGACTCTTCAAAATCAACTTCATGAAGTGCGACAAATACAATACACATTATTGAAACAATACTATTGAATGACATTAGCATATCATGCCAACTAAGGAAGACACACTGATGCAATGTGAGTGAAGACACATTCATAAAGTCTCTCTCCAGGAGGAAATATGCATAATCCAATTACAATATGAGCTTATGCATTCATCCATTATATGGCTAAATGTCACAAACTGGACATGCAATCTCAATCTTATACAACTAAATATAGATGCTCAGGACTTGACAAAATATAAAAATATGTTCCCATAAATATGCACTATAGAAGACACAAGAATACAGAAGCCAGACGAAGAACATAGCATGCATGCAATGATGCATTACCGCCACGTGGCTAGAATTTGCTGGACCAAAGATACAAACAACTGTCTAAACTCCAAGTTCTAGACTTCACACTCACCAAAACCCTCTTTGTTCTACATGTTAAAAAAGCAACATTTATGCATCTACATTTTTCATACCTGACCAGAATTCTAGTGCGATGGATATTGACACTTTTTGTAATGTTCTAATATTTCCCACTGTTTCACAGCATAGGTTAGGCCAGAAGCATAATAAGAATGTGGCAAGTTGGTTTAATATGGTCTATAATACACATGGATCAGACAAAAATAGTAACAGATAAGTTGCACAACAAGGCCAATTTCACTATTCACTACCCTATCCGAAAATCACCATTACTCCAGTCCTGAGAAGTATTTATAAAAACCAGAAGAATACCACCAATAAAATAAGCACAAGAGCAATTTCTTAGACTTCTCAAATAGTCTTCTGGTAGTTTTCCACTGGATGTCTATAAATATAACACAAATCAATCCCATCTTCCATTCTCTCCTGCACAGAGGAACAAAATCTGAAAGTCCACCTACCTTGGGGGCATAATTTCAAGTATAGACTAGAGATGGAGACAACAAGACACTAATTGTTCTTGGAGACCCACAATTGACAAAGACCATTTATAGAGAAGAGAACCCTGAAGACTGGATCATTTGATGATAGAAGTTAATCAAATTATAGCAACTCTAGATAAAAAAGCCCCTACACTCACTGGCAACATAAAGTCCTGCTGCTTCAAGCTTCCTCTAACTCACATCAGAGAAATGACTAAAGTAAGAACAACATTTACTCTAACTTCAGTCAATCAGTCATCCATGAGAATATGTTCAATTTCCCTCAAGAACATAATCAAACTATAGCAACTCTACATACAAAGGCCCCCACACTTACTGGCAACATAAAGTCCTGCTGCTTCAAGCTTCCTCTAACTCACATCAGAGTAATGACTAAAGTAGGAAAAATATTTGCTCTAAGTTCAGTCACTCAGTCAGTCATCAATGAAAAACTATGTTCAATTTCCCTCAAAAACATAATCAATTCTTCCAACCCTTTGATCCACTCTTCAGCAGAAAATCAGACTCCATACCACCTACGCTCCACTCCTAAGGACAGAGAAGATATCAATACTCCATAAGTTGCTTCCCATTCCTCTTAACATAGAAGTTAACTGGCAACCTCTGGAACATCATAACAGGAGGCAATCCCCCACAGCTTGGGAACAGGATGATAAAATTAATAATATCATCTCAATTTCTGAAAAGTACAAAAAAGTGTATTCTAGAGGTATTTGCATTTGCTAACAAAAACTCATATAACAGCCCTACTTCCAAGCAGCAACCCCATCCCTGCCTGTAAAGGTGTTGGACAACAACCTTTTGAAACAGTAAGCTTCCACCGACCTTCACAGGCAGCATCTTGACATAGAATGATTCTTCCTCTGAAAACCAGATCCAAGCTCCTATCCATATTTTAGGGTATTCTGCTACAGTGTGCAATGGCCTTGACCTACTGTCTCAACTATCCTTCAACACAGGCAAAGAAAAACAAGGCAGCATATGTAGATTCTATAGCAGGGAACCCAGATATATGATATTTCAAACTAAAAACACTGAAGTTGTTGGCTTAGTCACTCATATCCAATAATTGGCACATGCCTATTAACACCGAATACTAAATCCTCAAGACCAATTCATCTTTCTATGAGTCTACATCAGATACATGTGAATTCCACCACTGATCAATAAACAGACATGTAGTAACATGAATGTTTGTACAACTGCCAATATATGTAATTGGCAATAACAGAAGGATAAAATATCAAGAAACCTGCATCCAATGATAACCACTAAGCTAACTTCATCCCACATCCAACATTTAAAAAACATTATCCATAGAAGACAAGTGAAAAACATAATGGTGCAGCATACTGCAGGCTATCATCTCTGGATTACCGATTTTTGAGATATAATGTGCCAATATTTGCGCTCAATCTTTTTCACAGACAAACATTAAATGATTTATGTTTCCTAGCAGAACAAAGTATGCAACAGCAATTAGTGCAAGCAGTAAAACTGGCAATATTGGTAGCCTGCATGCTCTTACAAGGTCACATATGTTCATCTTGAACACAGTATCCAATAACCAGAAGTTAGATATTTTGAGGCAAATGCACCATAGCCTGTTAAAGCAACATCTCCTTGACCTTCACAAAAGATCCGATCAACCATCCACCAATCTGGTGTAATTTATTCCAGTATCCTACTATGCTTATGCTGGACTCACAACATGCACCACAACGATGCAGTCTTATCATGTGCATCTTTAGTTCATTGTTGCATAGTTCAAAGAATGACCCTCAATTATGCAGCACCCATTGTATATGAAGCAAGCAATGCAAAATGGGTCCTTTCAAAGTATAAATTGATAATAGAGAATAAATTATGTAGATTGTTTTAGTTGATGAGGTATCCAATCCAATTTCTTTCTCTATAACATTTTGTTTCTCATCTTTGGAATCCCATTCTTCCTTACCATGTTAAACAGGAGGGTAATGTCCGACAGGATTTGTTCTAATACAAAATTGCACAAGACAAATCATAAAGCTGACAACATCAAAATATTTAATTTTCCCATTTTCTGGAAATGGGTGCTTCCATGTTCCATTTTCTTCAAATAAAATCAACCGTCATGCCAAGACCCATATGCTCCATCAATGTTGAAGTACGCAGAATGCATCTGCAACTGGAAATGGCAAATAAATGATCACACGAGCTCCCCATCTATCTTCCATCCCAATCCATTTTTCCAGAATTGAACATTAGAATACATGGAGAACCTTTATCACTCTATATAATTCAAAAGTACACATTTTCATCGTAAGAAGAGACATGTCAGGCATGAAGAGTACTCATTGGCTTTATATTCAACCTCTATACTGACATGTCAGTCCTGCCATCTGCTCAACATAAGTGAATAACCCACTTTGTTTGAGGATATGTTATATACCAGGTTTCCCCTTCCCCCCTTCAATAAACATGAGTAGGTTAACTAGGATAGGACAACTACCCCGTCTTTGATACAATGCACTGTCCGCATACAACACTTTGGGATAGGATAGCACGATTCAATCCAGCATAGAAATGAGATAAGAAATCAAGGACTCACGCCTCAGATTGCTTCTCTGTGCAGATAGCGCTCTATCCTAGATAGCACTGGTTTTGCATATCCTTCTTACCAAAGAAGGGTAGGCCTTATGAATGTGGATAAGGGACCATCTAAGCCCCTCATCCATCAAACAAAGCAGGCTTAGTGAAGCAGTGCAGATTGATGAGCACCCAAACAGGTAAAGTGGGGACATAATGACATCTGGCAGACCAGACTACTGAAAGTGGCAAATGACAGAACTCAGAGAAACAATAGTCAGCTTCATTTCTGAATGATTAAAAGATGACAACGCCATCAATAACAACTATAGAAAAGGCACTTAGAAACACAGCATGCACAGAACCCAGACACTTGAAAGGGAATAAATCTTACACAAGAGAAGCTCGTACAACATAAACAGCAAGCTACTTGCCTTTGGCATTACAACCACGTGTCCTTCGCTTCGACATGTAGCATTCACATCATCATCTGAATCCTGATATTCCAACTTTGTCTTCACTCATGCAGAAACAAATAGTTTGCACATAGAGGATCATTACTGTTTAACCACTGGGTTCCATGACAAACTAAATCAAACAATAACAATGAGTTTGAATATATAACAAAAAAGTGCATTCCTAAAGAAATAGAAGGCTTGAGCAACCAAAAAAGTCAGTGGTAGGCATGTAGAAAGGGACATCATCTACCAAATGTGGCTCATCATTATTCCATCAATCTCAGACAACAACACTGGATTTCAAAATCCCTTGATATCTTCTTCTCTTTCTGCCACCAAATTCCTCTTTTACCGATAAATTTGAAGAGTAGAAAATTCCAGCTACTACTATAGGAATATTAAGCACAATCAACAGGCTTTCCTGAAACCAAAACTAACATGAAATAGAGAAATACAAGAGTATCTACTATCTCGGAGTAGGTCCACCCATAAATTGGCAGATCGATGCAAATTAAATGTCTTATCCAATGGTAATTTCCAAAGTTGTTTCACAACATTGCATTGAGCATTTATGCTGAGATCTGCCAAGGAAGAAGTAAATCAGCTCACAATCACCTCTTGACTATGTTCCAGCCTAAAAGAACCCCACAAAAGATCATGACTGCCATAAAACATTCTAAAGAATAGGTAACCTATTACCTATGCTGGAACAACCATTACAGGAAAATGAAACAAACTTGATAGCATACAGCTCCAAAGCTACCAGCACCAGTAGAACAAAAGTAACTGGCCAGACAACCATCATAGAAACAATCATCATATATAGCACAAGCTCAACTCTGCATGCGGTAAAGCTAGAACAGCATGCATCACCTTTTGACCACAATGCAAGCAGAAATTGAGCCGAGTAACACTGCCCTTCATAAAGCATGCACACTAGACAATATATGCATGTGGCAGTCCAACAACCAATCGCAATGTCCTGTCCAATAGCCATTCATACCTTCTTGAACCACAAAAAGGTAGATTCCACCATCCATAGCATTGGTTTCCTAGGATTACTTCAAGAAAAAGGAAGCAAGACCACAAAATGCACTCAGTCTCTGTCATGTATCCTTTCTTGATAGCCTCTCTTATGACATATCTTGACAATCAAAACATCATCATAGAAGTTCCAATAAAATCAACATACTGCACCAGATCTCTATGTATGTTTATGGAAAAAGAATTGGAAATTGCATCTACCCCAGAAGAGATGCTTTTTACGAATGGTAAAAACTGTACTTTGTCATGAAAATGCTTTTGACTTGTCCACAGCAGAGTTTGGTTCTAAGTCGATGTCTTCACATTCATCTGCTAGTAAGGGGTCATATACATATAATGGCTAACAAAAGCTTGCTTGAACACAGCTGAAGCAACTTCCTCCACAATACCACACAACAGTAGTAAGCCAATCACTTCACTTTTGGAAACCAAATGTAGTGTAATAGAACTGTTTATAAAGAGGTTTGACCATAGGCAAACTACCGTGAGTGGCAAAGGAATGAAAGATAAATACCCCAAATAATACTCTCCTTCCAAAGAGAAACTAATGCACCTCTTTCTCCCTTGCAACTTTCAATGTAGCAAATAGCACATTCTCTGACCTTATCCATCAATACTGTATCATAAAAAATTGTATGATAAAGCTAATCTAAGATGACAATGCAGTAGTTTCATGTCCTTGACAGTTCACAGGACTACTGCCATATGAAATCAATAATCCAACACCTCAAAATCCGATCAGCTTAATGCCTAATCTCTACTATCCAGAACTTTAGCTGAAAGAACATATTTCTAAATGTACAGCTAGCACTGGACAAGTACAAAAACTTGCATTTGGTAAAAGCATATTGTCCTGTTGAGTCTAGCTTTTGTCACTAGTAACATACTGTGAGATAAGTATAAACCCATGTTTCAACCTTCAAAATGGTACTAATACCCATGGATAAAACCATAATAACAGAACATGTTCCCATCCAGCAAGAAGGGAATCCAGATACAGCCTTACCATCAGAGAAATGCCACAATAAGCAACAAGGATGCAACCTAATTAAGCAAATTGTCAAACTGCCAGGGAATAACAGTAATTTTAAATTACATATAAGGATGAGACCCATTCTTGGAAAAAGGAACTACTTAGTCTTAACCTTTAGCATAAACTGAAACATTAGGATGACTTCACATATCCAACCAAACTAAACTCGTTGCAAATCCAGCACATTTTATATAATCCTTCATTGATGTAGAAATCAAGATAACAGCCTGATCACTGTAGTTCACCAACCACACTTCAACGCCGAGGAAGGTGAGGTTTCTCATAAGCTCCCCAGGAGCCTGAACCACCCATGCCATATAGAGAAGCTTTGTCAGAAGCACCCTGAGAAGATTTATAATGAGAAAAACATGAGAGAGGAATGTCAGTAAGCGCAAGAGATGATCCTCGCGACTTGAATACCATACAATCACTAGTGCACTTGATCACAATCATACCGAGCGAAGGCCATATCCATCCCCGTAGGAAGGGGCGAATGCTGCATCGGGACTGCTGTGCTTCATTCCGTAAGCTCCGCCTTCATAGACAAGTCGACATAATCAGAATTTGAGTAGAAAATATACTTCTCCGAGGCATTGACCAAAATGGATACAAATGGCCAAAAATAAAGTACATAAACGCGCGTTAGCTTCCTCTATATTGTGCAGCAACAGGACTCTAAAAGACTAGAAGTCTAGAACAGACCTATGGAAATATGGTACAATCTGCAGCTTTCGCTACTATTAAAACCAAATTTGCTCGAATAAATGAAACGAACAGCAAGTACAGAAGCCCCACAAAATGGAAATATGAAATGCATTTTAGAGAGGGATGAACAAAGGTATCACCTGCACCCCAGTTTCTTGCTTCGCCACTAGTTAATTCTGCTCGTAGCTTCTCGAGCTCACGTGCCATGGAGACCAAGTTCTTCTCCATCGCCTGCCTCTGCTCCACCAGTTCGGAGTTACCCTTCTTCTCGTATTCGAGAGCAGTCCTGAAAAGAAGATAAACGTATTGTTGTCCCCTTTCAATTCGACACCAACTGGAAGCAGCGGACGATTAGACAAGAAATAACAAGAAATTGCCACCTGACGCGCATGACCTCCTGCCGCAGGCCATCGATCTCGCCCCTGAGGACGGGGAGCTGCTGGGCATCAGCCTGGGCCCTCGAGAGCTCCTGCGTGAGCCCCTGCACCTGCTCCTGTCGCAGAGCGCTGAGCTTCTGCGCCTCCGCCCGAAGCTGCACGACCTCGTTGCGAAGGGGCTCCGTGGCGCGAAGGTCGGCCTCCATCTTCATGCCCTTCTCGATGAGCTCCCGCATCTGGACCTCCTTGTCCGCGCGGATGTCGTTGATGACCAAGTTGAGGTGGTGCATCTCCTCCTTGGCCATGCCCAGCTCCCGCTGGAGGCCCATCGGTCGTCGAGCAGCCTGCGGTTGTCCGCCACGAGCCGCTGGATCTCCGCCCTCTGGAGCTCGATCTCCTCCTCGTACACGGCCGGCGGGGGCGGACGGGGCTGCGGTGGGCCGCGGGGGAAGGGGCGGCCCTCGGCAACGTCCGCGTAGGGATGGCGGCGGCCGCCGTCGGGGAACGCGTGGCGAGGGGGCATGCGGCCTCTGCCGGCCATCTGCGCTTCGAGGGGAGTGCTTCCCCGGCTGAGATTTTTAGGGAGATTTTTAGGGTTTCGCCGCGGAGGAGAGCGAGAACGCGAGAAGGCAAGGGCCAAGGTGGGAAGAAAGAAAGAAGAAAGCAAAGGCGAGACGGCTGCTGCTTTCCGAAAGCAATATAGCGCGGAGCGCACGAAACGGTGGCAGTTAACGAGAGAATCCGCCCTTTCATGGATGGAAGATTTAATTACCATTATACCCCTAAAATATTAACCTACAACTTTATACTTCTATTTTTATTAATCTAATACAAAGCAGATCTTTTTAGATAAATATCCTTTCAATACGGAGTGGATATTTGTAGTATCCAGATTCATTTGAGAACAATAATTTAATAAACTTAGATAATATTTTTAATATAATATAAAGATTAAAAATTTATAAAAAAATTATAAATTAAATATTAAAATAATTCACTATCAAATATGTGTATATCAACTATCAAAATATATTAAAGAATTACTATCAAACCTTAATTTAAGATCAAAATAAACTTAGTCCTCTAATGTAAGATACAACTATTTAAATAAAGCAGAGTTTTAAACATAACAAATCAGATGATTTCGAAACTACTTTATTTATTAACAGATCTTAAATATATCCGTCGAATATTATAAACTGGTAAATAATCAGAGATCGAAATACGGATTCGATGGATGTGAATGTTATCAGGATCCATTTGCAACCCTATCTATCGCCATGCGCCTAAAATATAGACTACTAAACACAGTTGTGAAGGGTTTGATTTCAAGGGTATACATAGAGTTAGGGTGTTTTAGGGTTTATTCTTGAGGATGTAAAAGATGTATGAGTAGATTAGATAAAGATAGGAATACAATAGTTATTTGTAAACAATTCAGGGGGGTTACCATATGTTTCCCTTTCTATAACTCTTCCAAGACCCCTAAGACACTCTTTCTACACCTTGCTTTTGTCTGGTTGCATGTTTATTATCCACATTATCATGTGCTTAGATAGTGGAACTAGTTATGTGCTCTTTTATTATGTGGTATTTGTGTTATTGGGTGAAATGTTTATATCTTGATGTCTTGGGATCCAAGATGTACAAGTTTTGATGTATCAAAAAATAAAATTTGTGGGACGGATTCAAGTTTGGCTTTTACATAATTCCATGAAATTTCATTTGAGGAGAGACAGAGATAAAAATTGGGGAGAGAATTTGAAAATCCCCATTCCCCAAGAGTTGAATTCTGCTGGCTTTTTAAGAACTAAAATATACTTTAATAATTGAATATAATGAAATTTAAATTAAAAATTAAAGGATGTAAAAGATACTCCCACTCAAAATAAATCCTACCTATTACTATTGGGCTATGAACAATACTTGGCGCCACCCTCATCGAGGTTCGTCAGACCATAAATATCAGATGTATGATATTCTTCATGGTATAGCACGAAGCCTATTATACTACACCGATATAATTTGACACAAAAAATCTTAAATTTTAATTATAAAAAATAAAAAAGAGAAGAAAAAAACTGTAGATATGAGTCCAGGCCTAGAAACCAGACTCTCCGAGTATGATATGACATAAGTATATCCCACTGATTCGATACAATATAATGTGTTCACAAGACGGATCCCACACACACTTTGTAAGGGCGGCAAGCAAGCACTAGGTGTTTGTTGAGTGAGTAATGCTTTGCTCCTTAGGGTGAGGGAGCAAAAGCCCTGTCAAAATAACCGGGTCTCTCTTGATTGATTGCTTTTAAGTATTGTATGGACCCCATTAAAAAATTATATTAAATGTATTAAATACTTGTCAGAGAAACAAATAGATAGCAATATTTGTTCCACTTAACATCTATTATTCCACTTATGTACCTATTTGTTTCACCACTATTACATATTTGTTCCACTTATGTTTCACTTACATATTTATTTGTTCATATATTTTTTTGTTTCACCACTATCTATTTATTTGTTCCACTTAGATAGTAAGTGGAACAAATAGATATGTAAGTGAAACAAATAGATATTAAGTGGAACAAATATTGCTATCTATTTGTTCCACTAACAAGTATTTAATGTATTAATGTAATTTTTTAGTGGACCCATAAAATATTTAAAAACAATCAATCAAGAGAGACCCAATTATTCCAGCAGGACTTTTGCTCCCTCACCCACGGGAGCAAAACATTTCTCTTGTTGAGGTGTTCAAAGATCCCCAGATCAGTGCGAGCTACTTTGTGAAAAACTTTTAACATCCAGTGATGTAACGAAAACGAGTGAAGTAGCCAGTCACTGTTCATAATTTCTATCTCTGATCATGAGAAGCATTCCTGTAGAAAGTGGAGAATGCAAGAGAAAGTAGCTGCTGCTTTCTTTTCCTTTGATCATAAGATGCCTAATGTTTTGTATAACCAGAATGATGAAATGTAACAAGAAAATATGCACACAACATATTTGTGATGAGACAAAAGAGGGATGGGGTGTGTAACAAAAACAGGTGTTGAACAACAGGCAAATCAAACTCTTTAGACAAACAAAACCAGAACTATGTACATCATCACCATCAAGCGGAAGGAACCCAGAACTTCTTGACCCAAAGGTATCAACTCTCTACAGCAATTCTCCAAAACAGAATAGGCATAATAGCAGTGCTTCCTGGCATTCCACCTCCATTATTGTATTTCTACATTCTGCATATTATTCTCTTCAAGGCCAATCATCGTCCTTCATGCAAATCCTCTGAGATCACTCCTGTTCTAGAAATGTTATCATTTTCAAACAAGCTTAGACCTGAGAAGGGTCCAGAAGAGAATACTGAGGAAGTGAAATCAGATTCATAAGTGGTTGAAGATTGTTTAAGATTAGGACGAGTGGATGTGGTTGACATGGACGTTTGATATTCAGTGGTGCGTTGCACCATTTTGAGGGACTGCACCACTTCTCCCATTGTGGGTCTCTGGTTTGCCTCGGATGCAACACAGGCTGCTGCAACTGTACAAACGCGTAGAAAATCATCATTGGATATTTACCAGCTAGCCTTGAATCTGCAATATCTTCTAATCGATCTTGTCTCGAAGAATTGGTCGAGCCTGAAATCATTAAACCCATCACAAATGATAGCTGGACCAAATTAGATGGAAATAGTCCATCAGAGTGCAGATACAAACTAACATTTTAAATAAATCAATTTCGTGATTTTCACAGAGAAAATCAGGTGTAGTGCAAAATGATTCAAACAGAATAGATACTCTGAGAAAATTCGGAATATATTGTTTTTTTTTTTCTCAGCATTAGTTGTGAACCAGCAATGACCAAGAACTCAGAAAAGCAAGATATAATGGATGGTTAAAATGCATCCAGCAATTACCAAAAGATGTGAAAATCAATAAACGTTAAAATGCATTTGCAATTAATTGAGATGTGGCTCAAAATCCAATGGTTCAAAAGTTGTCATATAATGATTATGTTAGTAGAAGAGATTCTAAGACCTAATAATCTTGCTCAACAACTTGACCATAAGTGAAAAGAGCAAATGAAAGCTCATATGACAAAAAGAATCTCACCCAGGTAACAAGATTCTCCTGGCCAGATGGTTGTGACATGTCCACAGGCTTCCTTCCGGTCAGCAACTCCAGTAACACAACACCATAACTGTATACGTCACTCTTGACCAGTAGATGTCCAGTCATTGCATATTCAGGAGCTACATACCTGAAATGAATTCCAATTAAATATGTCACCAACTTCAATCGAGAAAATTATATATCATTTTCAGGACCATCAAAGTGTGTTACATCAGTCTAAGATCAACAAGCAATATAAAAAATAGATTTACCCAAATGTGCCCATCACACGTGTTGAAAGATAATTAGCTCGACCCTCTGGCGCCTGTTTGGCCAGGCCAAAATCGGAAACCTTCGCATGAAAGTCATTCTCAAGCAATATGTTGGATGCTTTAAAATCCCGGTGGATGACACATGGCTGGGAATCTTCATGAAGATAAGCCAGACCTCTGGCAGCGTCGAGGGCAATTTTCATCCTGGTGTCCCAATCTAATGGGCAAGTCGCACCTAGAGGACCTAAAAGGAAAATAATATGTCAGCAAATGCACAGAATAAGCAGAAGGGTGGAATCATGTCATGGTCAAATTCAAAAGCCAATGATGTAGTAGTAGCTGGCCAATTGAGAAGAAATAAATAGTCTAGAAGAATAGATAGAAAAGATTGATACCATGGAGCCATGCCTCTAAGCTTCCATTAGGAACAAGCTCATAGCATAGAAGGTTCTGCGAGGAGTCTCGACTGTTGTAGTAACCCACAAGTTTGACAAGATTACGATGGTGTAGTCTGCTAAGCATCTCAACTTCAACCAGGAACTCTTTACCCCCTTGATGTCCACCACTAGTGAGCTTCTTGATTGCTACAGGAGTTCCATCACTTAGTACACCCTTAAAGACACGACCAAAGCCACCTTCTCCAACCATACTTGCATGTTCAAAATTATTTGTTGCTTCTCTAAGCTCTTCATAGGAAAGAAACCTTATACTGGCAGGATGAGGAAGAGATCCTTCAGCAGAAACTGAATCAGCTGCAATTGGCTTCGCTGCAGAATCATGAATCAGTAACATTTTTTTTTTTTGAAAGTGGGTAGTACCACTAGTATATTAAAGAAAAGAATGTACGAGTATAGGCTACACCAAAAGACAACTCCCACCCCTATACAATTGAGTGCCACCCCAAGGTAGTGTAGAAACATCTAATCCCCCAACGAAACAAAAAGAGAGGAAGTAGAGGAATCCACATTACAAATTGTCACAGCCCATTCCTTTATTTTAACACAAATAGCATGAAAAACAGCTGCCTCATCTCTAGATACCCTTCTAAAGGTTCTCCTATTCCTCACCCCCCATGGCATCCACAGGATGGCATGAAGGATAAACCACCACACAGCCCTATCTCCTCTGAGAAGCCACTGTCTCTCCCAATGCAAAAGCAGATGATGGACATCCTTGTGCTAGCAGATGTCGATATGGGTCTTCCTCGCAACCTCCATCCACACCCCTGAGAGTACGAACAACCTACAAACAGGTGCTAGCATGTTTCTACAAGGAGACACCACACAGCCCTATCATGAATCAGTAACATGCTAGCATGTTCTTGTAGAAAGAAAACAAAGACAGAGATATCCATCAGGAAGGGAAATTCAACAAGAAAATGATTTGTAGAGAAAATGGCATAAAGAATGCAGCCTCATGTCCTTGTAGAAAGAAAACAAAGACGGGGATATCCATCAGGAAGGAAAAATCAACAAGAAAGCAATTTGTAGGGAAATGGACATAAAGAATGCAGCCTCGTGGTAGTGTCTAAGAAATAAGTTGCTCCCCATCCTAAACCCCAGTATCACTCGAAAGCAGGTTTTATGTCTAACTATGTAACATGTGGACAACTGTAAGACAGTGAAACTTGGTGGACAATATTTTCGTCCTGGAAACAAGATTACTTGGATATTAGATGAAAGGCCCACAAGAATATTTTGTTTAAGCAGCATGGATAGATTGGGTTAATTGGTTTTGATCACTGAAGATGAGAAAGTATGATTTACAAAAGCTCAAGTGAATTCAAAGATTGCTTGATTATCTTCTTATGTTATTTGTAGATTCACATTTACCATCTGTCATTGGATGTTCTCATTTGTATATTTACAGACATTTGTGACAGAGTTAGTGAAGCTAATGTATGAGAAATTTGAATTTCTTTTCAGATGGACTCCAATAAATAAGTAGATCCAAAGAAATATGATTGTTATCACTCCATCCTCTCTTTAACTTCCAGTTCCCCTCTCATTCCTTAATGCAGGAATAAAACCAAAGGCTATTTATTGAAGGTATTTAGATTCAAGATGCATGCCACTATCCGTTGATTAATCCTGAAAACCTGGCTTGAACATGTCCAGCTTTGCCTTTATGTCTCTTGCATGTGTATGATCCTTACCTGTCACTGTTCATTCTCCAATCCACCCAAAGCAACTAAAATGGAGACAAAGTTAAAACAAAAAGGGTTTGTTGCATATATACCTATGTTAAAAGATTAATTGTGCAAGACTCCTTCCTGAATTTGCATTTGCATGTTATACCCCTCTTATGGAAACAAAATGCCCTCAGAGACGTTACCATAACCTCTTGTACGAAAGTCAAAAATATGCTTGGAAGTTGGATATTCCTTCACTGTCATTTTTAGCAGGGGTAAGTATGCAAACGTGAAAGGAATATTCCAAGCACATTCTAGACTTCCATCACAGCAGGTCACGGCAGGGTCTCTGAAGGTATTTTGTATCCACAAGAGGGCTATACATGCAAATGCAAATCTAGGAAGGATTCTCAAGCAATAAATCTTTTAACAGGGGAATATATGCAAAAAAAAACCCAAACATAAAAGTCTGGATTCCATCATGTTTCATGAGATTCCTAGTCAACTCTAAGGATGATTAGCATGTTTCACCATTTGCATTGCCGTCCAGAGTTATTCTGGGCCAACAGAAAACATGATTAGTGCAGCATTTGGATAAGAAGCTAATCTTTGTCAAATAAATATCATGTTCAGTAAATGGTGATGCCTCAAAAGGAAAATGATAAAAGCTCATTTTTGAAAGGAATGTGAGTCACTTAGTTTGGTGATTGGACAAATTTAAGAATATCAGATTAAGCTATTTAACCCATAGATAATAATTGAGACTGAGTAGTTCACCCGTTTCCTGGACTTCTGTCTTCTTCTTTCCCTTTGACATCACACATAAAGAGATGGCAAGCACAAGTAAAATCAAAATGATCAATGAACCACCGGATATGCCAAGAAAAAGAATCAAAGTTGAATGTCTGCTGCTGTGATCATCATTTTTTGGTGTAGGCACAGAGAATGTAGAAGGTGGTAAGGCTGTTGGTGATACATCCAAAGTTGGAGCTGTAAGTAATAAACATAAGTTAATCAAAGATCATGTATCATGTCTGCCAATCATAATATAATAAGGAAAATGAAATGACCAAGGAAAAGCATGAAAGAAAACTCTCAAAAGTATATCTACATTTGCATTTTTTAACTTTCTAAGAGAAACGATAATCAAACGGCCTCACTAGGTACTGTGTTGTAAATCAGCATTGTGCAGGTGATACATCTCAAAGTGACAAAGTATTAATTTTCAATCATGTCTTATCCTCTGAATTGTGTCACCAAGATAGACACTTTCCACTTTTTATTACAGATAATCCATGTCTATTTCTGTTCTCGATGCCAAACAGAGATGAAACAGAATGTGCGGCTTATCTCCCCATGTCATTTTTTGTTGGAAAATACTAACACCACTAACCTATTTCACAACCTTAAAACAAAATTGCCTTTTTAAACCTGATCTGGTGGACTTTGAACATGAGATCTCTCAAACCTTGGTGTACATGGAGGGCCTTACCAACTGAGCCACTCCTCCTTGCCCTATGTTCATTGCAACACATATAATGGACAATAGACATTGATAAAAGAGGCTAGCCACTTTGACATAATTGAGAATAAGAAAAGGCGGGCATCACACAATTAAAAAATACAAGCATTTGACAAAGATAACATAAGCAAACACTTATAAGATAAATATAAGGAGGCATTTCAGCCTTAAATGCTTAATCAAACATCAAACAGCAGTCAAGAAGGCACATGCACTTTTCCACCCCTCACCAACCCAAGTGCATCCTCCAACCTATGGTACCAAAATGTCAGGCAAAACAAGACTACAGTGATTATTATGATAGTATAAGAATGATCACTTCCTTTTGGGTCTTTGACATTGTTAAAACAAATGTAACAAACAAAGATTACAATGCATTACTCAATACTCATGCTGGCATTGCCCACATAAGTACAGCAATCTATACCATATAAGCACAGTTAAATAGAATAATAGAGAAACTGACACTAAAGCATCCAAGTTGGAGTATTGATGATAGTGATTAAAATTTTAATGCTCCAGATGATCCTTTTTTGGGTTGAATCAATGCGTCAGATGATAGTAAACCAATCCAAAGAACAGAATAATGGTACAGCACAAGTGACATGCATTTATTAACTTGACAATGACAGATTCCAATCAATGCGTAGCAAGAAACAGAATTACACAATACTCTAAATAACTTCTTGAACAATCTAAGATGCTTGTGCACATTAACAAGAAGGATGAGCTGTAATTACCAGGAGAAGGAGCCAACAGTTTGAACCATGTCAAATTGAGAAGTCTATAGCCACCATCAATGTGGATGATGTGAAAAGTTAGAGAAGTATTCATTTCCTTGACCTCAGTGTCAGAAAAGCTAATGCCTGTATGTGGAGTTATATTCATCGTGATGTTAAGGCCAGAGACACCAACAACATAAAAGTTATTGATCTCAAACTGTGAAATTCGCAGGTGAAGCTGAGAAGCCAGTTCTTCAAGAAACTTATCAGTCCAATTTGAGCTGAGAGAAACATTAAAAAGGAAGAGTTCTAGTTTGACAGGGTATGCACAGCGGCAATCTCGACTACCTCGTTTCTTCACCATGTTGGAACCACAACAGCCTGCCTCCAATAAAGAAAACATGAATACATAATACATTTGATAAATAAAAGCATTCTCACAGTAAACAAGACTACAAAAGGCATTATTGACTTGAAAAGTCCAACATATTGGACATATAAAATGTAAATCTAAACTGAGTGCAGGGACAATCACACCAATTGACTGGCATTAACCACAGAGGTCAAGCTGTCCATGACAAGTTGTCAAGGACCATCAATGTAACCAGAGCTTTTAGCAATGGTATAAGGCTCAAGGTTCAAGATGATGACCCAAAGAAGGCCTATTCATAGAACAATTTGTTGCCAGGATTAGAACTAAGGAAGAAATGATAAGCAGGTTAATAAATTTATGCCATTAGAAGACAGAGGAAGAATTCATAATAATCTCTCACCAGATGGATGATGAGAAACTGGGGGTTGCGCCAACCTCGGAGGAACTGAACCATGGCTGGAACTTGCTGGAGAATTTTCCACTGGAGGTGAAGACCCAATGAAGGAACTTGGAGCAGAATCTTGATTAGTTATTGAAGATTTTGACTGAGGTGGTAAATACAAAATGGCCGTCCATTAATTGGAGGCTGGACAGAAAATAGGAACGCCAAAGGTGAACCTTGGGGTGCAAAATGCATCCCGTGTTCTCATTAGTGGAAAAATGAGTTCCTGGAAAGGGGATCTTAGAAACAGCAGGTGCAATTCCAGAATGATCTGAAACCCATCTGGTGACTGTAGAAACAGCAGAAACATCCGATGGCACTTCTGTCACATCATGGGTCAGTTCAGCCTTGCAGACAAGCTCTATGTAAGATATGACTATAAGACACTTCAGAAGTAATAAGCTGGGAACGTTTTCCCATCCTCCTGCAAGTTTAGAAACCACAGACAAAGTAAATGTCAAGAGACTAAGACTGGAGAAAATACATGCAGCACTGCACGAAATGATACAGTGTGGTTTATGCATAAAGCAGTGAGACACTTGAGAAATGTGTGTCTAATATTACTGAATATAGGCATTAGTTGAATAGAATGCACCATTCACCATTGTATGTTTGGAGTCGGATGCAAGAAAAAAATCATTGTGTTCAACCATTCATGTATTCACTTGAGAACCTATGAAGATATATTCATTATTAGGTTTAGAATCTGGAAGCTGATATGACATAATTAACCAATAAGGTATTTTTACTAATCTGGAAATGAGAATGTAGGCACTTGATGGTCGTCATACCAATACAAAGGGAAAAAACTTTTACAAGAGGTGATTCAAGAGGCCATCATCTCATATTAGGGTCTTTCAAGCAGGGTTCCTATGAGAGTTTGAGAATTAGGCTTTAATTCTAACTTCCAACCTTACCTCTCCTAGATGGTCACCCATCAGCTGGAATATCCGAAGATCGAAGAGCTTGAAGGAGCTCGTAGGAGAAGAAGAAAAAGAACAAATGACTTCAAAACCAGTTCAAAAAGGTAAATCGGAACTAAATTTTAATCTCTCATTTTCAACATCAATGCTGTAGATCTAGGAGATAGTTCCTACATCACTCATTACTCCTCCCCGGAATTTGGATTTTCATCTATAAGAATCTTCTTCCACAAGCTGAAGCCTCAGCACATCTCTGCTATTTGCACTGATATGACGATTTCGAGGAAAAAGCTTATAACTTCTTGCTATTGTACTTTTGAAACTTAAGCTGCCCAAAGCTGATTAACCAAGAACCCTAAGATCATTCTTCACATAACTTCCTTTTCCAATGTAACCATCATCTCACCACTAGTATTATTCGACTAAGCGTAAGGCGAGCCTAAAAGTCATATCCGTGCACTGAGATCCTTATAACCTAGCATCAGGCTGAAAGATCCCACGCCAAACAGCATAAGTACCACAATTGAAGTATTGGGCACGCAGCACAACCAAGTACCTCAATTCAGGTAGATTTAATCCCGGTACAAGTTACAACGAAAAGAAAGAGTTACAGAAACCAGGATATAGATATAGTTACCCAGCAAGCCGACTGGACCAACGATTGCCGCTCTGGATAAAGAGTCTATGAAACCCATTTACGAGATCCAAAGCTCCATGAACGAAAACTAGTGGAACATGCGCCGCCAAACTTGCACCGCACAAAAGAGACGAAGAACACCACTATCGACCCAATGCTATGCTCCAGAGACGCACACAACTAAAGCGACCCCACGACAAACAATGCAATGGAACCATTCAGATCAGGCGCGACCAGTACATCCACAGGATGGCAATGGGACCCAGCCCCCAGAACCGGCATCGCCACGCCGTCCACGCGCAGGAAGCGGCCGGGATCTGCGGCAACGCGGCTAAGCCGGTCAAACCAAGCGGAGGGCAAGCGCGTCA